>JAJFZO010000065.1:3122500-3712021 GCA_021397835.1 Moringa oleifera
TTCTGTACATGCCAGATCATGAATTAGTAACTGTATCCAATCTCCAAAAAAATCCCAATTGTTTCAAACTTTCTATTTTTGGAATGGAATATTTACGGAATCCCCATGAATAAGATCAAACCTTATTCCATGGTATTTACATGAGATTCCTCTTTCTTATTCTTAAGCAATTCCCCGAGAGGGCTTAGTTGATCCATAATTTATGCTTTGTCTTTTGTTTCCTTTTCGTTTGTTTCGAGAAATAGATCGATTAATTTTGATTTTTTCTTTTTCTATTGATTCTTTTTCGATCGACATGTATGGATCCATGATCTATGTATCTATATAGATGCTATTCATGGATTAATGAAAATGTGAAAAAGCTCTATTTGCCTCTGCCATTCTATAAGTCTCTTCATTTTTGCGTATGGCATCGCCACTTCCTTTGGTAACATTTACTAATTCGAAACTTAATTTGAAAGCCATATTTCGACCTAGACGTTTTCGAGATGCCCCTAACAACCAATGAATGGCAAGTACTTTTTCTTGTGTGGATCCTATTTCAATGGGAACTTGATGAGTTGATCCGCCTACACGTCTTGCTTTTACTGCTATATCAGGAGTTACTCCACGTATTGCTTGACGTAAAACAGATAGTGGATTTTTTTGTCTTTTGTTGAATCTTTTTCAAGGCTCGATAGATAATTTGATAAGCCAATGATTTTTTTTTTGTGTGTGTTTCAGAATACAATTAACCATCATGTTAACTAATCGATTACGATAAATTGGATCGAATTTTATAGTTTTTTCTTCTGCAGTACCTCGACGTGACATGAGCGTGAAAGGGGTTCATGAATCAGCTTTCTTTTTACAAGGGCTAAAACCATTTATTTTGGCTTTTTGACCCCATATTATAAGGTGGATCTTGAAAGACATGAAAGATCTCCCTCCAAACCGTACATACGACTTTTATCGAATACGGCTTTTCACAGAATTATATATGTATCTATGAGATCAATTATGAAATTTTGTTTACTCACTTTAAATTAAGTATCCGTTTCCCTCCTCATTTTGAACCCCTTTTTTCACTGAAAGAACCTATTAGAGTTCACCATAACACAACACCTAATTGTTGGTATGAAAAAAATTTTGTAATAGGAAAGACTGAACTCTTATCTTCGTACAAATGAATTCTCAAAAAATCAAATCTTTTCTATTTGATTTAATTTATAGAAATTATCAAAATCGCTTCATTTTTTGGGGTCAAAATAAATAGGATATGTGGTATAAAAATAGAGAATTTATTCTATTTTTTTCCTAAATAAAAATAAGATCTTGGAGATTGTGTAATGTTTACTCTCAAACTCTTTGTTTACACCATAGTAATATCCTTAATTTCTCTTTCATCTTCGGATTCCTATCTGATGATCCAAGACGTAATCCCGAACGTGAAGAATAAAAAAATAAGGGTTTTTTTGCTTGATTTTTATAAATGTTATAATATTATTAGGATTTTATCTATTCCAATTCCACATCATCAAAAAAGAAATTGAAAGAAAGGGATTCGAACCCTCGGTGTGAATAACTCGTACAATTGATTAGCAATCTGATGCTTTACTCCACTTAGCAATCTCTCCTAATTGAAAAAGGATAATCACTATCTTATATTACACAAAAAGTAATGCTTAAAAAAAGCCCTTCTTTACTTTTTTGATACTTTACTTTTTTTTTGTATAGATTATTAATTATATACAATACAACTTATATATATATATATAACTCTTATCAAAAATTTCATTTAGGTAAAAAAAAAACTCGAAAGAGATATTTCAAATAAAAATATAAAATAAAAGAATATCTCTTTGATTTTGTCTCGTCCAAAAGGGTCTTTTTTTATTTTCACAGCCTGGCCTGGTCAGTGTCCAGCCGAGCCTTTAATTTTTTTTTTTTTGTACAACGAATCAAATCATACCACTGAATCATAGCTAAAATGATTCTTTTTTTATTTGAAATAAAAAAATATATTTATGATAAAAAATCAAAGTGTCATTTATTTTCTTTTTTTTTATTTCAATTTTTTATTTACATTTATTAAAAGAAAAGAAAATCTTAATTATAATATATTTTTTTATTTTAAAATTTTATATTATATTATTTATTTTATAATAAATTATTTTAAAAGAAATTTTATTATATTTTTTTCTAAAAAAATTTCTTTAAATATAAAAAAATATCTTTAAATATATTAAAATAAGGAAAATATCGATTCTTACTAATACATTTTTATGTTCTGACTTAAGCCCTTTTGCTTAGTCTTATCTATCAAAATTTTTTCAACAAAAGAAAAAAAACTAAATAACTCAAATGAGCCATCTTTTACTAATTTCATTAGGTTTCTTGACAAAGTGCGTCAATGCTCTAATTTTAATGATTTTTTTATTCTATTTTATTTTGATTACGTCCAATTACTTTGTTTGAAAAAAAGTTCTTTTATATACAATAATCGTATTGTAACGGGTATAGTTTAGTGGTAAAAGTGTGATTCATTTTATTAACCCCATTAATAGTTAAGGAGTCCTTTGATCTTGTTCATTTTACGATCAAAAACTTTATTTCTTAAAAAGATTTAATCCTTTACCTTTCAATGAAAAATTCGAGGAAGAGTATACATTCTCGTGATTTGTATCCAAGAGTCAATTATAAATTGAAAAATTAATTGGATTATGAAATTAGGAAACATAATTGTTGAATTGGATCGCTATTTCCAATTGAATAAGTATGAGAAAAGGATCCATGGATAAAGATAGAAAAATTTATTTCTAATCGTAACTAAATCTTTAATTCAATTTTTTTTTTGTATAGAAAAAATTTAAGCAAAATAGCTAATAAATGATAACTTTAGTTTACTAGAGACATCAACATATTGTTTTAGCTCAGTGGAAACAAAATACTTTTCCTAAGGATTTTATTAAATAGAAATAGAGAACGAAGTATCTAAAAATATTGTTATAATCTTTATCTTCTAGAGGGATCATCTATAAAGCAAATTATTCTGAATTGAATGCATTTAGACAGAAAAGCTAACATAGATGTTATGGGTCGCATTTTTATTTCGTTCCCATCCTATTATATCTGAGAATTTATCCATCTTCCATAAATGAGCCAAATGAAACCAAAGTTTCATGTTCGGTTTTGAATTAGAGACATTAAAAATGATGAATCGACGTTGACTATAACCCCTAGCCTTCCAAGTTAATGATGCGGGCTCGATTCCTGCTACCTGCTTTAGATTCCCCATTCTATATTATAGAGATAATATCTATTTGAATATGTATTAATTCACTTCATTGAAGTGAATTAATACACAATTCCTAAAATTGTCTCATATATTCTTTATTTTTTTCAAACAAAAGATAGTAAAGTAAAAAAAATGCAAAAAAAAAATCAAAATGAAAAGCATCCATTGTCTGATGGATAGGACAGAGGTCTTCTAAACCTTTGGTATAAGTTCAAATCCTATTGGACGCAATTTATTTCCATATATATATTTCTATGTTAAGAAAGAAATATTGAATGATTTGAATAAGAGATGCTTACTTATGTTATATTTACTTATGTTATATATATTATATACTTATTTAATACTTAAAAACTTATATTATTATTAAATGAAAATGAAATTAATTAATTAAAGAATAAAGATTAAGAATGATTGATTTCTTTTATTTATTTATAATTATTCTTGAAGTAGAAAACGTTCTATTTGTTCCTGAATAGCTTCTTTCAAAACGACTTCTGCTTCCTCAGATGAATGTCTTGGTAGAGGATATGATTTCTTGGAACTGAGGTTTATTCGTTTTTAAGTAAGTATGTAACTCAACGAGAAATTTTCTTACCTGTCCAAGTTCTAATGAATTAAGATAACCATTCATTTCAGTATAAATGGTCATTATTTATTCTTCCACCGTGAAAGGGGCTGATTGGGATTGTTTGAGTAACTCACATAATCATTGACCTCTTGCCAATTGATTCTGAGTAACTTTATCGAGATCAAAAGCAAATTGCGCAAAGGCTTCTAATTCGGCGAATTGAGCCAATTCCGATTTTAATTTGCCAGCTACTTGTTTCATAACTTTAATTTGAGCTGCAGATCCGACTCTGGAGACAAAAATACCTACATTAATAGCAAGTTTGATTCCAGCATTGAATAGATCGATGGATAAGAATATTTTTCCATCTGTAATGGAAATTACATTAGTAGGAATATAAGCCGAAACGTCTCTCGACTGGGTCTCAACTATTGGTAAAGCAGTCATACTTCCTTCGCCTATCTAAAAGCTAGATTTAGCGGCTCTTTCTAAAAGACATGAATGCAAATAAAAAACATCTCCTGGATAAGCTTCACAACCAGGTGGTCTTCGTAATAGAAGAGACATTTGGTGATAAGCCTGTGCTTGTTTGGAAGGATCATTATAAATGATTAAAGTGTGTCGTTCACGGTATATAAAATATTCAGCCAAAGCAACTCCTATATAAGGCATGAGATATTGTAATGTACCTGGAGAATCTTTCGGCTACCACAATAGTGTATTCCATGGCCCTCTTTTCCTAAAAAGTGGTCACTACCTGAGCCAGAGAAGATGCTTTTTGACCAATAGCTACATAAACACATATTACATTTTGCCCTTGTTGATTAAGAATTGTATCTGTGGCTACTGCTGTTTTACCGATCTGTTTGTCCCTAATAATTAATTCTCGCTGCCCACATCCTATAGGGATTATCGAATCAATAGCAATAAGTCTTGTTTGAAGAGGCTCATATACGAAACGTCTTGAAATAATACCTGGAGCGAGAGATTCAATTAACCAAGATTCAGAAGTTGAAATCTCACCTCAACCATCAATAGGTTTAGCCAGGGCATTTATAACACGACCCAAATAAGCCTTACTCATGGGTATCTAAGCAATTTTTCCTATTGCTTTGACAGAACTTCCCTCTTGTATTATCAAACCGTCACCCATTAATATAACACCAACATTATTTGATTCTAAATTTAGGGCAATGCCTATCGTACCTCTTCAAATTCTACCAATTCACCTACCATCACTTCATCAAGACCATAAATACGAGCGATGCCGTCACCTACTTAAAGTACGGTACCAGTATTTACAATCTTTACTTCTTTATTATATTGCTCAATACGTTCACGGATAATATTACTAATTTCGTCGGCTCTAATGGTTACCATGAGTATTTCCTAATTCTTTTTTTGAAGTAAAAAAATAATGCCTATAATAAAAGTAAAGGAGTAATCAATTATTTCTTTCATCGGCCCAAACATACCAATATTAGCATTAATGGTACGTAAATGTAACTCCTCACTCAAACAACTATTCAGAGTTCCTATAGCTCCTTATAAAAGCTTGTTGGAAAACCCGTTTTCAGACTTCATTAATCACTCTTTGTTGTTCAAAAAAAAATAGTTTCATTTTTTTTAATTTTTTAGTTGTTCCAAAGTCTTATAAGTTGAATTAATCAAATTCAATTTTTCTCGTTCTATCTTAGAGTATCCATTCACTCGAAACTGATCTGCCTCCATTTCCACTTTGCGTAAGCGAGCTCGAGCTTTTTCTAACTGTTTAATGCCCCCTGCATAGCTCTTTTAAATTTTGAATAGTATTCAAAATCCTCTGTTTTCGATTATCTAATAAATCACTTAATGAAAGTGGATTATCTTTACATTCATTTCGAAAAATTTCATGATCCTTTCCCGAACAAAACATGAATCTTTCAATTCATTTGGCTCTCACGCTTAATTACTTCAATCACTTATACTTATGGGAGGGTTAATTCACATATCTTTTTTTTTTTTTAATGTAATGAGCCTATCCTCTCCCTCTCTTCTCTATTCATATTCAATATATATATATATATCAAGGATGATCACTAATCTAAGACCAGAATATTCGGAGGACTCTTCTGACCAACCAAATATATATATATATATATATATATAAAGGATGATCACTAATCTAAGACCGAAATATTCGGAGGATTCTTCTGACCAACCAAAAATATATAATTGTCAGCAAAGTTGTTTCTTTTTTTTTTTTTTCAAATCCAAAGAATTCTTCTTACTTTATACCTAGGTCATCAATTCAGCATTAGAAAAAAAAGGTCTGAAATGCCCATTTTTTCATTTCCAACAAAAATAAAAGGCTCAAATCATTTTATCGACATGAGTGTTTTATATCGAAAAAAAATTCTAACTATTCATTTTGAAAATATTTCTATTTTAACTATAGTAGTAGAAAAAGTACCATGCTGCATCTGGACTTCAAAGGGTTTTGCTTTAACCATGTTAATGATCATAGATTTTTGGTTGATAGAAAATCAAAGTAAAGTAGATTTACCAATGAATCACAAAATGCTATGGTTCTTAAATTTGATATTTAAAATTTATTCAGAAGTAATTCGCGGGATCGTGCACCTTCTAGTTCTAAAGTGCAACTGGGTGGATCCAGCCTATTCTTGAAATAACCAACTCGCACACACTCCCTTTCCAAAAAAGATCAATACACCAAGCACTACACTTAGATTTATTGGATTTGTTGCTAAAATATCGGTATTAAACCCAAAACTCCCGGCAGATGGCCAGTGACCTAAGGAAAGGGAAGAATCGATTACATTTTTCATATAATCTCCTAAAAAAAAGAACAGAGTTTTTTTGCATTGTATCGCTTATTTTTTCTATTTTTATTCTATATATTCTTACATGTTTTTATATTTTATAATTTATTTAATTATTTAATATAAATTGAATAATTAAATTCAATTTACCTATTTTTAGTACTTATTTCTAAACAGAGTTAAAAATCTATTCTATTTAGAAATATATTTTTTATTAAAAATTATCAATAATGATAATACTTATTAAAATTTAGTTAAAATTTAGGACCAAGTCTCATGTAAATTTCAAAATACTTCTTTTATGTTTTGCAACACTCCTTAAAAAAAGGTTTCCTTTGGACTAAGAATAAGAAGGGGAAGGAAGAAAGCGAGTTGATGTGCTAATTCCTCATCCTAAAATTAGTCCTTCCCATGGATTATTGTCCTAACGAATAAATAATTGTAAGAGTCAAATCTTGATATAATTCGAAAAAGCAAGGAGCAGGTCCTCGTCCATAAAATAAGAAAAAAATACGTGATTTTTCATATTTATAAGATTAAACAAAAGGATTTGCAAATAAAAGCGTTAATGCTACAACCAGTCCATAAATTGTTAAAGCTTCCATAAAAGCCAGACTTAGCAATAAAGTACCTCATGTTTTTCCTTCCGCCTCAGGTTGTCACGACACCTTCAACAGCTTGGCCCGCAGCAGTACCTTGACCAACTCCAAGTCCAATAGAAGCAAGTCTGACGGCCAACCCAGCTGCAATAACGAAAGTGGCAGAAATCAGTGGATTCATGATAAGTTCCTCACACCAAAATAAAGAAATGGTTAATGACACAATCATCCAATGAATTATGACTTCATTATTCCATCGCTAAGATTTACCCAGCCAAAGTGACTAAGAACTCTGAATTGAAGTAATAATATTATTGAACCATCAAAACTACTTCGATATCTCCTTTTTAGTTCATATCCACAGGATTTTTATGAATCCATATATATATGGTTTTTTTCCATTTCTTTTTTGTGAACTATTCTTTGAATCCTTCATTCTTTTTGTTTATTTCATCTCTTTATTCATTCAATTCACAGTCAAGATAAAAGGTAAGAACTTCTACTGGAATCCTTATCTAAATTCATAACAGTAGGGCAGATTAGGTATATCTTTAGTTCATATATAACTAGTCAATATCTAATATCACATATAGATATGTTTCTTCCATAGCATAAACCAACTATTCTTATTTGAATCTTAGATGCAGTCAGATTCTAGAATTTTTCTTCAAAACATCCACAAGAATTGGCTTATAAACATTAGATTACATATACCTAATTCTACCCCCTATAAGCAACCCTATTTTCTATGAATCTTGCTTTTTTGTAAATTCTTCTCTTCCTTTTATTTATCATCAGATACAGTCTGAATGGGCGACTTCATTTGGTCAAATCATTGCATAGAAATAAATATCAGTATTTGATTGAGCTAAATTCATGCAATTTAATTTATTATTTATTAATATTTCATTTTGGTCAATCGTTGAATTGAATGAAATCAACTAAAATTGGAATTGGGCATCGTTTTAAGAAAGATCTTTTTTAATGATTTTTATTCACACGTCGTAAATTGATATCATAAGAATTCTTATTCAAATTATTTTCTCCTAATATTTAATTTGATTAAAATTGAATAAACAAAACAATATAAATATGAATAGAATATTGATTGAAGGTAGGCATAATAAATAAATGGACCGAACGAGAATTTTAAGAAAAAGATCTTTTAGATCTCTTTCCTTTTTTTATTACAATTCCCTAATATCGTAATCTTTTTGCTATTATTCTAGATTGTATATACCGTATTTTTATATTTATGTTCTCTAAGTAGATTATCCATACATTGGATTGGGAAAAAAGACTATTTCAAAAACTAGTCAATGATGACCCTCCATAGATTCGCCTATATAAGCCGCAGTTAAAGTTGCAAAAATAAGAGCTTGAATGCTGCTTGTAAATAATCCAAGGAATATCATAGGTATAGGAACCACTAAAGGTACTAAAGAAATAAGAATTAGAACTGCTAATTCATCAGCTAATATATTTATGAAAAGTCAAAAAATAAGTGATAAGGGTTTTGTGAAATCTTCTAAGATGTTAATGGGTAAAAGAATTAGAGTTGGTTGAATGTATTTACTAAAATATCCTAATCCTTTTTTGGTAAGACCTGCATAGAAATATGCTACTGACGTGAGTAAAGCTAAAGTAACAGTAGTATTTATATCATTCGTAGGTGCGGCTAACTCCCCATGAGGTAACTATATGATTTTCCAAGGTAAAAGCGCACCTGACTAGTTAGAAAAAAAAATAGAAACATAGGACCCATGGACCATATTCTTCTCTAATCTAAGTTTTGCTCACGTCTTAAATGAATTCAAGAACATATTCGAAGAAATTTTGGCTGTTAGTTGGAATAATTTATGGATCCCGAACTGCTATAACTGTGAAACCTAACAAGATAGCAATTACAACCCAAGAAGTAATAAGTACTTATGCATGGACTTGTAAACCTCCTATTTGCCAATAAAAATGTTGGCCTACCTCTACATCAGATAGATCGTATAACCCTTTTAATGTGTTGATGGAACATGATATAACATTCATATTGCCTCCTAACAGAAGTAAGAACTTTAAATTATTTTGGTTCAACCATCTCTCTTTTCTGACTTATCTACTTGAATTGTATATTTTGGTTTTGGATACCAACTAAACTAATCACATAATATCCACGGTTATTTTTATCTCTTTTTCTTTTATGCGGTCCAAGAGTAGTAACCGATTCCATAAATCTAGGGAGTCCCCCCCAAAAAAAAATTTATCTTCTAATTAATCAAGGATTTTGTATATAGCTAAAACGACCCTCATAAATCGTGAATACTAATTTGTTAATAATTAATCGAATTGAAGCTATAGCGTCATCATTTACTGGAATTGAAATATCTGCGAGATCAGGATCACAATTTGTATCGATTAAAGAAATTGTTGGAATTCCCAAAGTGATACATTGTCGAAGAGTTGTATATTCTTCTTGCTGATCAATGATGATTACAATATTAGGCATCCTCGTCATGTATTTAATCCCCGCCTAGATATGTTTACAAGTGAGATAATTATCTCTTCAACATAGCTGCATCTCTTTTCGAAAGATGGTTAAGCCTCCATGTCTTTTGTTCCATTCTCAAGTCTCTAAACTTATGAAGTCTCATTTCTGTAGTGGACCAATTTGTTAACATACCACCGAGCTATTTTTTATTAACACAATGACATCGAGCCCTTATTCAGCCCGCGCCACTGAATTAGCTGCTTTATTTTTGGTCCCAACAATTAAGAATTGTTTTCCCCTACTTGCTGCATCAAATACTAAATCACAAGCTTCTGATAAAAAATGAGCAGTTCTAGTCAGATTTGTAATATGAATACCTTTACACTTTGCAGAGATATAAGGTGCCATTCTAGGATTCCATTTTTTTGTAGCATGACCAAAATGAACTCTTGCTTCCATCATCGCTTCCAAATTGATGTTCCAACATCTTTTTGCCATTTCACGTCACACTTCCTCTTTAAAAAAAAAAAAAGAAAGGAGGTACCCTGAAATAAATAATTGTTCCGATGGA
This sequence comes from Moringa oleifera, assembly GCA_021397835.1. Taxonomy (NCBI): domain Eukaryota; kingdom Viridiplantae; phylum Streptophyta; class Magnoliopsida; order Brassicales; family Moringaceae; genus Moringa; species Moringa oleifera. The sequence goes on from JAJFZO010000065.1 coordinate 3,132,823, forward strand.
ACCTTCTCTTTTACTGGAGATTGGTCGTTTATATACGATCCAAGCCATTACTTTCTATTTGTTATTATCTTAATTAATGTTAACAAATTAACAAATCAAATGACTACAGCAAACAACAAATAGTTAAGTTGAAAATATGAATCCGCGCTTAGGGATCATTAAATCCTAAAAAAGATCGTTTGGATGTATTATGTAAATTCTTTGCAATGCAAGAGAAATAATTCTTTATGGTGGAAGAAAATATCTCTCATTTCCCCCTCGAATAAATATATATATATATATATTTTTTTTTTTTGTTTCCAAAAGAATGCTGGGTCTTGAACAGTGCACTAATCCTTTGAATTCGGTACCCGTGGGGATCGGCCCCCCTAGAATAATGTTTTCTTTTAGGCCTTTCAACCAATCGATATGACCCCAGAGAGCAGCTTTTGCTAAAACTCGAGTAGTTTCTTGAAAACTTGCTTCGGATATAAAACTTTGAGTATTCAGAGATGCTCTTGTTATTCCTAATAAGATGGCTCGATAACATATCGCTTCTTGTAAAGCACGTCCCATTCGTTTTGCTCGTAACAATCCAATCAATTCTCCATGTAAAAAAATATTAGACATTCCCTCTTCTGAAACCAAGACTTTTGATGTTATTTGATGTACAATAATTTCTATATGCCTATTATGGATCTGCACCCCCTGGGATCGATAAACCTTTTGGATTTATTAACAAAAGTGATACGACTTTGCACTATAGTTAGCTCAGCACCAATCAAGAATCCCGAAGGAATTCCAAGAATTCATGTTATAGGCTTGTTCCAACCTTCAACTCTCTTTTCTAGGTTCATTGATATTGAATCAATTGAATGTACTTCTAACACTTGTTCCGCTTTTAAAAGACCTTGTGTTATATCACTAGATCTTAATTTTTCATATATGAATGTAACTAACGTATCTCCTTCGTAAAGGATTTCTCTATAATGCCCATGAACAGTTGCTCCTGGAGTAGCCAAATAAGGCTTAACTGATCTTATTACTACAGAGTCAATTTGAAGAATTAAAACTTGACCCGATTTTAGATGCGATCCGTTTTTAGCTATACATACATTTTCAAAAATAAATTGCCCAAGACTAATTATTATGGACGTTTCTTCCCAATAATTATGATGATAATTTTGATGTAGAAACCAATTCAAATTGAATGGATTCAAAACGATGTTACTGCATCGATGGGGATTATAAATCCTCCCATTTTCATCCATTAAGTAATATTGAATTACTTGAAAAATATGTTTTAAATTGTCAAGTTAAAAATGTTTTGTTATCGAGATCTGATTATGAGTTATTAAACGGTAAAATAAATAAAAATTTCACAATTTGAATGACTATTCCTGAAGGGCCCAACAAATTTCTAATTGTAATTAGAGGATTCTTTTTAATTTTAATTGATTCTTTTATCACATTGTGATATTTTACATGATTGAATGGACCCATTCAAAAACAATTAGATGATGACAAAATTATCAAAAATTGGCATTCCTTGTTTCTATTCAACAATGTACGAATAGTTTCGTGATTTTAGCTAAGTGATTGTTGAATCATTGCCTTGGAATAAATGGAATAAAACGGATTGATGCGATTTAACCCATTATGAGAGATCAATCCTGAACCTAACGGATCGTTCTTTTTTTTTATATACGAAATATGGGATTTCACTAAGTTGATTCTTAGGAAATCTCGAATCGGACCATTTGTACTCACTTCAACAAAGAAAGTACGGACCTCTTCGACGGAAGAATTTTTGTTGTCTTAGTCCTAATTCAAGACTAAACAAGTTTGAACCAATTGAATACTTGTGTCAAAAATTCTCGGAGCCAGTTTTCTATTTCCATAAAGGATATAATTGACAACTCGAAATTGCATATTATTCTTTTCCCGAAGTATATCATGTGGAAAGAGTGTTGCTAAATTTATACCGTCCGCTATCTCATATGTGGTTACGGGTGGCACCAAAACAAAATACTTTTTCTTGGTAGGTGTGATCCGTTGGATATATATCTAATTTTTCAATTTTTTTTATTCCTTAGAGTTTTTTTTTCGCCTTCTTAGAGATATCAAGATGCCACTGTGTCGGGATATCTTATATGTCTTTCTCGAAAAATGGATATCTCTAGAAAAGATTTTAAGTTCAATACTTTTTTTTCTCTCCACTTGGACCAATCTGCCTACTTGGCTTTTTGTATTTAAAGTGATTCGTGTATCTATTCTAATGATACTATTGTTTTATACCATTATGGAAGAAGATTCAGGTAAAATATGCACTTCCTCGGGAGTGAAAAAATCGATCTACCTTCATTTGGTATTTTGTCTTAAATTTTTTGACTCCTCAATACTCAATCACATCCTCTATTTTGATGATTGAATGCGCCTTTCTCGTCCCATATTTTAAGAATTCCTGAACTATTTCTTCTGTATCGAGGATCGTCGAAAAGAGCAAGAATACTATTTCTACAGAAAATACCATTTATGGGTATTTCAATTGAGATACCTGAACATCGCATTAGTTCTTTCTCTTGTTCTTGAATCGATTGGAATGGAATGATAAATCAATTTCTTCGCCTCTTTGTTAATAAATCTGAATTTTCATGTAAAATAGCAGAATTTATGAGATTACAATGACAAGTGCCTATGATTCGATTAAATTCTGAATATTTAGGAATCCCACATTTTTTTTATCAGAAAAATCTAAACTAAAGAATTTGTGTCTTACTTGATCATTATTCACTGAGAGGCTAGAAATATACCTTTGTTCGACAAAAAGAGAATGAATGTTCATTTGATCTTGATCCTTGTAGAGCAAAAAAGGAACTAAAATGTAGATGCATGAACCTTTTGATAATATTCATAAATTGCTTATTTTTTGTAAGAGATGAACATTATTATATGTAAATTGAGGTGCATGGTACACACCGGTACTCCAATGCATTTCTCCCTCTGAGTCAGAATAAATATGTTTTCGAACCATCTCTTTAAAATTAAAAGTGTATGTCACGTGAATCTCAGCAATCAGTTGTTCTGATTCCACATATTGATCATTTTGAACTAAAAGAAAACTTTTTGGTGGAATAGTCACGTTATGTATAATATCTTCACTTTCAATAATTACAGACAAGTTTATATAACATAGAAAAGCAGGATGCCCGTGACGTGTGCGTGTAGGATGAACCAAATCCTCATTGAATTTTATTTTCCCATTAGAAGGAGCTCGTACATGTTCTACAGTACCCTTTGTAAATACTTTGCCAGTATGAAAAGTTCTTAATGTTAGTTGAGTCCCCGGTTCTCCAATAGATTGACCCACAATAATACCTACAGCTTCTCCCAATTCAACCAGGTCACCGTGAGTGGGACTCCTCATAACATAATCGATAGATCCAAGATGTACTCCTACAAGTAAAGGGGGTTCGAATAGATATTGATTGTGTTCGAAAGGTTATGAATCGATTGACAAGTCCAATCCCAATATCTTGATTTTGAATGGTGATACATTGCGGGCCCAAATATATATCATCTACTAATACATAGCCAATTAATATTTGTATAAAAATTCTTTCTGGCATCATCCTTTCTTGAAGACTCATAAAAATCCCTCTGATGGTGCCACAATCTGTTCTACGTATAACAATATGTTGAACCACTTCAACAAGTCTACACGTAAGATATCCAGCATCTGATGTTCGGATAGCGATATCCACAACACCTTTTCGGGCTCCGTAGCAAGAAATGATATATTCTGTTAAAGACAGTCCTTCGCGTAAATTGCTTTGAATAGGTAAATCAATCATTTGTCCTTAGGGATCCAACATTAATCCTCTCATAGCTACTAATTGGTGTACTTGAGATGCATTTCCTCAAGCTCCTAAAAAAGACATTATATGGACTAGATTGAAAGGGTCAATCACCTTAAAATGAGGATTCATTTCTTGTCGCAAATATTCATTTGTAGCATACCATATCTCAATGGATTGGCATAATTTTTCTACCGCGTGTACATTACCATAATGATCATGTTTTTCTAAAATCAAACTTTATTGTTCAGCATCTTGGACTAGCCATCCCTTAGAAGGTATCGTTAAAAGATCATCAATTCCTAATGAAATGGATGTAGCAATGGTTTGCTAGAAACACAAAGTCTTTACTTGATTTAGGATGTGTGATGTATATGCCATTCCAAAGTGATCTATTAATCTGCTAATAAGTCGTTTAATGGTAGTTCCATCTATGACTTTATTGTGAAATAACAAATTGACCCATTTTGCCATAAGTACCTCCATATTCGACTAAGTGGGATTCGACAATGAGTGTGAGTCAATGATTGGAAAACTTCCTTTTCTTGATCTTGATTCGCGTAGAATTTTAGGTCAGGAACTATGGTCCTAGTTGAATCGGAGAGACACGCATTCACACCGATGTCATTAAATTACTTAGTTTAGATACTATATAATTAGGTATCATGTGAGCAGGCTCGACAAAAACCTTGTATAGCTTCTTCAATTTCTCGATAAAGAGAAATATGACCAATACCAGATCGAATGTATATACAAAGAATTTCTTTTTTTATACTTCTTACTATTAAATACTGTCCATAAATCTCATGATAGGTACCCAAAGATTCATAGTGAACTTCGATGGGAACTTCTCTTGAAGCAATAATGCATTGAACTAGTTACCACTGAAACCATAAAGGACTATCTAAATGGATTCTTTTTTGCTGATAAGCTTCAATTGCATCATAGGAATTACAAAAAAAAAAAAGGTTTTTTGTATACTTATAGTTATTGTCATCAATTTTTTCATTTTTGTAGTTTTTTCGATTACATGGATTATACCTATTTGCACAAATACCTCAATGAGTCCCGCTCATTAATACATGAGCCCCATAAGCATATCTTGAGTCAGTACCGAAATGGGATCCCTAATAGTTGGAGATAAGAGATTCATATGAGAAAACATAAGTAAACAAGCTTCCGCTTGAGCCTCTAAAGATAAAGGCACATGAACAGCCATTTGATCCCCATCAAAGTCTGCATTAAATCCCTTACGAACTAACGGATGTAAACAAGTACCACGTCCTTCCACTAAAATGAGATGCTAGTGTTTTATGGTTTAAGGTTTAATTTATAGGATCTTGGGTTTAAAATTTCGAGTTTAGGGTTTATGATTTAATCTTTAGGAAATAGGGTCTAGAGTTCGAAACATGAGAAAGTTTTAGTTAATTTTAATTTTTTTAAATAAAACTAATACATGTATTATTAATAAGATTATGTTAATAATATGCGTTTGAAAAATAATATATTTTGTAAAATTTAATATTTCAAATGATGTTTTTATTTTTATTTATAAATTTTCTTTTGAGATTTTTAATTCATTAAATAAATTTGTATCACTAATATATTATAACACATCCTTTTTTTTATTTTTTAAAGATTATAACAATATATTCAAATGACTAGAAAACATTGTGTTTTAAATTTTTATTCGAGAATTCAAATGAATCTTTAAAAAAAATCGTAGAGATTCAAAAACACGAAATAGCTAAAAGTAATTAGAAAATCTTCCAAGTTAATTATTTATGCTTTTTTCTTCTCATATTAAGATAAGTGAATATATATATATATATATATATATATATATTACCACGACAGTATTTTTGCCACGACATTTTGCTATAGAATTTATGGAATGCGTGGTAAAATGTTATAGTAAAATAAAAAGTAATTTTCAATTTGTAAAAATTTGTATTGTTATGAAATAATTCAAGACAATTTTAGTGGCAAACTTTTCTGTCATATGATGGAAAAATTGTCACGAAATTTACCATGATGGCCTTAGTTTATAGTTTTTTAAATTTTTTATTAAATTTTGCGGCAAAAGCATGGTAAATTTTGTGGTAAATTTCAATAATTTATAATCTATGGTAAATTTTAATAATTTATAACCAGGACAAAATTTTGTGGCAAATTAACTATTTTGATGTAGTGACTTATATATTACACTCACATATAAAATGATACTTTTACTATAACATTATTATTTGGTTATATTGAGAGAAGATCATTATAACCATATGAATCAATTATTAGAAGGAAAAGTGTGATAGATGAAATTGTTTCATTTGCTTCTTTTTGCAGTTGCTTTAGCTTAATTATGAGGTAATGTCAAACTAAGAGGAAGTTGGGAAGAGGAAGACACATAAGGCATGGTACGAACGTTGCCCTTTACTTTTATTTTTAACTAAATGTGAATAGTCAATATTGCTTAGCAAATAAAAAGTTCCCATGAGTTTGAGTCGTGAGCCAAAAAATATAGTAATACTTTGACTCATGAAATGGTCTTGCTTTATATTGTTGTTATTATTATTATTGTTATATATATATATGTATGTATATATGTATATATATATATATATATATATATAATGAGAAACAATTCTACGCTTGTTGGGGCTTAAGGCGAAAAATAAAATTAAGTCCTTTCATTACATTTAATATTTTTTATTTTTAAAAATATAACTTTATTAATTAAATATTATATCTTATTATTAGTAATAAAAATCCTACTATGAATGAGATGATTATTTTCTTTATGTAGTTAAACACAAGAAAGTTTCTGTTAATTTTAATTTTGAAAAAAAAATAATATATGTATTGTTAATAAGATTTTCTTAATAATATGCATTTGAAAAATAATGTGTTTTTTATAAAATTTCATACTTCAAATAATTTTTTTATTTTTATTTATAAAACTTCTTTCAAGATTTTTAATTCATCAAATAAATTTGTGTCACTAATATGTTGGAGCACATCTTGTTTTAAATTTTTTTGAAATTATTATCATTAAAGGATAATAATTTTTTTAAATCATACAAAAAAAATTGTAGAATTAAAACATTATTCGAGAAAATTCAATAACAAATTTTACTATAAAAATTACTATACAATAAATTAAAAGAATTATGTAAATAGACAAGATAACTAACTTTTAATTGAAAATGGTGAACAATTAAAAGGATTTTTTTCTTTGATTACGTTAAATGAAAATTTTTGAAAAATAGAAATTAAATAACTAAATTTTAATTAAAAATAATGAATAAAAGAACCCTTTTTTTTCTAATGAAGTTAAATAAAAAATTGAAAAATCAAAAAATTTTGTTGTTTATTTTAAATTTAAATAAGTTAAGAGTACATAAACTCCTAAAAATATTTATCTATTTAAAAATTTATTAAAAATTTAAAATTTAAAATAGAGCCTCACTTGAAAATGGGGTTACTTTACCTAAGAGCCTGTCTAAATGTAATCTATTTGTGAATAATAAAAACATTATTTTTTATTTTTTAATTGTTTATTTTGCAAAAGAGGAAAAAAGCTAATAAAGCAATGGTTTCTTTCTTTTTTTTTTTTTCTCATGTAAAGATCAGTAGGGGTTTGATGTCAGAAGGCAGGAAGGAGTAGTGCATGTTTATGTATTTTTTTACAAACCTTTTGATTGAGAAAGTTCTTACATTTTTTATGCAATCAAACAAAGCTTTTATATTTAGAAAGTTATGTTATTTTTAAAAATTTGTAAAAACACACAGTTAAAAATAATATATATATCTATATGTATAATGATTCATATATTAGAATACAGCGTAATGTAATTTTTTCATGTATTTTCTAAACTATGAAATATAAATTAATAGTATATAATGTATCCATGATGCAGTGTAGCTATTTGAGGAGTTCTATCAAATTGGACAGTTCGTATATTCCTTAAATACTTTAGACTTTTAACGAGACCTTACTAGCAAAATGGATATGGAGATACATGTTAGAGAATGAGGGGTTGTGGAGAAGGGCGTTGATGTTAAAGTATAGGGAGCAAAATAGAAATGGATAATGAAAACAAAGGAGAGATTCCTACAGGGGTTAAGGTGTAGAAGGCCATACAAAAAAGATTTAAAGGAGTTTGGCTTAAGGGTAAGATTCAAGGTAGGGAATGGAGGTCGTGTGAAGGTTTAGACAAGTAAATAATGTGCTAATGAACCACTCTTTTGACATGTTCCTTATAGTTTTTACATTAGCCTCTAATAAGGCTGCATCGGTTAATGAGTGTGCCATTGGAAAGGGAAGAATCATTAACTAATTAGTGCCTCTTAAGATGAATGTACAACATTGAGAGAATTTAGAGGCTTTTTACAGGAAGTTACATGAAAAAAAAAAAGATCAATCTAGATCAACAAGAAAAATGTTGGCCTAAAGCTAAAAAGCAAGATTATATAGAAATTTTCTGTTAGAAAGTCTTATAAATCATTAACACCTGCAAAGGCTGGTACTAATGTGATTAAAAGTTTATATGAAGGGTAGGAATCCCATATAAGGTATCATTCTTCACATGGGAAGTACTACATGAGAAATCGTCACCATTGACAATCTAAAGAAGAGAGGATTTATATTGGTTAATAGATTCATGGCATGTGTGATGATACTAGTAAGGGAATAGTAATGAGGGACCTAGTTGCAAAAGCTTTGAAGGCCCTAATTTCACCTGCATAATAAGACATTTTATATCCTTTTTCTATTAGATGTCTTTTTGAGTAACGTGATACTATAAACAGTCATATATAGTGATGTACGTCAACAGAGAACTATAACCTCTTGTATATTGTATAGCAATGAGCCTATATGACTTTCCTTAGATCAAATTCATGATGAGATAGCAATATGATAGAGTTATTATTTAAGCACCTTGTTTTATCAAATAGGGATTACAATGTAAATCAGGTCATAAATTATTCTTCGATTCTTTAAACACAATAGTAAATTTGAATTGGATGAGTGGAAAAGAGAAAGGATTGAAGAGGATTGTAAAGTGAGGAGTTTCGAACAGCTTAATTTCAAACTCTGACGATCATTTTTATATCAGAGAATGATGCAGTATAAGTCAACATTAATATCTTATTTTGATTAGTTATCTATTTTAACTTAATTTCTTACTTTAAGCCAATTTTCTATTTTCTTATTTTCCATTCATATCCTAATTTAACTGCCTATAGGTTTCTTAGATTTCCTATTCTTAGTTTATTTTTTTTGTACTATTTGAATGTAAGAGTTAGAGGGAGTTTAATACAATTTGTCAAAGTTATTCTCTAAAGTTTAAAATTCTATTATATTTTGAGTTTATCAGTTAATTTTATGGGTTAATTACACTAGAGGAACCTTTATTTTAGGTGTAGTATCAAATTAAGACTTATATAAAAAATTGCATCAAATTAGGACTTACATAATATGCAGTTTGCAATGCGAGACCACCGTCAATAAAATCTATTAGAATTAACTGTGTAGCTTGCTCATGTGATATGCATACGCTTGTTAAGTATGCAATTACATTAAAGACCCTTCATGCAGAGATATAAACAATGAAAATAATCAAAATGACTCTCGTTTTTCCTCTACATTCTGTCATCCCAACCCCATTTTCACAATCTACTAATACCAATTCAAGCACAACCATATAAAAAGAAATCACTGTGTAATAAACATTTACTAACCTTCGGATAATGAGAAGTGAAATAACATCCACACAGAGTACCTCTAATTAAACTTACCTAATAGCTAAGCAATCCAACTAAAGTAATTACAATGGAATCAAGATTCCAACGAAATACCCATTTCATTATTGGATCGTCTTGAAAATTCCTTAATAGATCGATCAATGATTCTGCCTTTGTCAAAAACTATACTTCACTCCTAGTCCATACTTTCCATGAACACACCCAGGCTTTACATGCAGATAAGGAGACCTCTTTGAACTGTTCATCTTCGCAAAGGCTCTTTTCTCCAACTTCTTCATCCTTTGCCTCTCAAGCTTGCCACTATCAGACCGCGGCACAAGCTCGTCATCCAAATCAGACCCATCAATTTCCTCCTCGTTTTCCTCCTCTTCTTCCTTTTGCTTGTCATAACCATAATCATTTCTAACACCATAACCATAAAGGTTGCACAAACAACCCACATCATATACAGGCTCTTTCTCATATCCATCATCAGGATCCTCATCATGGTATGACTCTAGTTCATCGGCATTTTGATGGGTGTACTGGGTCAGGCCACTCCACGGTGATAATGGCGAAGAGGAGAGCCAAGAAGCGACACCATTGGGCAGTTATCTACAGAAAAAGAATCATTAGAGTATTCTGCATTAGAGTTATTAATGAATTCTCAATAAGAGAGACCATTCTCTCCCTCTTCTCCTAAGAACACTCCTTGAAGGTCAAGCAAAGCCATCCTCCGTACCGTGGATTTTTTACTCACTCTTTGGATCCTTACTTCTTTGGCAATTGGTTTCCTGTCTCAAAAGTCTTTAATGTAATTGCACACTTAATAAGCATATGCGTATCACATGAGCAAGCCACACAATTAATTCTAATGGATTTTATTAACGAAGGTCTCGCATTGCAAACTGTATATTATGTAAGTCCTAATTTGATGCAATTTTTTATATGTCTTAATTTGATACTGCACCTAAAATATAGGTTCCTCTGGTGTAATTAACCCTAATTTTATTATACTTCTTTTTCAAAGCAAACATTCTACTGCATCAATCTAATGGTTGGCGAAGGTTCTAGTTGGGAAACAAACTACTAGTAATGAACAATGGCTAGACAAGATTGAGCAATTACTAGATGGGATCGACGAAATTGTTTGCAATCTCATATAGATAATGATGGCAATGACTATGAAAGGAAGATATAGGTCTATGGAACAAAACCAAATCAGCATAACAACAAAGAGAATGGTGGTAATGAGACCTAAGTCAATAGATTTTGTTACAAAAAATTCTAAGAGAGCAAATCATATAGATGAAGATGGATTTTGTTACCTAGACACTAACCACTTATTAACTTAGGCTTAAAAGGTCAATAACAACTTATGACAGGCTACAACAATCAATATCAACCATAAATTGGTTCGAAAATCGATAATAAAGCCCTAATTCGAGGAGAACCAACCATGAATCTTGATTTTCATGAGCATGCACTATTATGGGTATATAAAAGATGAAACTAAGGAGCACTTATACGGTAACGTGATGGAAAGGTTAGCGATGGCCTTCCACGAAGGGCAGCCAGGGCTTTTGATATTCAAGGTGACTATTATCCACCTTTTTAAGATGATTATTTTTAACATCAAGATTCGAGGAATTTTCGATAAAGGTAGTTATGTAATTAAATTATTCATCCGAAGAAGAAAAAAAATTTTGTTTCAATCATAAAGATCGGGGTGCACACATTCAAGAATTTAAAATAAAGATAATTTGTCAAGTTTTGATGGTTAATTAAATATCTAAGATTTTCTTGATTGGGTAAGTACTATTAATTTTTTTTCATTGTTTGAATATTTTAGGAGAAAACCAAGTTAAGTTTGTGGTATATAAAAGGCAAAGCTTTTACTTGGTGGAAACAACTTCAATATGATCGTCAATGCTAAGGAAAACAATATGTTCGCATTTTGCCCAAGATGAAATAATTATAATAAATACAATTCATCTCTCTAAATTATGAGTAGTTCTCATACTAATAATGTCAAAATTATAAGCAAACCAACATTTCTTATAATTGTTGCTGCTATGACTATTCCTATTACTATTGCTATTACCACTACTGATACTTAATATCAACAACTATAATGCTACTGCTAATGCTACTCCATCTAAATTACTATTATTTCCACTACTCCATTTGAACTACTATTATTACAAGTTCTATTGATATTACCACTCTATCTAAACAACTACAATTGTTACTGTTATTCTGTCTAAACTATTACTACTATTATTGTTACACAATCTAAATTACTACTACTTCGCCTCTTTTTACTATTGCCACTGCTACCCCATTTGAACTATTGCTATTACTATCACAAATGCTATTGCTAGTGTTACTACTATTACTACTCTAACTAAATTGCTACTGCCACTGCTAATGCTATTCATACTGTTACATCCACTGCAACTATACTACTGCTTTATCTAAACAACTACTATTGCATTTACTACTAATACTATTGTTCGATCTAAGCTACTAGTACATTGTCTACATTGCTACTATTATTATTATTGTTGTTGCAATAACTATTATAATTGCTATTTCATCCACATTACTACTATTGCTACCACTACTGCATCTAAACTGCTATTATTGTTGCTACTGCCCCTATTACTCTATCTAAACTACTGTTATTGCTACTACTCCTGCAGCTCCATCTAAACTGCTATTGTTGCTACACCTAAACTATTACTACTACTATTGCTACTCCTACTGCAACTACATCTAAATTACTACTATTACAACTTCTACTGCTACAACTACTCCATCTAAACTATTGCTACTACTATTGCTATAACAATTGTTATTATTTTATGCCTAATTATTTAACAGTCTCATTATGCTCTTAAGCCCAATTATAAAATAGGCCTTGTTATTTATTATGCTTAATTGTATATTAAGCCTAATTCTGTATTAGGCTCAACTAAATCTTAAGTCAAATTAATGTTGACTCATAATTAAATGTTGAATTAAACTGATTATTAGGCTTAAATAATTATTACGCCTAATTAATTGTTCAATCGTTAATTGTCATGCTCATTTATGTTGTAAGCCCAAATATACCATAGTCTTAGTTAATTATTATGCTTAAAAAATATTTTGGACTTAATTATATATGAAGCCCAACTTTTTACCAAATCCAACCAATTCTTACGCAAAATTGAACCTTAGACTCAATTAATTATTAGAGTAAATTACTTGTGAGATCCAATTATTTGCTAGATCTAAAAAAATTATTAGGCTCACTACATCTTAAATCTAATATTTTATCAAGCACAGTTACATATTAAACCTAATTTTTTTATTAAACTCAATTAAGTCCTAGGCCTATACAATTATTTAGCCCAATTAATTGTTAAAACCAACGAATTGTTTCATCCAATTAATTGTTATGCTCAATTACACATGAGGCACAATTATTATTAGGCCCATTTTGTTCTTAAGTCAAATTATATATTAAGCCTAATTTTTTATTAGGTTCAGTTAAATTTTATGTCCAATAGATTATTTAACGCAATGAATTATTTGGTCCATTTAATAATAGGCTTAATTATATATTAGGTCCAACTATTTTTATGCTTAATTAATAGAAGTTAGCCTTAACTTGCTCTTGGGCTGATTTATTTTTTCTTAGTTTCATGCGCTATAGACTCCATTATATCTTATGCGCTATTATTAACTATTAAACCTATTTATCTATCAGGCCAAATTATTTGCAAGGCCCATTTATATCTTAAGTCAAATTATAATTTAGGTTGAAATATTTGTCAGGCCCAATTTGTTGCTAAGCTTACTTATAATTTTGATCCAATTATATCTTAGGACCAAATTGTTCTAAGATGCAAATATTTGTTGTGCCCATGCAGGTTAAGCCCAATTATATGTTGAATTCATATAGTTATTGCATCTAATTATATTTTAGCCAAAATTATGTATTAAGCTTGTTTTTTTTTTAATGCCCAATTTATATACTAAGCCTAGTTATTTATTAGGATTTATTATATATTAAGACTTAAGCTCAATTAAATCTTAATCCTGACTAATTCGTACACCAAATTATTCATACACTCAATTAATTGTTAAGCTCAATGTAACTTACGCCTAATCATTTATTAGGCTCATTTTGTTATGTGAATCATTTTTATATCAAGTTTAATTATTTAAGTTGCTATATAATATATTAAACAAAAAAATTTTATTAAGCCCTATTAAATATGAGTTCAATTTATTTGTGAGACCTAATTAATTGTGTGGTCCCAATAAATTGTTTAGTTAAATTAAATGTTAGGCTTAATTAAATATCTCAATTAACATAGTTAGGCCTAATTATCTTCTGGGTTCATGCACGATATGCCTAATTAGTAAGATCTAACAAATATTAAACCCAATTACTTATTAAACTCAATTATATGTTGGCTTGATGCATACTAGGTCCAATTTTATTAGGTCAAGTTATTTGTTTTTAGTTATATCTCAAGTGCTAGTATATTTGGCCCATTACATTGTAGGTCCAATTATATAAGAGATGTAATTATATCATATTTCTAATTTTCCACGTCGAAATAACTTTAGGTCTAATTATATCTTTGGTCATATTATTTATTAGACCAAATTATATGATGAATTATTCTTGGGCTCGTGTTTGTTAGCGTAATTATATCTTCGATCTATCTGTTTCTTAGATTTTATTATATATTAAACTTAACTTTTTTTAAAAGGGCAATCAAATATTAGGCCCAACTAATTCTCAGGCACAATTAAGTCTTCGGCTCGATTACTTGTTAGACTAGTTAATTGTTAAGTCAAACTAATTATTAGACTATGTCAAGTTATAAATTAAGTATAATTTTTTTATTAAACTTAATTGATGTTTAGGCATAATTAATTATTGGACCAAATGAATTGGTAGGTCTAATTAATTATTAATATCAATTATATGGTGAATTATTTCTCAGGCTCATGTGTGTTAGTCTAATTAATTTGATTTAATTAATTAATTGACATAATTATATCTTCAATCTATCTCTTTCCTAGGTCCTACTATATATTAAGCCCAACTTTTTATAAGGGAAATTAAATAATAGACCCAACTAATTCTCAGACATAATTAAGTCTCAAACTCGATTAATTGTTAAGGCTAGTTAATTGTTAGATCCAACTAATTGTTAGACTCGATTAAATCCTAGGCTAATTATTTATTATGCCAAGTTATAAATTAAGTCTAATTTTTTTATTAAACACAATCAATTCTCAAGCATAATTAATTATTGGACCCAATGAGTTGGCACTCTAATTAATTATTAATTTTGATTACATGTTTAACCTAACTACATGTTAGATTCAATTAATTTTTGAGTTAATTAATATATGTTATGCCTAATTAATTATTTGTTTTAATTAATCATTATACTTAATTATACCTTCGTGGTATTATATTTGGCTTCAACTTAGTCATAAGCCCAATTATACAATGGGTTCATGCAAGCTGCGCCCAATTATATCTTAATCTTAATTAAATCTTAGATCTATTTAATTCTAATTTAAAATTAAATCTTTGATAAATTAATTATTAAGCTCAATCAATTCTTTGATCTAACTAATTATCAGGTTATCTATTGTTTGGTCCAATTATACTTTAAACTCAGTGAGTTATTAGGTTCAAATATAGTTTAGATCTAATTATATTTGAAACAAACTTTTTATTCAACCCAATTAGAAAATAGACTCAATTAATTCTTAAGTAAAATTAAATTATAAATTCAATTAATTGTTAGGCCATAACTATTTGCTAGGCACAATTAATTACTGGCCTCTATTAAATCTTAAGTATAATATTTTATCAAGTTTAATTATATATTAAGCCTACATTGTATACTAAGCTATTTTTTTAATCAAATCCAATCAAGTTTGAGACGTATATTAATTATTTGGCTTAATGAATTGTTAGACTTAATAAATTATTAGATCAAATTAACTATTAGGCTTAGTTACACATTAGGCTCAATCATTATTAAATCCATTCAATTTTTGGGATCAATGTGTAAATATAATGCCCAATTAATTATTATGCGTAATTATATCTAAAGTTCAATTATAATTTAGATCCAACTATATCTTAAGCCCAATTATGTACTGGGTTCAGACACACTATACCCAATTATATTTTAGGGCTTATCAAATGTTTGACCCAATTATATTTTAAGTCCAATTATTTGTTAACCTCATTTTATTGTTAGATCTAGTTATAGATTAAGCTCAATTATTTATAACACCTAATTATATTTTATGTCAAATATTTAATTAGGTCCAATTAATTTTATGACCAATTAATTCTTATTCACAATTACACCTTGAATTCGATTAATTATTGGCTCAATTAATTTTTAGGTCATTAATTATTCGACTTAGTTATATCTCAAGCCTAATTATACTTTAGACTAAGTAAATTATTGAGCTCAATTATATATGAAACCCAACCTTTTATTAAGCCTTATTAGAAATAGACCGAATTAATTTTTAAGTAGAAGACTCAATCAATTGTTAGGCCTAATTATTTATTAAATCAAATTGATTATTAGGTTTATTTACATCTTTGATTCAATATTGCATTTGATCCTATTATATATTAAACTTAATTATTTATTAACTTTAATTATTATTAAGCATTATTTTTTTATCAAACCAATAATTAGTTGGACTTAACATTTATTAGGTTCAATAATTAATTGGGTTTATCCTGTATGAACCCATAAAAATGCTTAGGAACAAGATGTGCATAATGGATATTAATTGAATAAAAAATTAATTGGGCCTAATATATAATTAAGCCTAATGATTAATGAGACTTAATAATTCATTTGAGATCAATAACTGATTAAATGTAAAATTTGATTGGGCTTAATAAAAATTAGGCTTCACATATAATTGGGGCATGTTTAATAAGTAAGCATTACCTTTGTAGCATGATGTTAAAACATCTTGAAACTTAATGATTTATCTTTTTTTTTTTTTTAAAGTTGAATGTGAAAGAAGCTTCATTTGATTTGGAAATTTTATCTTGTTTTTTAAATATAAAAATAGATATGATAAATTTATTTTACAAACTATTTGGTCAAAATTTTTTAGATAACTTTTTATAATTATGAAGATTTATTTAACACTCAAAAGTCTAAGTAACATTATTTTATATTATTTATAGTATTTCTTTTACATTTTATCATATATACAATATTATTAAAATATTTAAACTTATTAAAGAGTATTTCAATCTCAAAAATTTGTATGAAGTCATATAATATTAAAAATTATAATTTTTTAAATTTAAATTTTATGAAATATAATTAAATTCAAAATCAAATAATTTTCATATTATATTATTTTTTAATCAAACTTAAGAATAATAATATGAAAAAATATATAATATTAGATTATGCTTTTCCACTAATCCAGTGATCTCTAAATGGCATTTAATTTTTTAAAATTAGGTGGTATAAATCATGCTTTTTTTTTAATTAGAGAGAGTTGTTCATTGGTCAGCATGCTATTAGTATATTAATGAGTCTACATCTTGAATTTGAGATATAATTTAATTTAAATTTATATTTAGAATAATTTCCCTTAACATCTCAAAATAATAAAAGAAAAACTCAAATATGATTTTCATAAACTTTTTTTCATTGCAAAATTCATATTTAATTAGCTCTTCAAATTTATTTGTTTTGAATCAAAAATTACAAAGTTGATAATGATACTTATTAATATACAATTTTTGAAATTTAATTCTTTGAAAAAATAATATTATTTTTTATTAAACTTCGAATTAAGTTGGCTTTTCATTATTTCTTCCTCAACACATTAGTGTTCTCAATATGCAATGTAAAAAATATTTGAAAAAAATTAGAAAAAAAATTGCATATAGTACTCACTTCTCACGTGAAAGAAATTATATATAACATTGAGTTGGAGATCATAATATAATGAATAATTTAATATATAATATAATAAACTTAATTTTTTAATATTATGATCACAAATTATTAAAAGAATGAAAATTCAAATTCAAATCTTTTCATTATTGACAATAATAATAATGCTAATAATAGTAATAATAATATAACAATAATATAATAATAATGATGATAAAATTGATGATGATGATGATGATAATAATAATAATGATGATGATAAAATTGATGATGATAATAATAATAATAATGATAATAATAATAAAGAAAATGTTGATAATAAAAATTAAAAATTATAATAATTAAAATAAAACTAAAATTTTAAATAGAATACAAAAGAAGTTCAGCAAATTAAAAATAAAAATTAAATAATAATACATAATAATAAAAGTAAGGCAACATTAAAAATTTTTGAAAAGAAGAAAATGTGGTAAAATTAAAAAACCACATGAAATTTTGAAAACCAAATTTTTTGAAAAAATTAAAAATACAAAATAAAAGAATGATTTCCTTTTTTCATACTATTCTTTTCGACAATCATTTATTTAACATTAATTTATTATAAAAATAATTTAAATAAAAATAAATCAAAAAGTGATTCTCTTTCTCTCATTGTTGTCCATAATGGTTCATTTTTAATTTATAAAAAGTACAATAAGAGAATTTTTTTCTCACATACAATGACCCGTTTTCTTAAAACGATAACATGTATCTCCTGTTTCACTACTTCCCTAATTGTCAACTTGGCACTTATTACGTTACAACTTCTTAACCTTTAAACCAAGAACCTTAACTCTTTAAACATGAACCTTTATACCTTAACCCTTAACCCTTTAACCACAAAACCCTAATCGTTATCCCTAAGCCATAACTTTAAACTTTAACCCTTAACTCCTAGATCCCAAATTAATCCCTAAGTCTTAACTCCAAGACCCTAACCACTAAATCTTAACCTCAAAACCCTATCCACTAAACTATGACAATTAAACCCTTAAAAATAAACCTTAACCCCTAATTTTTAAGCCCCAAACATTACCTTAGCCTTTAAACCCTCAAAAATAAACCTTAAACCATAAATCCAAGATTATAACCCTTGAACATTAAACTCTAAAGCCAAGACCATAATATTTCAACTATAAACTCTAAACCCAAACCACTAAACCTAACACCAAACCCTTAACAACTAAACCCTAAATGCTAAATCTTAAATTCTAATTTATAAATCATAGTGCCCATACCAGAACTGTTAAACCCTAAACCTTAACCTTAAGTCGTAAACCTTAAATCCTAACATCTAATTTCTAAACCTTAACCTTAACTCGTAAACCTTAAATCCTAACACCTAATTTCTAAACCTTAACCTCCAAACCTTAAACCCTAACCTATAAATCCTTAACCTTAAATCTTAACTACTAACTCCTAAATCCAAACCCCTAAACTTTAAACCAAAAACCCTGACCTTTAAACCCGAATACTTAAACCTTAAATGCTTACCCTAATTCTAAACACTTAAATCTTAAGCCTTAATCTTAAACCATAAATCTTAAATCTTAACCCTCAAATTCTAAACCCTAACTCAGAAACCTTAAACCTTAAACTCTTAAAACTTTAGCCCCTAAACCCTAAATTTAAAACCATAACCTTAAACCCTAAACCATAAAGCCTTACCCCTCAGACCCTAACTTGTAGACTCGAATACTTAAAACATAAGCATTGACCCCCAAACCCCAAACCTTAGCTAGTAAAGTCTAAAGCCTAAACCCTAGCCAATAAACTATACACTATAACCCCTAAAACTATAATAATAACCCCTAACCCTTAGACCTTATACCCTAAACCCTAACCCCAAACCATACCCTAAACCTTAATCCTTAATATTTGATCCCAA
Organism: Moringa oleifera; assembly: GCA_021397835.1. Lineage (NCBI taxonomy): Eukaryota > Viridiplantae > Streptophyta > Magnoliopsida > Brassicales > Moringaceae > Moringa > Moringa oleifera. The sequence continues at coordinate 3,152,310 of JAJFZO010000065.1, forward strand.
ACTAACTCCTAAACTCTAAGATCTTAACCACCAAACCTTATACCTTAAACCTTAACCCTAAATCCTAACCCTAAAACCCTATCCACTAACTTTAACCACTAAACTGTAAATCGTAAACCCTAACCCCTAATCTTTACACCCTAAACATTACCTTAACCTCTAAAACCATAAAAATAAACTTTAAACCCTAATCTTTAAACTATAAATCCAAGATTATAACCCTCAAAACCTAAACCATAAATCAAAAACCATAACCCTTAAATCTTAGACCCAAACTAGTAAACCTAAAATCATAACCCCTAACATCTAAATCCTAAACCCTAACCCATAAATGTTAACCCTTATAGCAAACCTGTTAAACACTAAACACTAACCTTAAACCTTAAACCATAAACCTAAATGCTAAACCCTAAACTCTATATCCCAAACTAAAACCCCAAACTTGAACCCTTAAATCCTAAACCTTAAACTCCGATGACTAACCCCAAAACTTTCCTAAAACCTTGACCAATAAACTTAAATAGTTAACGCTAAACGTAAACAATTAAACCTTAAACCTTAATGCCGAACCTCAAATCCTAAATCTTAAATCCTAACACCTAATCCTTAAACCTTAACTTAGAAACCTTAAACTTTAACCTATAAATCTTAATCCTTAAACCTTAACTTAGAAACCTTAAACCCTAACCTATAAATCTTAAACCTTAAACCTTAAACACTCACTGCTAAGCTTGAAACCCTGACAACTTATATTGTGACCTTAAATGCTAACCCTTAAACCCTAAAGCCAATGCCTTAACATCTAAAGCTAGATCTTAACCCCTAAACCTTAAACCTTGAACCCTAACCGCCTAAACCTTAAACCTTACCCTAACCCTTAACCCCCAACCTCTAAACTGGAAACCCCAAACTCTAACCTTAAATGCAAGACACCTTGATATTATATTTTAAAGGATCAGTATTAAGAATGAAAATCATTTAACTTTGCTGAAAATTTTGTTTGGAGAGTACAAGCACAAGTTCGAATAGATTTGAATGAAAATAAGGAATAGAAGGCTTACTACCAAGTTTAATATTAAAGGGATATAGAAAATCATCACCCTAAGGACAATACACAATGATACAGAAACCTCATAACTCACCGCTCAAAGGGATATAGATAAATACCACCTTAAGATATACAAAGATGTTTCTTACCACTCAATGGCTCCCAACAAAAAAGATATGAAGATGGAAGAAACTCAAGGAGTTTCTAGACATACAAGTAAAGTCTAAGCTATCTTCTAAGGGCAAAGCATGAAATAAATACAAGTGCATGGAACAACTCTCCATGCATTGAGATTTTGAAAATCTTAAGTATTTGGTTGACAAAAAAAAAAGTTTGTGGACTTAAATATATCTCTTATAAAGATTGGTGACATGCATGCCGACTGTTCACCACTAAAAAAGCTTTCATAACTTCCTCTCTAGAAAATCTTCTAAGATGCATACCAACTGTTCTTCACATAACATCATGCGTTAAATGTAGTAATGTAAACCACTCTTATGTTACACCCACCCTTAAACTATAAATCCTAAACTCTAAACCCTAACCCTTAACTAGTAGTCCCTAACCTATAAACCCTAATTACAAACTCTTAACCCCAAATGTAACTCCTACACCTTAAACCCAACATAATAAATCCTAAACATGATAAACCCAACATAGTAAATCCTAAACACCATAAACCTCAAAACCCTAAATCCTAACTCCTAAACCTAAACACTAACTATTAAACTTTAAACCCAAAACCTCAAACCTTAAACTTTAAGCCCAAAACACTAAACCCCTTACCCTAAACTTTAACCTTAATACCTAACTTTAAACCTTAATTCCTAAACCTTTACCCTGTACACTAACTTCTAACTCCAAAGACCTCACCTCTAAACTATAACCATTAAAACCTAACCCTAAACTCAAACCTCAAAACCATTTGCCGAAATCTAAAATTACAAACCCAAAACCATACAACCAAAACCCTAAAACCTGACCCTTAACCCCTAACCCTTAGCTTAAAACCTTAAGCCTTAATCATTAACCATGAACATAAAACCCTAAACCCAAATGCCTAACAACTAACCTCTAAACCCTAATCCTTAAACCTTAAATTCTAAACTCTATAATCCTAACCTAAACCCCTAGCTCTTGGCCCCTAAACAATAAACCATAACCCTTTAACGTAAACCTCCAAATCTAAAACTCTAAACTATTAAAACCTAAATCCCAAACCCAAAACTGTAAACCTTAAACCCTAACTCAAAACTCTAATGAAAACCCAAAACCCTAAGACCTTAACTATAAACCTAACTCCAAACCCTAAATAGTAACACTTAAACCCTAATTCCTAAACTTTAACTGCTAAACCCTAAAATCAAAAGTACTAATCACAAACTCTAAGACCAAAATCCCAAACCTTAAACTCCGTGCCCAAAACAACAGCTAGCCCCTAAAGCCTAAATCGTAACCCTTAACCCCTATGCACTAACACCTTAACCATAAACACTAATTGCTAACCCCTAAATCCTATCCACTAACATCTTAACCATAAACACTAGTTGCTAACCCCTAAACTCTAATCACTTATATCATAGCCCTAAAAGCTAACTCCAAAACATTAAACCCTAAAGCCTAGAGCCAAAATCTTAACACCTAAACTCTAAATCTTGAACCTAAACTGCTTTATCTTAAACTCTAACCCCTAAACCCATAATCTATTACCCTAAATCCTAAGGTCTAAATTGTAGATTGTAAACCCTTAATCCAAAGCCTTAAACCCTAAAGCCTAGCCCCATCCTCTAACCCCTAACCCCTAACCCCTAAACCTTAAACCCTAATCCTTACCCTAGCCATCAACCCAAAACTAAAACCCTTAACCTTTAACCCTAACTTCTAATCCCGAAATCTTGAATCCTAAATCCTAATCCTTAGATCACTAAGCGAACCCTAACCCCTATACCACTAAGCAAACCCTAACCCTTAATTTTGAAACCCTAAACCATAAACCTTGTCCCTTAGCTCATAAACTGTAGATCATAAACCCTAAATCCTAAACTGTAACCCATGAACCCTATCCCCTAACTCCTAAACCGTATATCATAAACCCTAAATCCTAAACTGTCACCCTTGAATCCTAAACTCTAACCTTGAACCCAAACCCTATCCCACAAACTAGGCTTTAGGATTTAAGTGTTAGGGTTGGGTGAGGTTTAGGGTTCAAGGATTACATTTTAGTTTTAAGTTCTAGGGTTTATGGTTTAGGATTCAGGGTTCAAGGGTTTTATGTTAGGTTTAGAGTTCATGGTTTAAAATTTATGTTTAGGTGTTAAAGTTTAGGCTTTAGAATTTAGAATTTAGGGTTTAATAGTTTGGGTAAGTGTTTAGCATTTAATGGTTATGGTTTAGAATCTAGGGTTTGAAAGTTAGGATTTAGGGGTTGTAGCTTAAGGTTTAAGGTTTAGGGTTGAGGCAACTGTTTTTTTATTTTCAAGGAGTGAAAACTTTTTGCTTATTTGAAAAAAATTTGAATTCTTTACTAATAGTGTGGTATTCGTGGGATATGTGTTTCAGTGGAAGCAATTATGATGGATCAAACTGAGATAAAGGCTATCCTCAATTGACCAACACTTCCTTCTTTGCATGATGTTTAGGGTTTTCATGATTGGACTTCTTTTTATAGGCAATTCATTAAGGGTTTCAGTTCTATTATTGCTCCAATTGCTGAATACTTGACAAGTGGCAAATTCAAGTGGACTGGTGAAGTTTATGATGCTTTTGAGTTGTTAAAAAGAAAAGTAATAGAAGCTTAATTTTTTCTAATTTTGACAAGTTGTTTAAGACTGAATGTGATATTTCTAATGTTGGTATTGATGTTGTTTTGAGTATGAGTCAAGAAGGAAAGCCTATTGCCTTTTGCAGTAAGAAGCTTAATTAGTGACAAAGGAAGTATTCTATCTAACGAGTTCATGCAATTTATGGAGTGAATACGTTGCCAAGCAATTTGCTCCTTTTCAAATCATGAAGCATTAAAGTTCATTAATCACCAGCACAAGTTAAACAATAAATATGCAACTTTGGTTGAGTTCATGTAGTCTCATAGCTTTACCATCAAGCACAAATCGGGTGTTCAAAATGTGGCTGCTGATGCATTCACTAGTAAGCATTCTCATTTATTAGTCATTGAGGTTAAAGGGGAGAGATTTTATGCTTTCAAGGATCTTTATGAGAACGATGTAGATTTCAACTCAATATGACAGAATTGCAAATCAAATTCTTTTAAGCAATTTTCCATTACTGATGACCAATCTAAATAATTGCTACTATTACCAATATTACTATTGCTAATGCTTCTCCATCCAAACTACTACTATTGCTACTCCATCTAAACTATATTGTTGCTATTACTATTTCCTATTCATTTTTTATCCAATTATTTGATAGGCTCATGCAATCAAGGCACAAATATTTATTATCTTAAGGCCAATTAATCATTGGACCTAAAAATATTTTGGACTGAATGATTTGTAGGCCAATTCGTTCCTAGGCACAATTATTATTTGTGCTCACGCATGCTAAGACTAATTATATTTGAGGCTCAACTAATTGTCAAGTCTGATTATATCTTAGTCACAATTAATTATTAAACTATACTTTAGCGCCAATTATTTGTTAAGCCTATTTTCTTTTTACACCAAAATTATATATTAAGCTTAATTATTTATTAGGCTCGATTATATATTAAGTCTAACTAACTTTTAGGCATAATTAAATCTTAAGTGCGTCTAATTATTAGGATCAATTAATGATTATTCCCAATTAAATTTTAGGTTTAATACATTATTAGACTAGATCATAAGGCCAATTATTTATTAGGCTCACTTCATTCTTAACCAACTCTTTATTAAGCATAATTTTTTATTAAGCCCAAGAAAAATGAAGGCCTAAGTAAATTGTATGCCCAATTAAATCTTAAGGCCAACTGATTATTAGGTTCAAGTAGTTATAGGCTTAATTACATATTAGATCTTTTTTTTTTTTTGGTCCACGTAACTCTTACACTGAATTAATGTATATTAGGCCCAGTTATTTCCTATGTTCAGGTAAGATAAGCCGTACTAATTATTATGTCCAATTAAATGCTAAGGCCAATTATTTTGCCCAATTGTTTATTAGGATATTTTATTTTTAGGCTTAATTATGTATTAAATTCAAATTTGTAAAACCAAATTTTATTATTAGGCCCAACTAATTCATAAGCATAATCAAATTATTGGCCAATTTAATTATTGGACTTAATTAACTATTCGACCAATAAGCACAATCAATTGTTAAGTCTAATTAATCAGTAAACTCAATTTTATTTTAGGCTTAATTATTGATTAAGCCCTTTTTCTTTTTATATAATTATATATTAAGCTAAATTATCATTTAGACTCAATTATCTAGGGCAAACTAAATTTTGGACCTAATTAATTCATAGGTACAACTAAATCATGGCCCAATTTAATTTTAAACTCAATTAATGCTTGCCCAAATTATATAAGCACAAGCAACTGTTAGTTCCAGTTAATCAAGAAGCTTAGTTACTTTTTAGGCTTAATATTTTATTAAACCCATTTTATTTTTGACCAAATTATATATTAAACTAAATTATCTATTAGACTCAACTATAGGTTTTTAATTTAACTTAATTAAATCTTAGGACCAATGAATTGTTAGCCTAATTATTTCTTAGACATAATTAATTCATAAAGCTAATTAGTATATGGTAAATCTAATTCGTTCACAGGCTCGAATAACCCTTAGATTCATGCACGAGCGCCTAATTTAATTAGTAGACTCAATTAATTATTATGCTCAATTATTTAAAGTTTAATTATATATATCAGGTTCCATTATAATTTAGAAACTATTGTACCTTAAGCATAATTATGACTTAGCTCTAATTAATTCATAGGACCAATTTATTTGTTGGGCTCATATGCTTAAGCTTGTTATATCTTAGGCTTTATTATTTTTTTCACCAATTTCATCTTACGATGAATTGTATATTAATACCAATTATTTTATTAAGTTAATTTATTTATTAGACTGAATTAAATCTTAGGCCTAACTAATTCTTAGGCATAATTAAATCTTAAACTTAATTAATTATTAGCCCCAACTAATTGTTAAGAATAATTAAATCTTCAGCGTAATTAGTTATTAGGATTAATTAAGGATATCTTAGTCCAATTAATTGCTAAGCTCAATTTTATCTCAAACATAATTATTTATCAAGCCCATTTTCATTGTTAGATCATTATATTTTAAATTAATTTTTATTAGACCTAAGTAAATTTTAGACTTAATTATCCATTGAATTATTAGGCCTAATAAATTGTTAGATCCAATTAATTTTTTTAACTTGATTGCATAATAGGTTTTAAGCTCAACTAATTCTTAAACCTAATTAAAATAAATGAGCCCAAATTCATTCATAGGCCTAAGTATTGTGTGATAGTTCATATATTATAGCCTAATAAATTAATATGCTGGTTAGGTATTAGGTGTCATTAATTATTAAACAAAGTTATTTATAAGGCCTATTTATAACTTAGGCACAATTATGTTTTAGTTTCAATTATATCTTAAGTCTAATTTGTTCCTAATCTTGATTGTTTTTTGTGCTCATGCATGTTAGGTGAATTAATCAATGGGACCAATTATATCTTAAATCAAATTAATTATTTGATCAAATTATATTTTAGGTCGAATTATTTATTAAGCTCATTTTATTTTTAACTAAATTATATTTAAACCCATTAATTTATTAGGACCAATTTATCTTAAACCCAATCCTCTATTGGGCCAAATAAATATTAAATCTAACTAATTTGAGGTACAATTAAATCTTAGACACAATTAATTGTTCTGTGCAACTAACTAATTATTAGGTCTAACTAATTGTTAGACTTAATTTTATCTTGAGCTTAATTATGTTTTAACTAAATTAAATTATTAAATCTAATTGAATATTAAATATAATTTTAGACCAAACTAATTATTAATTGTTAGGCCAATGAGCTCCTAGAGCCAAATAATTTTTAGGTTTGAGTACACAATATGTCCATTTACTTTTTAGGCCCAAGTAATTCTTAAACTTAATTAGTTCATATTGTGTCAAATTCAATGTTAATTATAATTATTTATTGGGTTCATGTACTATCGATCCATTTAATTATCAAGCCTAATTATTTATAAGACCTATTTGTAATTTAGGAACAATTATATTTTATGCCCAATTATATCTTAGCTCTAATTTGTTCTCAGACTCAATTATTTTTTCGAGCTCACGCATATTAGACGTAATTAACCACTATGACAAATTATATCTTATACTTAATTAAGTATCTCGCCTAACTATATTTTAGGTAAAAATTATTTATTAAGCTTATTTCGTTCTTTGTGTAATTATATATTAAGTCCAATTATCTATTAACCCTAATTTTGTTAGCTCTATCAAACCTTAAGCCCAACTAATTCTTATGGATAGTTAAATCTTAGACTCAATTAATTGTTAGGTTAAATCAATTACATCTGAAGCCTAATTTGTTTTAGAACCCAATTATTTCTAGAGTTCATGCACAATGAGCCTAATAATTATTAGATCAAATAAATGTTAAGCCTAATTATGTCTTGGACATTAAGCACACAATGCCCAATTATGCATCAAACCAAATTATTTGTTATGCTCAATTTTTTCTCAAGTCCAATTAAATTCAACTCGTTATATTGTTGACCCAAATATACATGAGGCCTAATTATATTTTTTTCTAATTTTTTTGGCTCAATTAAATCTGAGGCCCTATTAATTTAATGTTTAATCATACGTTAAATTATTTCTTGGACTCATGTATGTTAGTCTAATTAATTCTGTCTAAATAATTAATTGGCTCAATTATGCTTTCAACTCAACTATTATTAGGCTTAATTATATATTATACCTAATTTTTAATAAAGCCCAATTAAATCTTTGGTCCAACCAATTCTTGTGTACAATCAAAATCTTAGGCTAAGTCTTAGATTCAATTATTTATTAGGCTAATTTAGTTCTTTGACTCATTTGTATATTAAGGTCAATTATTTACTAGGTCAAAATTATATATTAAACTTAACTTTTGTCAGATCAAATCAGATCCTATGCCTACTAAATTATTAGACCAAATGAATTGTTCAGTCTAATTAATTATTAATCTCAATTACATGTTTAACCCAATTAAATGTTGAGTCCAATTAATTTTTGGGTTCATTAATATATGTTAGGTCCAATTTGTTATTAGGTTCCAATTATATGTTAGGTTGAATTCATTAGGCTCAATTATGTATTTAGTTCATGCACTTTATGTCTAATTATACCTTAGGTCTAATTAAATTTTGGACTCAATTACATTTTATTGTCAATTACTTATTAGTCTTATTCAGTTCTTTGAACTGATTATAGATTAAGCCAAATTATTTATTAGTCCTATTTACATATGTTGAGCTTAATTTGTTATTAAGCTCAATTCAATCTTAATCCTAATTATATTTTAGACTCAATTATTTATTAGTCTTAAACCTAGTTATAGATTAAGTCGAATTATTCAAGCCTCATTAATTTTATATTAAACTTGATTTTTTATTAGGCTCAATTAAATTTCAAGCCTAATTAATTCTAGTCCCAATTAAATGTTACAATCTAATTAATTATTAGATATAATTTTTAAGCTAGACTGTATCAAGTCTAATTATATCCTAAACCAAGATAATTGTTAGACTCAAATATATTTTAGGTCTAACTATTAAGCTTCATTATCTATTAAGGTCAACTTTTCATTAGATCCTATTACATATTATGCCTAACTAATTCTTAGGCATAGTTAAATTTTAGGCTCAATGAATTACTAGATGCAATTAATTATTAAACATAATTATTTACTAAATCTAATTAATTATTCGACTCAACTGTATCATAGATTTAATATTTTATGAGGGTCAATTATATATTAAGCCTAGTTATTTCTTAATTTGCTCCTAGACTTAATTTATGTTATGCCAAATTCTTTATTAAGGCTAATCAAAACTTATATTCAACTAATTCTTAAATCTAATTATTTATTGGATGCATTTCATTATCTCATCCATTTTTAAATTAAGTTCAATTATTTAAGTAACCTGATTATATAAAACCAAAATTTCACTATCTCAATTAAGTATTAGTCCTAATGAATTGCTAGACCCACTGAATTGTTCAATCCAATTAATTGTTAGCAGTAATTACATTTTAAACTTAATTATTTTTCATTTTTAATTAATTACTTGATCCAATTCACATACAATAATCGATTGTTTTTTGAATTCATGTACAATAGACTCAATTAATTATTAGATTCAATTAATTGTTCAAGTATATTGTACATTGGGCTACCGCATCCTAGGTCTCATTATGTATTAAACTAAATTATTTAGTAGCCCCAATTATTTCGAGTCTAATTATATTTGACCCCTTATATCATAGACCCAATTATATATGAAGCCTAATTATTTTATATATTCAATTTTCAGGTCCAATTAGATATGAAGCCCACTTAGTTTGAGGTCTAATTAAATCTTAGGTCATATCATTTATGAGGCTCAATTAGCTTAATTAATTTGGTTCAATTAATTTATAGGCTCAAAATATCTTTGATCTACCTATTTGTTCACGCCTAATTATATATTAAGCCCAATTAAATTTTAGGCCCAACTGATTATTAAGTACATTTAAATTTGAAACTAAATTAATTGTTAGTTTCAATTAAATCTTGTATCCAATTGCTTATTAAGCCAATGTAGTTGGTAGGCCCAAGTTAAGACCAATTATTTAATTATTAGGTCAAATTACATATTAATCTCGTTGTTTCTTTGTTTTTTTAAAGATTTAATCAAATATTAAGTCGAATTAATTATTATGCCTAATGAATTGTTAATCTCAACTGCATATTTGGCTTAATAAAATATTAAATCTAATTAATTTTTTAGTTTAATTAATAAATATTAGTACCAATTTGTTAGTAAGCACAATTTATCTTAAGTTCAATTGTAGTCCAATTATATCTTGGGCTTAAGTCATTAATAGTTTTAATTATCTATTAGGTTTATGCATGCTATACTCAATTATATCTTAGAATTAATTAAATCATGGACTCAAATATTTTATACTCAATTATTTATTTGTCCAATTTCATTCTTTTGCCCAATTATAGATTAAATCCAATTAGATATTAAGGTTAATTATATATCAAGCATAATTTTTTATTATACTCATTAAAATTTTAATCTTAATTAATTCTTCATGACAATTAAATCTTGAGGCCTTTAATTATGAAGTTTAATTAATTTTTATGCCTAATTAATTGTCAGGTCATTAGTCATTAAGGTCACATGTCAGGCCCAATCATATATCTCAAATCGAGTTAATTATTAGACTCAAATTTATTTTAAGCCTTACTATTTATTAGGTCTATCATGTCCAATTTTAGGCCCAACTAATCCTTATATAGAATTACATCTTAGTTCTAATTAATTATGAAACTCAATTAATTACTAAGTTTAGTTATTTGCTTAGAATTTATTAAGGTCAAATACATCATAGATTCAATATTTTATTAAGTTTAATTATATATTAAGGAGCCTAATTATTTATTAAGTTTGATTTTTATTAAATCTAATTAATTCTTAGGCTGAATATATTGTCTGACCAAACAAATTATCAAGCACAATAAATTGTTAGGGTCTAATTTACTATTGACTCAATTACTCATTAGGTCAAATAATTTATTAGGGTCATTTTGTTCTTAGGCTCAATGATATATGCTTTCTATTAGGCTGAACTAAATCTTAAGCTCGATTAGTTATTTGGCTAATGAATTCTTTGGTTCAAATAATTGTCAGACTCAATTACATAATAGGCCTAATTATTTCATGAATCAATTAATTTTTAGGCTCAATTAATATATGTTAACTTAAATTTATTTTTGAGCTCAATTATTTTTAAGTTTCAAACACGATAGGCTAATTATATCTTAAATCCTATTATTTATTATTAGGCCCAATTATTTATAAGGTTCAACTATAATTTAGGTCCATTATATCTTAGTCTTAATTTGTTTCGAAGTTTAATTATTTGTTGGGCTTATGCATGTTAGGTCTAATTAATTATCGAGCCTAGTTATATCTTAAAATTAATTAACTATAGAATCTAATTATATTTAAACCTAATTATCTATTAAGTTCACTAGGTTCAAATCTTTAGGTCTAATTAATTATTAGGTCTAGTTAATTATTACACCTTAAGTATTTATTAGGTTTATTTCGTTATCTGACCCATTTTAGATCCAATTATATATTAAGCTAAACTTTTTATTAAAACCAATATGTTATTAGATGCTATTTTATTAAACCCAATGAATTATTAAGTTCAATTATTTGTAAATCTTAATTATACATGAAGCCCAGTTTTTCATTAGGCCTATAGCATTCTTAGACCTAATTATATGCTAAGCCTTTTCTTATTAGGCCAAACTAATTCTTAGGCTTGATTAATTTTCTGATGCAAGGAATTATTTGATCCAATCAATGATTAGGCTCAGTTACATGTTAAGCTTATTTATTTTTATGGTTTAATTAATTCTTAGGCCAATTAATATATGTTAAACTAAACTTGTTCTTTGATGGAATTATTTCTTAGTTTCTTACATGATAAACATAATTGTATCTTAAGCTTTATTATTTATTATTATGTCTAATTATCTATTAGGTTTGATTATTTATGAAGCCCAATTATGTTTTAAGTTCAATTCTAATATTTTGAGTCTAGTTATATCTTAAGCCAAATTCATTCTTAAGCTCAATTAAACCTAATTGTTTATTAAGATTAATTATATATTACGTATAATTTTTTATTTAGCCCAATAAATCTGAGGCCCTACTAATTCTTAGATAGAGTAAGTTTGACATAATTAATTATTATGTCTAGTTAATTGTTAAGCTCAATTAGTCATAAGGTCTAATAAATAGTGAGGTTCAATTATATTTTAAGGCTAATTATTTATTAGATCTATTCTTATAAAAAGTCCAATTAGATATTAGACCCATCTAATTTTTTGGCAAAATTGAACCTTTTGTCAAAATTAATTATTGGAGTCAATTGACATTTTGCTAGTCCAATTAATTATTAGATTCAACATTTTGTTCCTCAGCAAAAATATTTCTTAATTTTATACATGATGGACCTAATTATATCTTTGTTTGAATTATTTATTATTAGGCCTAATTTTTTAAAAGGCCCAATCATTCATAAAACTTAATTATATCTTTAGTTCAATTGTAATTTGGGTCCAATTGTATCTTAAGATCAAAATTTGTGCATAGTTTCAATTATTTATTAGGTTCATGCACGCTAGGTCCAATTAAGTATTGAATACATTTTTGTTATATCTTAAATCTAATTAATTATTATATACATTTTTGTTTTAGACCTAATTATGTACTAAGCTCATTTCATTCTTAAGCCCAATTATTTATGAAGGTTAATTATTTATTATGCCTAATTTTTTATATGATGCAATTAATCCGATATTTGTTAATGATACTATAATTTGAAGGAATAATATTAGGAATGACATGATGTAACTTTGCTGAAAAAATTGTTTGGGGAGTACAAGCACAAGTTTGAATAGATTTTAATGAAAATAAAGGATAAAAGACCACCACCATATTTACTGCCAACGAATCCCCTTTAAGGACAATAAATAAGGATAAAAAACCTCACAACTCATAACTCAAAGAGATATAAATAAATATCACCCTAAAAGATACAAAGACGGAAGAGAGAATTTAAAGAGTTTCTACGTATACAATTAAAGTCTAAACTATCTTCTAAGTCTAAAGCATGAAAATAAATGTTGGTGCATGAAACAACCCCTCACGTTTTGAGGTTTCAAAAATCATTAAGCTTTTGCTAATAACTAAATCATTTAATGCATTTGTTTGACAAAAAATAAAGTTAGTGAGTTAAAATAAATCTCTTTTAAAGATTGCTAAGGTGCATGTCAACTGTCCATCACTAAAGAAGTTTTCATAACTTCTGAAAATCTTCGAAAGTGCATGCCAATTGTCCATTACATGGCATTATTGGCTAAATGTGGTAATATAACCATTCCCGTGTCAATCCCCCAGTTGAAAAAGACTTGTCTTCAAGTCTCCAATGGCTCTTTCAGCATGATATGGACATGATAACATTGAATGTCGGGAAAACTCCATAATCAACTAGTAATTCAATCTCATAAGTGTTTTCTTAAGTCCTCATGAGTACCTTGAATGGACCATCAGCCTCTTCTTTTAACTTCCCAAATTTTCCTTGCGGAAACTTCTCTTTCCTTATATCAATAAATCCAAACTAGATCACTTTCATTGAACTCCACATAATTTTGATGTTTATTGGCAACTTATTTGTATTTCTTATTTTGCTTCTCAATGGCTACTCTCACTCTCTCATGCAACTTCTTGATCTGTTTTGTCGTTTCATTAGTATCTATACTAAATTGCTTAGTTGTAGGATAAGGAACCAAATCCAAAGAACCTAAAGGATTAGCACCATAAACAACTTCAAATGGACTCATATCTATATTATGATCCATGGAGCGGTTCTAGGCAAACTCAATTTCTGGAAGAATTGGATCTCATTGCCTAATTTTTTGCAAACATAACTTGGCAAGTTATTCAAGCTCTTATCTGTTACCTCCGTTTGTCCATGCGTTTGGGGATTGTGGGAGTTACTAAAATATAGTGGAGTACCTAGCTCTCTTCATAAAATTCTCCAAAAATGGCTAAGGAATTTTGAATCTCAATCAGAAAAAATCGTCTTTAGAATTCCATGCAATTTCACAATCTCCTTGAAATACAAATCAGCAATATGAATGCATGATTTGTTTTGTTGTAAGAAACAAAGTGAGATATCTTTAAGAACTTATCAACAACAACAATGATTGAACCCATGTTCCTTTATGTTCTTAGCAGTCTCATACAAAATCAAGGCTCATATACTCCCACAAGCATTAGGCATAGGTGATCAACTGTACAAACCAGAATTTGCTAATGACACACTCTGCATTTCTTTACAAATCAGTCAACGTCTCTAAACATTTTTTACTATAGAAATTAGCTTGAACTAGAGCCAAGTTTTTATTTTTTACTAAAGTGTCCTGCCAAAACACTACCATGAACTTCTACCAAAATCACTTGTCTTAAAGAATTAGAAGGAACACTTAATGCATTAGCTTCAAAAGAAAGCCATCGAATATAGAAATTGTTTGTAAGGACCTGACTTGTAATTCTGCCATATTAAGCTGGAATCAACATTATGCTCATAGAGATCTTTGAAAGCATCGAATTTTGCCACTTTAACCTCCATGTTTGATAAAAGAAAATGATTCCTACTCAATGCATTAGTAATAACATGTTGAAGACCGGATTTGTGCTTGATGGTAAAATTATAAGATTGCAAATACTCAACCCAAGTTGCATGTCTGTTGTTTAACTTGTGCTTGTATTGATGAACCTTAATGCTTCATGACCATAATAAAGAACAAAAGGCTTTGCAAGAAGTTATTGACTCTAATAGTACAAGGCTGTTTAAATCACATAGAACTCCTTGTCATAAATTGAATACTTCCTTCGGCAATCATTAAGCTTTTCATTATAAAAGTTTTCTTTTTGACTTGGAGACAGCACCAACACTGCTGTTAGAAGCATCACATTCAACCCCAAACACCTAGTCAAAGTTAGAAAGAAATTAAAATAAGTGCTTCTGTCAATTTTCTTTTCAACAATTCAAAAGAATCATCAACTTCGTTAGTCCACTTGAACTCATTACCTTTCAAGCATTCAGTGATTAGAGCAAAGATAGAACTGAGACCCTCAATGGACAGCCTATGGAAAGAAGTCAAACCATCAAAACTTTAAATATCACGCAGAGAAGTAGATCTTGGCCAATTAAGAAGTCAATTCATGAAAATCATAAAGAAAGATGGTGTTTGTGGGGGTACATTGTTTCAAAAGAAGAAATTATGATGGATCAAAGTAAGGTAGAGGCTATTCTTAATTGGCTAACACTTGCTTCTTAACATGATGTTCGGAGTTTCCATGGGTTTACTTCTTTTTACTAGCAGTTCACTAAGGGTGGTTATAGTTTTATTATTGCTTCAATCTCAGAATGCTTCAAATTTTGACAAGTTCAAGTGGACTAGTGAAGTTGATGATTCTTTTGAGTTATTGATAAGAAAAAATCATAGAATCTCCTATTTTAATTCTTCCTAAAATTGACTAAGAGTTTGAGTTTGAGTGTGATGCTTCAAATGTTGGTCTCAGTGGTATTTTGAGTTAAAAAGGAAAACCTATTACCTTTTTGACTGAGAAGCTTAATGATTGTTGAATGAAGTATTCTATTTATGACAACGAGTATTATGCGATTTATAGAGCATTATACCATTTAGTAAAGCCTTTTATTCTTTATTATGATCAATGAAGCATTGAAGTTCATCAATCATTAGCACAAGTTAAACAAGTAACATGCAACTTAGGTTAAGTTCTTGCAACCTTATACCTTTACCATTAAGCACAAATCTGGTGTTCAAAATGTTGTTGCTAATGCATTGAGTAGGAAGCATTCTCTTTTGTTTTCGATTGAGATTCAAAATTCCTTACCCATTTTTGGAGAACCTTATGGAGGAAGTTAGTACTTCACTACATTTCAATGGTCCCCATTCTCTTCAAATCAATGGATAAATGAAGGTAATAAACAAGGGCTTAGGGGACTTGCTAAGAAGTTATCCTAGCAAAATAATAAAGCAGTGGAATCTGATCTTTCCATGGATTGAGTTTGCCTACAATCACTCCATGCATCGTAGTACATGTAAAAGTCCATTTGAACTTGTTTATGGTGCTAATCCTACAGGTCCATTGCATTTGGTTCCTCACCTTAAAAATAAGCAATTTAGTGAAGATGCTGATGAGAGGGCAAAGCAAATCAAGAAGTTGCATGAGAGTGTAAGAGCAGTCATTGACAAGCAAAATGAGAAACATGAGCAAGTTGCCAATAAATATCGAAAGCATAGGGAGTTCAAAGAAGGTGATCTAGTTTGGATTCATCTAAGGAAAGAGAGGTTTTCACAAGAAAATTTTGGAAAGTTAAAACCAAAGGCTGATAATCCATTTAAGAGAGAGTTAATTCAGTCCACTATCTCTATTTTTTAGTCAAAAAAATGCATTGAACCAGTTAGTTATCAGCAGAAACTTAATTATTTTTGCAGTCTCTATGCATGGACAATTGGATGGTGATTGTTGTCCCATGCACTAGTATTTGTCATTGCATCTCTTTGGATTAGAGCTACTGAGTAGTAAGAAACATCTTCGTTTCTCTTAAGGCTGTGTTCACCTGTACCCCTTTAAGTGCTAAGTTCTGATGTTTTTTTTGGATTTTTGTTTATTGTGCTTAGAGTGGTGATTTTTTGTATCACTTTGATATTTAAACTAGGTGGTGAGTCTTTTATAGTGATTCTCATTCAAATTTAGTTGACTTTGTTCTTGAACTCCCAAAAAAAATTCCAATAAAGTTACATAACTTCCACTTCAAATACCATTCCATCACAATATGATCTCACCCCTGGCCCCTAAACTCCACATCCTAACCTTTGAAAATTAATTGCTTGCCTTTAACCTAAAAACCTAAAATTCAAAACCCCTAACCTAACACCTAAACCCTAATCTCAAACCATAAAACCTAACTCCTCTATTCTCACCCGTACTGAAACCCTATGCTTTTTACCTTATCCCTATTCCATAATCTTGAAGCCCTACACCTTACACACTGATCCCTAAAGCCCAACCCCTTGGCCCTAAACCTTGACTTTTGGATCTTAAACCCTGACTCCTAGATTCGAACACCCTAACTCTAAACCTTGATTCTTAGAACCTAATTGAATTTTAGGGTTTAGAATTAAGGTTTTAAGGATTCTAGTTTAAGGTTTAGCATTAACGGGTTAAAGGTTAGGGGTTAAGGTTTAAGGTTTAAGCTTTAAGGATTATCGTGTAGGGTTGAGCGGTAAGGGTGGTTTAGGGTTAAGGACTTATGGTTTAAAGTTTAAGGGTTAGGTATAAAGATTGAGGGGTTATAGTGTTTTGGGTTTAAGGGATCAAGATCTAAGCTTTACTAGTTAGGGTTTGGGGTTTAACATTTAGGGTTTATTAAATGGGCTAACGAGTTTAGGGTTTAGGATTTAGGAGCTAATGTTTTAAAGGGTTTAAAATTTAGGGGTTTGAATTTAGGAGCTATGGTTTAGGATTGAAGACTAGGGGATGCGGTTTTAGCTTTTTGATTTTTAGTTTACAAGTTAACAGTTCGGGTTTAGGGTTAAGAGGTCAAGAGTTAAAATCTAAGGTTTTAGAGTTTGAGGTTTCGAAGTTTAAGATTAGGGCTATGGTTAATCTTTAAGTTTTACAAGTTATGGTTTATGGCGTAAGGTTTAGAGTTGAGAGGTATAGGGGTTTATGCTTATTGTTTAGGGTTTAAGACTTAAAGTTTACAATTTTGGTTTAGGTGTTTGGCTTTAGGGGTTAGGGTTCAGTGGTGAACTACAGGGTTTACGATCTAATAGTTTGGGATTAAGGTATAGGGTTTAGTAGTAATGGTTGAGAATTAAGACTTTAGGGGTTAGGGTATAGAGTTTAGTGTTTAGGATTTAAGGCTTAAGGGTTAGGGTTTGAGGATCAAGGTTTTAAAATTTAGGGTTTAACGTTAGTTGTTACAATTGACTTTTATGGTATTGGAATTAGGATTTAGATATTAGGCTTTGGTAATTATCATTTAGGGATTAGCTTTTAGGGTTCGTAGCTTATGGGTTTAGGGCTAGGGTTTTAAGTTTAAAGGTTAGGGTTTAGACATTTGGGTTTAGGATATAATGGTTCCGTGTTAGGTTTAGGATTTAGTGCTTAAGGTTCATGGTTTAGGGTTTGAGGTTTGGAATTTAAGGGTTAGGGCTTCAGGTATAAAGTCCAAGGTTTATGGTTTAGGATAAAGGGTTTAGAGATTAGTGTTTCAAGTTTAGGGGTTAAGTATTAAAGTCTTGGGTTTAGTGGTTCAAGATAATTGCTTCAAGTTTAAAACGTAGGAGTAAATGTTTAAGATTTTGGGTTTAAGGGTAAGGTTTAGGGTTAGGATTAGATTTAAGTTTGGGTTTAGGTTTTAAGGTTAGGGTTAGGGTTTGTGTTCAGGGTCTAGTTCTTTGGGGTTTTGGTTAACTATTAAGTAACTTGTCTATGGGTTAGCATTAGCAATTCATTGATTCTAATAATTAGCTAAGCATAAAGATGGACTAGGTAAATATTTGGACTTAATATATAATTGAGCTTAATAAAATATTTAACTTAATATATAATTGGACCAAGTAAATATTTGGACTTAGTATAAAATGGTCACATAAGGAAATGGGCTCAATGAATAATTAAGCTTAAAGATGTAATTGAATTTAATAATTAGTTGAGTCTAACAATTAATTAGACTTAATAAATAAATATGTCTAAAAATTAGTTGGCCTAATAGTGGCTTAAAATGTAATTGATCCTAATAAATCATTTTGGTGTAACAAACAATTGAAAAATTGATCTCAAATCTGATTGTACCTAATAATTAAATAGATTTAAGATATAATCAAGCCCAATAATTAGTTGGGCTTAGCATGCATGAGCCCAACAAACAATTGAATGAAGAATAAAAAGCCTACAATATAATTGGACCTTATGCATAAATCTAACTTTACAAATACTTAAGCCTAATAGATAATTAAACCTAATAATCAATAATATGACTTTACAAATTATAATTGGCTCCATCATGCATGAAATTAACATAACATATATTAATGGGCCTAAGAATTTTTGGCACCATAACAATAATTTGACCTAATATATAATTGAGCTTAACATTTGATTGGATTAGATAATTTATTGCTTTAAATAATTAATTGGATATAATATTTAGGCTTGGACCTAAGGACGAAATAGATATAATAAATAATTGAGCTTACTACGTAATTAAGCCTAACAATTAATTGAACCTTAAGATTCATTGAGTTAACAAATAGGTCTAAATAATCAATTGAGCCAAAAATTAATTGGATTTAATAAAAAATTAAGCTTAATATATAATCGATCTTAATAAATAATTAAGCCTAACAAATAATTTGACTTAATAATGAATTGGACCTAACATTTAATTAGGCCTAACAAAATATTGGGTTTAGTACATAATTCATCCTCATAAATATTTGGGCTTAAGAATAAAATGACATTAACACATAATTGAGCCGAAAATATAACTGACCATACATTTAGGATATGATTGGATCAATAATTAATTAGGCTTAGCATGCATTACCTTGACAAATAATTGGATCTAGGAAAAAATTGGCTCTAAGATATAATTTAACTCAAATTTTAATTAAACTTAATATAATTGGACCCAATAGATAATTTTACTTAATATATAATAAATAATGCTAAAGATGTAATTGTGTATATCCTACATGAAATTGAGAAATACTTCAATCCAAAAAAAAAAAAAAAAAGAGCTTAACTTGGGCTTAAAAATTAATTGGAAAATAAAAATAATTAGCCAAAATGTACTTGAGTTTAATGTGTAATTAAAACAACTAATCGAACCTAACAATACATTTGGTTTAACAATTCGTTAGGCTAAATTAAACTTAGTAATTTAGTTTAATAAAAAATTATGCTTAATATATAATTAAGCTTAATGAATAATTAGGTTTAATACACAATTAGACTAAATAAAATATTGGACCTAATACATAATTTAGTCTAGCAAATAATTAGACTTAGCAAATAATTTAGCCTAACAATTAATTAAGTTTTTTGTCTAAAAATTAGTTAACTTATCAACTAATATGACTTCATAAAAAGTTAAGCTTCACATATAATTGGGTCTGGCATATATTTGAACTCAATAATTGACTTGGTTTAAGATATAATTGGACTTGAGATGTAATTAAGTTTATCAATTATTGATTGAACAATTAATTGAGTGTAATAATTTATTGAGCTCAAGATTTAATTGTGACTAAAAATTAATTGGACATAAGATTTAGTTGAACCTATCTAAAGATTGAGCTTAATATATATAATTAGTAATAAATAGTTGAGCTTATTTCATAAATAAGTCAAAGAACGAAATAAAATAAATAAACAAATAAGCTTAAAATATAATTGGATCCAAAATTTAATAGATCTTAAGAGATGATTGGGTACAGCACGCTTAAACCTAATATAGAATTAAGCCTATATGAACAAATTGAGCCTAATATATTATCATATGCAAACTATAATCGAAAAAAGATATAATTGAGCATAATACCTAAGTGAGCCTAACATTTATTAATCAGTCCTAAAAATTAACTAGATGTAATGTGCAGTTAAGCCTAATAATTAATTTGACCTAACAATTCATTAGGTTTATCACTTTCCTAGGTTAAAGAATTAATTGAGCTTAGAATTTAATTATATTTAATAAAAAATTCAACTTAATATATAATTCAGCTTAATAAATTAATGAGGTCTAATATATTACGCATACTAAAATATTAGATCTAAGATATAATTGAGCCTAATAATTTATTAAAACTAGCAAATAATTTGACCTAACATTTAATTAGATCTAATAATTAATTGAATCTAAGATTTAATTCACTATAAGACTTAATTAAGCTTGGTTAAAAGTTGAACTTTACATATTATTGGGTATAATAAGTAATTTGACCTAAAAGATATTAGATCTTAATAGTTAACTAGGTCTAAGATATAATTAGGTTAAAGAAGCAAATGAGTATAACAATTAATTACCTAACAATTAGTTCGGTCTCACAACTAATTGATTTTAATAATTAATTAGGTCAAACATTTAACTATAATTAAAAATCAATTAGGTTTAAGATTTAATCAAGTTTAATAAAAAATTGGGTTTAATATGTATTTGGTCAAATAAATAACTTGGTTTAATTTATAATTGGATAAATGATACTAATGAATAATTGATCTTAAAATATAACTAGGTTTAAGATTTAATTGAACTTATGATATAATTGATTGTAATAATTGATTGCACCTTATAAATTAATCAGACCTTAAAACTTAATTTGATTTAATATTAATCAGGTCGAGAATAACAATTAATTGGACCTAGCAATTCATTAAGCTTCATAACTAATTAAGCTTGACATTTGCCTGGGTCTAGTTGAAAAGAAAAAGTTTTACCTTAAAATTTGATCTAATAAATAATTAGTTTTAATAATTAAGTCTAAAACCTAAATTGGGCTAATAAAATGTAGTCTTGAGATTTATTTGAATTTAACAATTAATTAGACCTAACAATTAATTTGATTTAACAATTAATTATACTTCACTTAAACTCTAAACCTTAACCTTAATCATTAATCCCTACACCCTAAACATTAACCACAAACCCTAAACCATAAAACCTAGGCCTTAACTTCTAAATCCTAAACCTTAAACTAAGAACATTAACTCTTGACCTTAACCACTAAACTTTGAAACTTAAAAGTCATCAACTAACCCTTAATCCTAACCGTAAATCGTAAATCATAGCCACTAAATTCTATCCCTTAAACCCTAAACTTGATCCCAGCACCTTAAACTATAAAACCCCCACCTTAATTCCTAGTCCCTAAACCTTCAAGGTTAACCCTTAAACCATAAACCTTAAGCCCTTATCGTCTAAACCCTAACTAGTGAAAGCTTAAACCCAAACCACTTAAACATAAACCACAACCTTGAACCCTAAGTCCTAAACTCTAAATAATAAACTCTAACCTCAAAGCCCTAAACCTTAAACTCTGGATCTTAAAACCCAAATCTCGAACCTTAAAACCAAACCCTTAACATTTAAAATATTAAACTCTAAACTTTAACCCCTAAACCCTAAATCCTAAACCACATAACCTTATATCTTAGATGTTAGAGTCCAAACCCTAACTCCTAAGCCTTGAACCCTAAACATTAAATCATAACCACTAACCATTAATCGATGAACACTAAATCTTAAACCCTAAACCCAAAATAAAAAACTATAAAAAATAAATCTTGACTTCTAACCCTTATTCCATAAACCTTGTCCCTAAACCCTAACTCTTAAACCCTGCACGTTAATCCTAAAATCTTAAATCATTATCGCTAAACCCAACACCGCATCCCCTAACTCCTTTCAGCACTAAATCTTGAACTGTAACCTCCAACCCTAAACCTTCAAATCCGATTAAGTTATAGGAGTCAGGGTTTAGATTCTGGAATTTGGCTCTAGGAGGCAGGGTTTAGAGTCCAGGGGTTAGGATATAGGATTTAGGGTTAGTTAGCAGAGGTTAAGAATTAAGGATTAGGGTTTATAGCTTAGAAGTCATGGAATATGGTTCATGGGTTACGGTTTAGGGGTAACAGTTTGGGCAATTGGATTTAAGGATACAGATGAACACCACCCTAAAAGATATAAGATGTTTCTCACCATTCAATTTCTCTAAACCAAAGAGATACATAGATGAAAGAATGAACATTTTCTACAAATACAATAAATGTCTAAGCTCCTTTTGAATCTAAAGCATGAAAATGAATACTAGTGCATGGGACAACTGTACATGCACAGGGATTAAGGAAATAATTACCTTTTTACTGATAACTTACTCATTCAATACATTTCTTTTACAAAAAAAAAAAAAAAAAGAAGCTAGTGGGCTGAAGTAACTCTCTCTTAAAAATCTGTAAAGGTGCATGCCAACTATCCACCACTGAAGAAACGACCATAACTTTCTCTAGAAAAATACTTTTGAGTTGTTCCAAAAGAGGACTGAAGGATAAGATTATGAATGTTCCAACACATAAAAGAACCCTCCAAAATTCTCCTATTGTCAAATTCAACACATCCCTCAATTTGGGCATAAAATAGACTTGTAAAATACATGAAATATGGATTATAGGTTGGTAAAAGTACCAAGGCATCATGGGCTGATTGTGGTTACGTAGGTACTCTTATGCCAAGTGGGTAGAGGTTGGGGGTTAGGGTTTATGATTAAAGTTCAAGGTTTAAGGCTTAAAGTTATGGGTTGGGATTAAGAGTAAGTGTTTTGGATTTAGAGTTTAAGGTTTAAGGTATCAAGTGAAGAGTTTAAGATTTAAGGTTTAGGATTTAGCGTCTAAGGACCAATATTTAGGTTTAGGGATTAGGATTTAGGGTTTAGAATTTAGGGTTGGTTAGGGGTTACTGTTTAGGATTTAGAGCCTAGGGATTATGAGTTAGGTTTTAGAGTTTTAGGGTTAGGGTATTGAGTTCTTATCATTTGGGGTTTAAGATTTCAAGTATTAGGTTTATGGTATAAAGGCTATGGTTTACGTTTTAAGGATTTGGTTTAGGATTTAAGGGTTAGGGTTTGCAGTTTTAGAGTTTTGAGTTTGGAGGTTAAGGTTTAAAGGATTGGGTTTGGGGGTTAGACTTCAGTATTTTGAGTTTTGGGTTTAATGTTTAGACTCAAGGGTTAGGGTTAAGCTTTTAAGTTTAGGTTTTATAGTCTAGTGGTTAAGGGCTTGGGTTTAGAGTTTAGAGTTAAAGTTTAGGAATTAGGGCTTAGAGTTTAGTATTTTGGGTTTACAAGTTAGGGTTTTGGGTTTGAGGTTAGGTGTTAGGGTTTAAGGCTGAGGAGTTAGGGTTTTGGGGTTAGGGGTTAGGTTTTAGGGTTTAGTATTATTGGTTAGGGGTAAAAGTTTATAGTATTGGAATGAGGGCTTAGGGGTTAGAGTCTTAGAAGTTAGAGGTTAAAGCATTAATGGTTAAGGGTAAACTTTTATGGCTTTGGAATAAAGGTTTTAAGGTTAGAGTCTAGGAGTTAGGTTATTCCTTTGGGTGTTGAGGTTTAGAATTTAGGATTTTGTGATTTGGGTTTAGGGTTAGAGTTCATGGTTTACGCCTCAAAGGTTCAAGTTTAGGGGTTAGGGTTTATGGTTCAGAGGTTAGGTTTAAGTATTTGGGTTTAGGGTTCTATGGTTGCATGTTAAGTTTAGGCCTCAAAGGTCATAGTTTAGTGTTCAGCAGTTACATGTTAGGTTTAAAGCTCAATATTT
Organism: Moringa oleifera; assembly: GCA_021397835.1. NCBI lineage: Eukaryota > Viridiplantae > Streptophyta > Magnoliopsida > Brassicales > Moringaceae > Moringa > Moringa oleifera. Next base: position 3,176,599 of record JAJFZO010000065.1, read on the forward strand.
ATGGTTTAGGATTTTAAATTTAGAGATTAAGGTTTAGTATTCAAGTTTGGAATCCAGTGTTTAAGGTTTGATATTAAGGACTTAGAATTTAGGGGTTATGGTTTAGGATTTAGAAGTTATGGTTTAGCGATTAACGTTTAAGGTTTAGAGGTTATAGCTTAGGATTAGTAATTTAGGTTTACAATTTATAGTTAAGGTTTTTAAGGTTTACGGATTATAGTTTAAGATTTAAGGTGTGAGTTTTATGGTTTATAGTTTTGGATTTTGGTTTATGGGTTAGAGGTTATAGTTTAGGGCTTAGTGTTTAGGTTCTAGGGTTTAGGGTTTAAGAGTTAGAGTTTAAGTGTTAAGGTGTAGGGTTTAGCATGATCTAGAGTTTCAAGTTTGATGCTTAGGATTTAAGGTGGAGATTTTAGATTTTAGGGTTTAAGGTTTAGGCTAAGTGTTAGAGGTTAGAGTTTAGGGTTTAGATCTTTGGAATTTTGGTTAAGGATCAAGTATTTATCGATTATCGTTTGGTATTATAGAGTTTAGTGTTTAGTAATAGGGTTTAGGTATTAAGATTAGGACTTTGGGGTTTTCATTAAGGATTACTTGTTTAGGGGTTATGGTTTCAAGCTTAGTGCTAGGGGTTTAGGAGCTAAGATTTAAGTATTAACGTTTAGCATTAAGGTTTGAGCTTAATGGTTCAAGTTTAAGAATTACTATTTAAGGTTTGGTGGTTAGAGAATAGGGTTTTGGTTTAAGGGTTAGGGTCTAAGAGTTTGGCTTTAGGGCTTTCGGGTTTTCATTAAGGATTACTTGTTTAGGAGTTATGATTTCAAGTTTAGTGCTTGGGGTTTAGGTGTTAATGTTTTAGCGTTAGGGTTTTGGGCCTTAAGGGTTCGGGTTTAGGAATTACCCTTTTAGTGACTAGGGTTTAAGGATTAGGATTTTGATGTTTGGGTTTAGGGTTCAAAGGTTAAGAGTTTGAGTTTAAGTTTTTAGGGGTGTATGGTTTAGTGTTCAAGATTTGGGTTAGAGATTTTGGTTAGATATTAAGGTTTATGGTTTGGGATTTAGGGTTAGGGTTTTAGGTTTAGTGTTTGGGGTTAGAGTTAGAAGTTAAAGATTAGTGGTTAAGGATTATTGTTTAGAATTTAGCACTCAAGGTTTACGGTTTGCAGGTTAGGGTTTAGAATTTAAGCATTAGGTGTTAGTGTGTTTTAGAGTTTATTGTTTAAGGTGAAGGGTTAAGGATTTAGAATTTAGATTTTATGGTTTAAGATTTAAGGTATAAGAGTTATGGTTTAGGGTTCAATGTTTAGCCTCATAATTAGAATTCATATCGTTTTCCCTATAGCAATTCTAAATATAATATCTTAGCATAAAATCATATTAGCTAAATGATATCTAACTACATCAGCAGTCTCGTAGCAATAGTTTTGACTCTTTCAACAGTTACATGAAACCTCATCTTATCTTTGTTCATAAATGCCAATTGATTAAAAGCAAACTAAATAAAATGTTATATTCCATCCAAAAATTCTTGATTTAAAAATCCATTGGTAAGCTTGAAGTGCATCCATTAATGATCCAATTTACTAATATTTTTTGTTTTTTAATTAGTACTAGTTCCCAACAACTTGCCTACTGAAATTTTCAACAACTTAAAAACTTGTTATCAAAATTTCAAGCAAACATCTAAAGGCATGCCTAATTTTAGTCATTACTTGAATTACCATATAAAATCATCATCAAACAATTTCAAAGATATATTAAAAGTATATGACTTATAGTATAATATGTTTAACATTTTACGCATGCCACCCAAACTACAAAGATAAGTGGTCCTACATAATTCAAAAATATACACTTACGTGAAGCACAATATCGTAAGTCATTATCCAATTCATTTTGTAAAAATTTTGTAAGCATAATCCTATAGTTTTTCAAGTACATCATGTGTAAAAATATGAGTTAGTATTTTTATCAAAATACACATATATATCCATCAATATGATCCCAAAGGACAATAGAGATACTATATAAAATTTATACCAAATAAAATAAATAAAAATCTATACATGTCAGGTGCCATACATAATTATCACATTCTTAAATTGTCCAAATCTGGATAATTTAAAAATTATTACTAAACAATTTACTTCGATGATAATCATCTAATATTAACGATATTAAATATTTACTAATAATTTTCAAACGGTATATCTAATTGATATGTCTTAGATTAATTAATTATATGATAATTCATTAATCTAATTGATTAACTTATAATAAAAAATTTTTTAACGTAAGTAATAGTCATTTTAATGTAATTATTTAATTACGACATAAAAATATGATTAACATATATATAAACATACTAACAATATTTAACAATTAAAAATTAAATTCTATATACAATAATCATCTAATTACATTTATAAATAAAATTAAAATTTAATTAAATTACTTATATTAAAATCTAATAATTTATTTACCTCCGATTGACATCTAACTAAACCATTAAAACTACTATCTAAATAATTTAACCAATCTATCTTTGTTATCCTAATGTACATATACTAAGTTAACATATCAATTAATTTAAATTTTATGAAAAAATATAATTAAATTATTTATCTTAAATTACAATCTAATTAAACTATTATCTACGTAATCTGATATATGTAAACTAAATTTATTAATAAACAAAAGTAACATCAAATTAATTTATGTTCGTAAAAATAAACAAATTATTTTTATGAAATTAAACAATTATCTAACTAGCCTAACATACTTAAATTCATTAACAAAAGAAAATTAACAATTATAAAAATTTACTTAACATCATAATTAATTTAATTTTCATAAAAATCTATTCAAATTATTTATCACTAATGACAATCTAATTAATCTATTGCCTAACTAATTTAACATAAACCAAATTTATTAACAAACAAAATTAACGAATTAAAAAATTTAATTGACATCCAACTAATTTAGTTTTTTAAAAGAAATCTAACTAAATTGTTTATTATAAATTAATTACAATCTAATTAAACAATCATCTAACTACTTTAACATCAACTAAACTGATTAACAAATAAAATTAATAACTATAAAATTTAATTAACATCTCAATTAATTTAATTTTTTTTTAAAAAAAATCTATTTAAATTATCTATCTCTAGTTACCATATAATTAAACTATTACCAAATTAATTTAACATAAACAAAATTTATTAACAAATAAAATTAACCAATAAAAATATAATTAAATTATTTATCACAAATTAAGTACAAATTAGTTAAACAATTATGTCGAACTAATCTAACAAAAACAAATAAAATTAACAATGACAAAATTTAATTAACAACTAACTAATTTAATATTTCATAAAATTCTAATTGAATTATTTATCTCAAATTAATTACAATCTAATTTAACAATTATCTAATTATTCTAGCATAAATTAAATTCATTAACAAATAAAACTAACAATTGAAAAATTGAATTAAGATCTAGCTAATTTCTTCAATTGCCAAATCTATGCATAATGTTTGCGCATAAGATCTCTAAACCATCACTATCTTTAACTAAAATTTTTAGAATTATCTATAAGAGCAATAGGTTTGCTAAGCGAAGGATAAGATGTGGTCATCCACATGGAAAAAAATGCAGAAGAAAATGATGTGGAGAAGCTAGCTAGAGAGAAAGCTATAGAGAGAGAGTTGTAGAAAGACAAGGAGAGTTATAGAGAAAATTAAAAGAGAAACAGGGTGGGGGAGCGATAGTCATGAGGAAGAAAGAAAATTAGTGCTTCTGTCCTTGTTTTATAAAGGCCTAGCAACCATGTCACTGTCAATCACCCAACGTGCTTGTTGCAGCAAGCATGTTAGCTGTCCAACCAGCTTTGGTGATGTTATTAATCGCTATCCTACTCACTTAGTAATTGATGCTATTGGTCACTAGCGTGTTATAGCCACCCTAGTGATCGATTCCTTGTGGTCACTAGGATACATTTTATGCCAGTAAATTGGTTTCCTAGCAACTGGTAGTAATTCAATCATTAAAGTGATTAAAATAATAATATAAATTAATTAAAAATAAATTTGGTGATGAATTTTTTGTCTATCATTCAATTTTGTCGCTATTCTATCATAAATCAATTAGTAAGTTAAAATTTTTAGTTTTTTACAATTTTGTTGTTAACCTATCATTATTTAGCGACTGATCTTATCTGTCACTATTTTCAGATTTTGTTGTAGTACTAGGCCAATTATATATCTTAAATTCAATTAATTACTGTATTAATTTATATTTAAGTGCAATTGTGTACTAAGCTCATTTTATTCTTAGGTTTAATTATATATTAAAGCTTTATTATTTATTAAAATTATATCTAAAGTTCAATTACATTAAGTCCAATATGTCATTAAGCCCCATTATGTGTAAGGCCTAGTTATATATAGTTTCAATTTTTCAAGCCTAATTAATTTGAAATTTAATTATATGTCTTCGACTTAATATTTAAGGTCAAGTATATATCGAATTGTTTCTTAAGCTCATGCAAATTACTTAATTGATGCATTCCAGTTAATTACAAGGCGTAAGTATATCTTTAACACAATTACATCTTAGGTCTAATTATATACTAAGTCCATTACATAATAAACTTAATCTTTTATAAAGCCTAATTAAATCTTTGGTTTAACTAGTTCTCACTCACAATTAAATTCTAGGCCCAATTGATTGTTTTACTTAACTAATCTTAAGTTTAATTATTTATTGGGTCACTTTAATTCTTAGGCCCAATTATATATTATGCACTAATTTTATTAGATCAAAACAAAGTGTAACTTTAATTAATCATTGTGCTCAATGAATTACTAAGTCCAATTAATTGTTAATCTTAACTATATATTCAGTTCAATTAAATATCCTATCTAATTAATTTTTTAGCATGATTAAAAAAATGTTAACCCTAATTGAGCATATTGCTCAACTACATCTCAAGTTTAATTATAATTTGGGTTTAGTTACAAATTAGATTGAATTTATTCTTAATAATAGGTTTATGATGTGCACATTCAGTTATATTTTAGGCCTAATTATTTATTAGTCTTATTTCTTTCTTCAACCCATAAGAGATTAAGCTTCATTAGGCTTAATTAAATTTTAGGCTAATGAATTCTTAGTCACAATTAAATCTTGGGATCAATTAATTATTATGCTTAATTAATTGTTAGGTCTCTTTAACTACTGGATCATTACTTTTTAGGTTTAATTACGTCTAAGCCTAATAATAGCTTAGATCTAATTAATTATTGGGCTAAAATACATTTATGTCCAATTTTATTAGGTCCACTTATATATGAGGTCGCTTTTTATAGGCTCCAATTAGAAATTAAGGCCAACTGATTCTTAGGTAAAATTAATTCTTATGTCCAATTAATTAATAAACTCAATTAATGGTTAGGCTAATTATTTGTTAGGTTTGATTAATTATTAGGCTCAATTACATTTTAAGTCAAATATTTTACTAGGCATAATTATATATTAAGCCTAATTATTCATTAAGCTCAATTATATGTTAAGTCCAATTTTTTATTAAACTCAAGTAAATCTTAGACTCAAATAAAATATTTGGCCTAATGAAATGAATTGTTTGGTCCAATTAATTGTTAGGCTTAATTATTTATGTGACTCATTTTGTTCTTAAGCATAATTGGATATTAAGCTTAATATTTGAATAGACTAAATTAAATACTAAGTTATAATTAATTACTTGGGATAATAAATTGTTTGGTTAAGTTAACCATAGCAAAATTATTTTAATGGGCTGTTAATTTTTACCCCCAATTATTTTTATGGCCCACCTATTTTTATGCCCAATTAATACGTTAGGCTAAATTTAATCTTCAATTAAGTTTTTTCTTAGTTTAATGCACGATGGATCCATTATTATTAGTAGTCCTATTATTAGTAATAAGCCTAATTATCTTAAGTCTAATTATTTTTTGTAATAATTGTTAATTCTAATTCATTCTTAAGCCCAATTATTTATTGGGTTCATGCACGATAGGCTCAATTAATAATTAAACCTATTAAATATTAGGCTAACTATATCTTGGGCTAATGCACACTAGATCTAATTATTTGTTAGGCTTAATTATATCTTAATTCCAATTATATTTGACCAATGATATCATATGCATAATCATATAGGATGCATAATTTATTGTGTGTCCTATTTTTTAGGTCTAACTATATTTTAGATCCAATTAATTTTAGGTTAAATTATATCTCAAGTGATATTATTTATTAGATCGAATTAGATGTCAAATTATTTCATTACTAATGTTAGTCAAATTAATTTGGTCAAATTAATTAATAAGCCAATTACATCTTCAGCTTGACTATTTCATTGGCCTAATTATATAATAACTAAATTTTTCAAAGGTCCAATTAAATCTTAGACTTAACTAATTGTCAAGCGCAATTATTGTTAAGCCAAATTAATTGTTAAGTTCAATTAATTTTTAGACTTTTTTGAAACCTTATCACATTTTGTTAGCCTAATTTAGACCTCAGGCCCAATTATTAAAACCAAATATTTATTAAGCCAAATTTTATAGTAAATTTATTTTTTATTAAACCCAATCAAATGTTAAGCTTAATTAATTTTAAGCTCAATGAATTGCTAAGTTCAATTAATTAGTTAAACTCAATTATATGTTTGACCCGATTAAATATTAGATCTAATATTTTGGGATTTAATTAATAATTTTTAATTTCAATTAATTGTTACTCCTAATATATCATTAGTTTAATTGTAGTTTGGGTTCAATTATATCATAGACTCAATACATTCCTAGGTTTAAAAATAACAAGTAGATACTCTATAAAATGTTAACTTATATGTGTGTAAAACATAATAAAACTCATCTAAGGTTAATATAAGGCCCTTATTAGTTAACATAAACATACATAACATTAGTATAAAGTTTAAATACAATCTGTTTAAGGTCCAAAAATAACTCACATAAAGTTCGTTTAAGGCCCAAAAATAACCTATATAAAACCCAACAAATTAAGCGCGTCGATAGGTCCTAAGCTTTTTTTTTTTTTTTTTTACATGAGTAGACCCAACCTGACCCGACTAGTTGTCAAGCTTGATCATAACCCCATGTGCTTAACTCTTTAGCCTTAAACCATATACTTAACTCTTCAGCCTTAAACCATAAACTCTAAATATTAATTGCCAAACCCTAAATCCTAACCCTTAAACCCTACTCTCTAAACTTGAAACACAACACCCTAAACTGTAAACGCTAAACCTTAAACCTGAAAGCCAAAACCTCAAAACCTAAACTCTTAAAGGCAAAACTCTAATTCTAAACTGAAAACTTGAACCCTAACCGCTAACCTTTAAACCAAAACCATAAATCTGAAAACCTTAAACCCTTAAACCTAAGCCTTAAACACTAACCCTTAAACCAGAAACTTAAAACCCTAAAAAGTAATATAAATCCCTCGACCTCAAACACTAAACCTTAACCCGTAACCACATAAACCATTAATTGTGACCAATAAAACCTAAACTATAAGCCTTTCACTCTAAACCTTAAATCCTAAACTCTAAACCCTAACCGTAAACTTAAACCTAAACCTAAATCTTAAGCCTTAAGCCTTATCCTTTACACCTTAACCACTAAATTGTAAACCCTAGCCCTTATTTCCTAAATCCTAACACCAAATATCTGAATCAAAACCTCGAAAAAAAAAAGCTTGACCCGTAAACCTTAATCCTAAAATCCTAAACCCTAAATCATAACCCTTAGACACTCAATCTTAAACCTAAAACTGCAAACCATAGACTTTAAACACTTAACCCAAAGCTTAAACCTTTAAACTCAATATCCTAAACTATAAACCTTAAATCTTAAAACCCAAACCTCCTATCCTCAACCTTAATCCAAACACATAAGCTTAAACCCTTAAATCCTAAATCATAAACCATAACATGTAACCCTTAAACCCTAAATCTTAAACTCTAAACTTAAAATCCTACTCCCTAAATCTTAACCATTAATCCTTAAACTCTAAACCTAAAACTTTACCCTCTACACCCTAACCCTTGAAGCCAAACTCTTAAATCCTAAAGCCTAAACCCTTTAACCATAACCTTTAACTATAAATGTTAACTTTAAACCATAACCTATAACCTTTAAACCCTAAACTCTAAACCAAAATTCTAATCCTTACACCCCAAACTAAAACCCTAAGCCTTGAACCTAAACCTTTTACCCATAACCCCTAACTATAAATGTTAACCTTAATCCTAACCCTTCAACTCAATATCCCTGAGCTCTAACCCTTAAACCTTAAATTCCAAACATTAAACTCTAAAATCTAAACTCTAAATATGAAACCCTAAAACCCTAAGTCCTAACCTCTATATCCTATGCCATAAACATTAACCCCAAGATCCTAACCCTTATTCCTAAATGCTATACCTTAACTAGTAAACACTAAACACTAACATCTAACTTGTAAATCTGAAACTGTAACCTTAATTCCTAATCCATAAAGGCTTAACCTAATCCTTAAACCCTAAATGCTAAACTTTAACCCTTAACCCCCAACCCATCCCAAACTTTTAATCCCTAAACCTTGAACTCTAAACCCTAAACCATAATTCATAAATATGAAACCCTAAACCAAGAATTCTAACCTCTAAATCATAAATCACGAACCCTAATCTTAAACCTTGAATTGTAACAACTTCATAAACCCTAACCAGAACTTTACCCTGAGCGTAAGACTCTAATCACTAAACCTTAAATCGTAAACCCTAACCACTATAACGTAAACTTTAAACCAGGCCCCACAATCCCAAAGCTAGAAAACATTACCCTATCTCCTAAACCATTAATGCTAAACCCTAAACCGAACCCCTTAAACTCAAAATCCAAGACCATAACACATAAACTCTGACCTCTAAACCAATACCCCTAAACAAAAACCATAATCCCTAAACTTTAAGCTCTAAATCCTACACACTAATCCATAAATCCTAACCTCTAAAACCTGCCGAATCCTAAACTATAAATCTTAAACTCCAATCCTTAAACCGTAAACCTCTAAATTGTAACCCCTAAACTATAACGACTAAGTTATAAACACAAACCTCTAAGCTTTAAATTGAAACCCTAAACCTTAAACCTAAACTCTTAGACCTTAAACACTAACCTAAAACCTTAAAATTTAAACCTTAGATCCTAGGCCCTACCCCTAAACCTTAAATACAAAACTCTAAACCCTAACTGTTAGGCCTTAAATCCTAAACTATAACCCTTAAATGCCAAATCCCAACCCTTAAACCCAAATACTTAATATCTTCCCTTAGCCCCTAAACCCTAATCAATCAAAAGTAAGCCCTATTTCCTAAACACTAAGCCACAAAACTTAAATCTGAGCCGTTGAACCCTAAACCCTTTACAATAACCCCAATCCCAAATACTAAACTCGAATTGTTGAATCCTAAAACTTAAACTCTAATCCTTAAATCTTAGAAAAAAAATTCTAAATCCTAAACCCTTAACTCTTAGACCCTAAACTCTAAACCCCAAAACCTTCATGCATGATCCCTAAACCTCAAACACTAACCTTAAACTGCAACTCTCAACCTCTAAACTCTAAATCCATATGCCCTAACCCTAACCCTTAACCCCTAAACCCTAATCTTTAAAGTCTAATCCTAACCCCCAAGGCACAAACCCTAAACCATAATCTCTAAATCCAAATCACCAGATTTAAAATATGTAAACCTGAACCTTAAATTACAACTCTTAGGCCATAACCCTAAAACCTTAAACCCAAAACCATAAACTCTAATCTAACACTAAGCCCTAAAATCTAAATGATAATCCCTAAAATCTACCTCCTAAACCATAAACCAAAACTTTAAAACTGTAAACCCTAAACTCCAAACCCCAATCCAAGATCTTAAACCCTTAACCCTAAACGTGAAGCCATTATCCCAAATCATTAAATCTAAAACCCTAATGCCTAAACTCTAAACACTAATCCCAAAACCCTAACTCCAAAACCATAACCCTGGACCTTAAACTTTGGACTCTGAACCTAGAGCCATGACTAGTAATCCCTAAATTCTAAACTATGAACGTTAAAACTTGAACCTAACATGAAACTATTGAACCAAAAAACCCAATTGCCTAAACTCTAATCGTTAAACCTTAAACTGTAACCCTTAACCCATAACCTAAACCATAATCATCAAATTCGGAGAATTACCAAACCAAACCTCTAAGTTGCAAACCCAAAAAACTAACCCTTAAATTGTAACAACTAGATGATAAATCCTAAACCCTTCCAAAATCATAAACTTTAACCCTAACCACTAATGTTAAACCCTAAATAAAAACCCTAATTCCCGAACCGAACCCTTGAGTCCTAAACCATATCTTTGCAAACCATAAACCTAAAACCCTAACCTTTAAACCCAAAACACTAAACTCTATACCCTAACCCAAAAACTGTTAATCCATAATTATAATTGCTAAACCCTTCACCCTACATGTTAAACCAAAATCACTAACCCCAAACCACTACACTGTAAACTCTAAACCTTAACTCCAAACCTCTAAATCCTAAACTCTACCCCTTATTTTTTAAACATTAAACCCTAACCCCTTAAAGCCAAACCCCTAAATCCGAAACCCAAAAACTTAAACCATAACCACAGCTCTTAAACCCTAAACAACAAGGTTAGACTCCTAAACCTCTCAATCTTAAACCCCAAATGCTACCCCTAAGCCCTAAACTTAATCCTTTAAAATATAAAAACTAACCCTTAAACCCTAAACCTAAAAACCCTAAGCCTAAACTCCTAACCCTTAAACCCTAAACCTAAACCCTTATACCCTAAGCATTACATTGTAAACCAAAACCTCAAAACCCTAAATCTTAACCCATAACCCCAGAATTCAAACTACTAAACTCTAAATCCTTAAACCCTAAACCCAAACTCTTAAACCTTAACCCGTAATCCCAGAATTCAAACTACTAAATCCTTAAACCCTAAACCCAAATTCTTAAACGTTAACTTGTAATCCCAGAATTCAAACTACTAAACCCTAAATCCTTAAACCCTAATATCAAACCATAAACCCTAACCCCTAGCCGTAACGCCTACAACTTTAACCCTTAACCTTAAACTCTAATTCCTAAAACTTCACCAATAAACTTTAGCCCTTAAACCTTAGCCGCCAAAACCCAAAACATAAAATTCTAACTCCTAATATAAAATTTTGCCATTGAAATAATTGAACTTAATATGAAATGAATCAAAAAATGATTAATTAGATCTAATAAAAAATTGACCTTAATATATATTTGATTACAATAAATAATTAGACCTAAGAATGAAATGGACTTAATATATAATTGACCTTAAGATATAAACAGACCCAATAATTAATTGGATTAAAAAATAATTAGGCCTAATGATTAATTGAGTTAACATGCATGAGTCAAACAAATATATGGACCTATGAACAGATTAGATCTCAGATAGACCCAAATTATAAACAAGTTGAGACTAATTTATATTACTGATGCATAAAAATTAAGTGGGGCCTAATAAGTTATTGATTCTCGCGACTAATTTGATCAAATAATTTGTTATGCCATGCAATTAATTTGATTTAAAATTTAATTGGGTCTAATACAAAATTGAACTCAATGTATAATTGTTAATAAGAATACAATGAGCCTAATATATTATTGGGCTAAACTGTTAATTCAATCTTAAATTTAATTGGGTTTAATAAAACACTAAACTTAGTATATATAATTGATCTTGATATATGATTGAGTCAAGCAAAATATTAGATTTAAAACGTAACTGACCTAAACAAATTAATCTCTAATAATTAAGTGGGTCTAAAATTTAATTTTACCTAAAAATTTTCAGGTTTATTATCTAATTTGGCCTCCTAAAAAATTTGACTTCATATATAATTAGGTCTAAAATATACTTGAGCCTAATAACTAATTGAATCTAAGATATTATTTGGCACGAGATGTAATTGGATCTAACAATTAATCAATGAGCCTCATAATTAGTTAGCTCTAAGATTTAATTATGAACAAAAATTAATTGGGTCCATGATTTAATTGGGACTAAGATATATAATTAAGCCAAGAAATGAATTAAGCTTAAGATCTAATTAGACCAAAATTATAATTGGACATAAAACTTAATTGAGCTTAATATCTAATTGAGTTTAACATTCATTAATTGAACCCACAAATTGATTTGGCTAAATATGTGACTGATATTAACAATTAATTGGACCAAATTATAACTAAACATAAGATATGATTGAACGTAAAGATTAATTGAGCCTAATAAAGAATTGGGTTTAACATTTATTAATTAGACTTAAAATTTAATAGAGCTAGATATGTAATTGATATTAACAATTAACTGAGCCTAACAATTCATTAGTCCTAAGATTTGATTGGATTAATACAAAATTGGGTTTAATATATTACTTGACCTAATAAATAATTGGTCTTAATATATAATTGGGCATAAGAACTAAAGTGACAAAATAGATAATTAGGCATAAGATTCAATTGAGTCTAGCAATTAATTGGACCAATAATTGATTGGCCCGAATAATTAATTTTGCTTAAGATATGTATTTGGGTTTATTAATTAATGAGACTAAATTAATGTGGCTAATGTGCATGAGCTCAAGAAATAATTCTATGTATAATTAAGCTTAATAAATAATATAACCTAAGATATAATTCAACTTAAAATTAATTAGGCTTGAAATCTAATTGGACTTGAAGAATATGATACACAATATAGGTTAGGCTTCATGTAACAAAACTTGAGATATAATTAGGCCCAATAATTAATTAGAGATAATATTTATTTGATCAAATAATTATTATTAGTAGTAAGCCTAATTATCTAGCGGACCCAATTATATCTAAGTGTAATTATAGTTTGGGTTTTCTTAAGTCTAACTATTTGTTAGGCTTATGCATGCTAGCTCCAATTAATTTTTTGGTGCAATTATATCTTAAAATTTAATAAATCGTTGAGTCTAATTATATTTGAGATCAATTATATATTAAGTCTATTTCATTTTTAAGCTCACTAATATATTAACCTTAATTATTTAATAGAATCAATTATATATTAAGCTGAATTAAAATTTGGCATAACTTTTTCTTAGGCCTAATTAATTGTTAAGCTCAATTATACCTTAAGCCTAAAAATTTACGAAGCCCATTTCATTATTTAATCCATTTTTATATTAAATCCAAATATTTACACGAATAAATTATACATTAAGCCAAAGTTTTTATTAAGCACAATTAAATCTTAGGCTTGATTAATTGTCAGACTCCATGAATGGCTAGATCCAATGAATTATTGGATGCAAATAATTGTTATGCTTAATTGCATAAGAAAAGTAATTATTTTGGTGCCCAATTAATAGGACTGATTAACTTATGTTAATTTTTTTTAAAACTCAATTACTTATTACCTTCACACATAATAGGCTCAATTAATAATTAAATCTATTAAATATTAGGTCTAATTATGTATCAGGCTAAATTATTTATTAAGCTCAATCATATCTCAATTCCAATTGTACTTGGCCCATGATATAGTATGCCTAATGATGTATGAGACCTAATTATATTATATGTCCAATTTTTTTATGTCTAATTAAATTTGAGGTCTAATTATATCTTCGGTGATATTATTTATTAGACCAAATTATACGTCAAATTGTTTCATAGTATCACTAGTATTACCCAAATTAATTCAGTCAAATTAATTAATCAATCCAATTATATGTTCAACCTCATTATTTCTTTAGCCCAATTATATAGTAACTAAATTTTACATAAGGCTAAATTAAATCTTAAGCTTAACTAATTCTTAAGCATAATTAATTGTTAAGTCGAATTAATTATTAGGTCTAATTAATTACTAGGCTCAATTAAATCTCAAGCCCATATTTATTAGCCTACTTTAGGCTTTAGGCTAAATTATTGAGACCAATTATTTATTATATCAAATTTTACAGTAGAACCATGTGTTTTATTAGAGCCAATAAAATTTTAAGCTTAACGAATTACTAGGTTGAATTAATTGTTAATCTTAATTATATATTTAACTTAATTAAATATTAGATCCAATTAATTTTGTGTCCTAACTAATAATTGTTAGGCTCATTAATTATTACACTTATTTATATCATAGGTTCAACCATAGTTTGGGTCCAATTATATATCTTAGATTCAATACATTCTTAGGTTCAATTACATCCGGGTTTTATGCATGTTACACTCAATTTTATCTTTTGTTTAATTAAATCTTGAATCTAGTTATATTTTAAGGTAATTATTTATTAGTGACATTTACCTAATTATTTATTAAAATTAAGTAAATTTTAAACCAAATTTTTTATTGAACTCGATTAAATCTTAGGCCTAATTAATTTTTAGTTATAGTTAAATATTGGATTTAATTAATTATTAACATCAATAAGTTGTTAAACCTAACTAATTGTTAGACCCATTTACATCTCAAGCCCAATTAATTATTTAGATCTAATATCTTATAGGTTAGATTACTTATTAGACCCAATTATATGTAAAGCTGAATTTTTAACCAAGCTCAATTAATTCTCATGCAGAATTAAACATTAGGTCCAATTAATTACTAGACTCAGTTAAATGTTAGGCCAAATTATACGCTAGGTTCAATAAATTATTAGACTCAATCAAATCTTAGGTCTAATATTTAGTTGGTATAATTATATATTATATCTAATTAATCTATTAAGTCAAATTATATTATTATTTAATCCAACAAATTGATAGGCTTAGGTCAAATTAATTTTGGATCCAATTATATTTTAGGCTCTATTTATTTATTGCATTTCATTCGTAGACTTGTCTATAAACTAAGCTCATTACGTATTACCCTTAATTATATATTAAGCTCAATCTTTATTTAGGCTCGACTAAATTCTATATCCAATTAATTCTTAGTCATAATTAAATCTTGAGCTCAATAAATTAATAAGCTTAATTAATTATTAGGTCAAATTAATTGTTAAACTTCATGACATCTCAAGCCTAATTATATCTTAAATCAAGTAAATTATTGAGTTTAAATATATTTTAGACCTAATTATATGTGAAGCTCAACTTTTTATTAGGCCATATTAGTTAATAAGTTCAACTAATTTTTAAAGAGAAGACTTAATTAATTGTTAGATCCAATTATTTATTAGGCTAAGTTATATATTAGGTCTAATATTTTATTTAGTCTGCTTATATCTTAAACCTATTTATTTATTAAGCTTAATTATATATTAAGCATAACTTTTTATTCAACTAAATTAAATATGAAGCTCATCAACTATTTAGCCCAACAAATTGCTAAACCAAATGTATTGTTAGGTTTAATTTGTTGTTAGGCTCAATTACACATTAAACTCAATTATTAATTAGGTTTATTTTGTTCTTAAGTTGAATAACATATTAAGCATAATTTTTTATTAGGGCCAAACAAATCAAAAGTCCAATTAATAATTTAACAAAACTAATGATTTGGTTCAATTTTAACTATTAGACTCAATTACATTTTAGCCCAATGATTTTTATTATCCAATTAACTTTAAAGCACAAGTTAGGCTCACTGCTTTCTTTTGGGTTGAAGTATTTCTCAATTTCATGCATGATATGCATAACTATATTTTACGTAGTATTATTCATTATTAAGTGAAATTATCTATTGGGTCCAATTATATTAAGTCTAATTAAAATTTGAGTCTAATTATATCTTAAGTCCAATTTGTTACTAGATCCAATTATTTGTCAATCTCATGCATGCTAAGTCTAATTAATTATTGATCCAATCATATCTTAAATCATATTAATTGTATGGTTGGTTATATTTTGGGCTTAATTATGTATTAATGCTATTTCGTTCTTAAGCCTAAATATTTATTAGGATGAATTACATACTAAACCTAATTTTTTATTAGATCTAGTTAAATCTTAGATCCAACTAATTCTTAGATACAATTAAATCTTAGATCCAGTTTATCATTAAGTTGAATTAATTGTCAAGTCCAATTATTTGTTTTGATCAACGAGATCTTAGGTCTAATTATTTGTTAAGCTTAATTTGTTACTAAACCCAACTAATTCCTAACTCAATTAATTATTTGGACCCATTTGTTAACCCAATGAATCTTAAGGTTCAATTAATTGTTAGACTCAATTACTTCATAGACTTAATTATTTATTAAGTCTATTTTGTTCTTAGGCTCAAGTCTAATTTTTTATTAAGCTCAATTAAATATTATACTCAAATAATTATTTGAAGCAACAAATTATCTAATCCACTTAATAGTTTAGCTCAATTAATTCCTACATCCTATTATGTATTAAACCCAATTAAATCTTGGACCCAACTATATTTTAGGCTCAATCATGCATTAAACTCATTTTGTTCTTTGCCTAATTGTATGTCAAATCTAATTTTTTACTATACTTAATTAAATCTTAGGCTTAAGTAATTCTTAAGTACAATTAAATCTTAAGCTTAATTGTCGATTAAGCTCAATTATATATTAAGTTTAATTTTTTATTCAATCTAATTAAATCTTATGCTCAATTAATTATTCTGGCTAACTTTAATAAATTGTTGGGTTCAATTAATTATTAAGCTTACTTACATATTTAGCTCAATTATTTATTAGATAAATTTGGTGTTTAGGTCCAATTATATATCAAGCCAAATTTTTATGAGGCTTAATTGAATTTTATGACCAATTGGTTTTTTTGTGCAATGAATTGTTTGGTCCAATTAAGTGTTAAGCTCAATTAGATATTAGGCCTAATATTTTTTATAGTCTAATTAATTCTTATGCCAAATTAATATAAGTTAGGCTTAATTTTTTTGGAACAGACTTATTTCTAAGTTTCATGTATGAAAGACCCAAATATATCTCTAGTGATATTACTTACTATTAGATCCAATTCTTTGTAAGAGCTAAGTATATCTTAAGTCCAATTATAATTTAGGTTTATTATATCTTAGGTTTAATTATTTGTTGAGCTTAAGAACTATAGGCTTAATTTATTATTTTATAGAGTATTTCATTTTTATACTCAATTATAGATAAAGTCCAATTATTAATTAAGCCTCAGTATATACTAAGCCTAATTTTTTAATAGCTTAAATAAAATATTAGGTCTATTTAAATCTTGAGACCAATTAATTATTAGGCTCAATTAATTATTAAGCATAATGAGATTTAAGTCCAATTACATCATAGATCTAATTAATTATGTGGCTCAAATGTATTTCAAGCCTACATATTTATCAAGCCTAATCACAAATGAAGCTCAATTTTTAATTCAACCAAGTTAAATGTTAGGCACAACTAATTCTTAGGCAAAATTAAATCTTAGGCCCAATTAATTGTTATATTCAATTAATTGCTAAGTTCTATTATTTTTTAGATCTAATTAATTATTGAATTCAATTAAATCTAATGTCTAAATTTTTGTTAGACTCAATTAATATTTATGCTCAGTTACATTTTACGTTCAATATTTTAATAAGATTAATTATATGTTAAGCTTAATTATTTTTTAAACATATTTAAATATTAATTTAATTTTTTATTAAATTTAATTATATTTTAATTTTAATTTTTATTAAATAAAATTATATTTTAATTTTAATTTTTATTAAATAAAATTATATTTTAATTTTAATTTTTTATTAAACTTAATTAATTTTGAGGCTCAATTAATTATTTGGTCAAACAAATTGTTTGGCCCAATAAGTTGTTATTTCTAATTAATTGTTAGGTTCAGTTGCACATTAGACTTAATTATTTATTAGGCACATTTCAATCTCAGGTCTAATTATATACAAACTTAATTTTTCATTAGACTCAATTAAATTTTAGGTGTAACTGATTATTTGACGTAATAAATTATTTGTCTAACAAAATGTTAAGTTTGATTACATATTAACCCAATTATTTTTGTGGTCCAATTAATTCTTTGGCCCAATTAATGTACATTAGGCTCAATCCATTCCTTTCCTAAATTATTTCTTATTTCATGCATGATACACTTAATCATATCATAAGCCCTATTATTTGTTATTAGGCCAATTATCTACTAGAGTCAATTATTTATAAGATCCATAATATCTTAAGTCCAGTTATAATTTGGATCTAACTTTATCTTAGCTCTAACTATATATTAAGATAAATTATTTTAGGATCAGTTAAATATTTAGTGTAATTTTTTTAATCATGCCCAATTGAATTTTAGGCCCAGTTAATTCTTAATCACAATTAAATCTTACTTCTAATTTATTAAAAAGTCTAATTAATTGTTAGACTCAATTGTGTTATAGGTATAATTATTTATTAGGCCTGTTTTCTTATCAAGCTCTATTTTGTATAAAGTCCAATTAGATATTAAATCACTTTAATTCTTAGGTACGTTGAAATCTTAGTCCAAGTAGTTATTGGGCTTAGTTCATTGTTAGGCTCAATTTTTTGCTAGAACCAATTAATGATTAGGCTTAATCATATTTTAAGTCCAATATTTTAATTTAAATATAATTTTTTTATTAGACTCGATTAAATCTTAAGCCTAATTAATTTTTAGTTATAGTTAAATATTAGACTTAATTAATTATTAAAATTAATCTGTTGTTAGACCTAATTAAATAATTGAGTTATTAATTGTTAGACTCATTTACACTTGAAACCCTACATTCAATAAATTATTAGACTCAATCACATCTTAGATCTAATATTTTATTACGTATAATTATATATTAGAGCCAATTAGTCTATTAAGTTGAATTATATATTAAACTTAATTTTTTTATTAAATATAGTTAAATTCTATACTTAATTATTATTTAATTCAACAAATTGATAGGCTTAATGAATGGTCAATTGTATCTTGAGTTCAATTATAATTTTTATACAATCAGATCTTAGGCTCAATCATTCATAGGCTCAACTTGTATTAGGTTCTGTCATGTTACACCTAATTACATCTTCCGGTTTATTAAATTTTGGATCCAATTATATTTTAGGCTCAATTATTTATTTATTGTATTTCTTTCTTAGGCTTATTTATATAAATTAAGCCCTTCAATTTATTACCCCTAATATATTAAGCTCAACCTTTAATTAGGTTCGACAAATCTTATGTCCAATTAATTCTTAGCCATAATTAAATCTTGAGCTCAATAAATTAATGGGCTCAATTAATTGTTAAACTTCATTACATCTTAAGCCCAATTATATCTTAAAGCAATTAAATTATTGAGTTTAAATATATTTTAGATCCAATTATATGTGAAGCTCAAATTTTTATTAGGTCATATTAGTTAATAAGTTTAATTAATTTTTACATAGAATACTCAATTAATTGTTAGGTTAAATTATTTGTTAGGTCCAATTATTTATTAGGCAAAGTTATATATTAGGTCTAATACTTTATTTAGTCTAATTATATTTTAAACTTATTTATTTATTAAGCTTAATTATATATTAAGCATAATTTTTTATTAAACTAAATTAAATACGAAGCTCAGTTAACTATTTAACAAATTGTTAAATCAAATATTGTTAGGTTTAATTACACATTAAACTTAATTATCTATTAGGTCTATTTTGTTCCTAAACCAAAGAGATATAGGGATAAAAAAGCGAAGTCAAAGAGTTTTTGCAAATATAATCAAAGTCTATTTTGCTCTTTTTGTAAGTCCATAGCATGAAAATAAATACCAATACATGGAATAATGGTCAATGCATAGGGATTGCAAAAATAATTAAGTTTCTATTGGTAACTAACTGGTTTGATGCATTTTTTGGGATAAAAAATAGAGTTAGTGGCTGACCTTAGATGTAATTGAGTTTTACAATTAATTTCTCCTAACAAGTAATTGTGCCTAAGCTTTAATTGCACCCAAGAATTAGTTGAATCTAAGATTTAATTAGATCTAATAAAAAATTAAGTTTAATATATGATTGACCTTAGTAAATAATTAGGTGTAAGAATGAAATAAACTTAATATATAGTGCTGAGGATATAATTAGGCCCAATAACTGATTGTGCTAACATGCATGGGCTCAACAAATATTTTGACACATGAATAAATTGAGTCTTAGACAAAATTATGAACAAACTAGACTTATTTTTATTAATAGTGCAAAAAAAAAATGGACCTAATATTTAATTAATTTCAATGATTAATTTCACCAAATGATTTGCTGCATCATGTAATTAATTTGACCTAAGATTTTAATTGGGTTTAATATATAATTATGAATAAGAACGTAATGGGCCTAATATATTATTGAGCTTGATGTGCAATTGAGCCTAACAATTTGTTAGGTCAAATAGTTAATTGAACCTTGAATTTGATTGAATTTAATAGAAAAATTAAGCTTAATAAATAATTGATCTTAACATATTATAGAGCCGAATAAAATATTAGACTTGAGATATAATTGAGCTTAATAATTAATTAAACTTAGCAAACAATTATGACCTAATAAGTTATCTCCAATAATTAAATGGACTTATAACTTAATTCTATCTAAGAATCACTTGGGTCTAATATCTAATTAGGCCTAACGTAAAGTTGGTCTTCATTTATAATTTGGCTTTAAATATATTTCGGCTAAATAATTAATTGAGTCTAAGATATAATTTGACATGAGATATAATTGAACCTAACAATTAAAAAACTAACCATTAATTAAAACTAAGAATTAATTCATGAGCCTCATAATTAATTAAGTTCAAAATTTAATTGTAAATAAGAATTAATTGGGTCCAAGATTTAATTGGTTGCACATAAACCCATTAAATAATTAGGCTTAGAAGTGAGTTAAGCCTAAGATCTAATTAAACTTAAATTATAATTGAACATAAGATATAATTAAACATAAAAATTAATTGAGCTTAATAAAAAATTTAGTTTGGTATTTATTAATTGTACCCAAAAATTGATTGGGCTAATTATGTAGCTGATATTAACAATTAATTAGATCTAAATTATAATTAAATATAAGATATAATTGGACATAAAGATTAATTGAGCCTAATAACTAATTTCATTTTAACATATTAATTGGACCTCGCAATTCATTAGGCTTTTTAAGTAGTTAGCCATAAGATTTGATTGGATATAATATAAAGTTGAGTTTAATATATAATTTGAACTAATAATTAATTGATCTTAATATATAATTGGACATAAGAACTAAATTGGCCGAACAGATAATTAGACATGAGATTTAATTGAGTCTAATATTTAATTAGACCTAATAATTAATTCGCTATAATAATTTGGACTTAAGATTCAATTGTGCCCAAAAAATTCTTTGAGCCTTATAAAATATTATGTTTAATATATAATTAGACCTAAAAAATAGTCGAGCCAAAGATATAGTTGGGCTTGAGCCTCCCAATATATAATTAAGCTTAATAAATAATACGACCTAAGATATAATTAAACTTGAAATTAATTAGGTCTAAGATCTTGGACCAAAAAAAACAAACGATATACTATATAGTTAGCTTTATATATAATTGAGCTTAAAAATTAATTTCGATTGATACACAATTAGCCCTTATGTGCAATAGCCCAAAATATAATTAAGTCTAATAATTAATTAGAAATAATATTATTGGATCAAATAATTACTATTAGTAGCCCTATTATTAATAATAAGCCTAGTTATCTATTGGGCCAATTATCTATATAAGATCCAATTATATCTAAGTCCAATTATAGTTTGGGTCCAATTGGTATAATTTTATCTTAAATCCAATAAATTATTGGATCTAATTACATTTGAGATCAATTATTAATTAAGCTTATTTTCATTTTTAGGTCCAATAAAATATTTAAGCTCAATTATTTATTAGAATCATTTATGTATTAAACCTAATTAATATTTAATATACCTGATTCTTAGGCACAATTATTTTTTAGGCACAATTACGTCTTAAGGTTAACTATTTATTTAGGCCCATTTCATTATGTGACTCACTTTTATATTAAATATAAACATTTACATGGCCAATTTATATATTAAGTCAAAGTTTTTATTAAGTCTAATTAAATCTTAGTCTCAATTAACTATTAAACTTAATGAATTAGTAGATCTAATAAATTATTAAGTGCAAATAATTGTTAGGCTTAATTATAAAGTAAATCCATTTCTTTTAGCCCCAATCCAATGTTAAGTTTAATTAATTATTATGCTTAATGAATTGGTAAGCCCCAATTAATTGCTAATCCCAATTAATTTGACCTTATTAATGTTACGACCTAATTAATAATTGTTAGGCCCAATCAATTATATCATAGGTTGAATTGTACTTTGTGTTCAATTATATCTTATACTTAATACATTCTTAAGTTCAATTATGTACATGGCTCATGCACACCACACACAATTATATCTTTTGCTCAATTAAATCATGAACCTAGTTATTGTTTAGGAACAATTATTTACTAGTGTTATTTACCTAATTATACATTAAGTCCAACTATTTGTTAGACCTAAGTATATATTAAACCCAATTTTTTATTATACTTGACTAAATTTTAGGCCTAATTAATTTTTAGTTAAAGTTAAATCTTAAAATTAATTAATTATTAAGATCAATTAATTGTTAGGCCTAAATAATTATTAAGTTATTAATGCTAGACTCATTTACAACTCAAGCTCAGTCATATCTTGGACCTATTGATTAGTAAGATCTACTATTTTTTGGGCCCAATTACTTCTTAGATCCAATTATATGTAAAGCTGAACTTTTAACTAAGCCCAAATAATTCTTACATTGAGTTAAATTTTATGCCTAATTAGTAATTAGACTCAAAGAAATGTTAGGTCAAATTATTTGCTAATTTTTAATAAATTATTAAGCTCAATTACATCTTAAGTCTAATATTTTAACAAGTATATTATATATTATACCTAATTAATTTATTAAGCTAAATTTATACTAAGCCTAATTTTTTTTATTAAGTTCAAATAATTATTTGACCCAATGAATTGCTAAACCTAATGAATTGTTTAGTCAAATTAATATTTGGCTCAATTGCACATAGGGTGCAATTATTTATTACATTCAATTAATTTTTAAGATAAACTAATGAATTAAGGCCTAAATATAATTTGGGTATGATCATATCTTAGGCTCAGTTCATTCATAAGCTCATTTTGTATTGTTCAAGTATGCTACGCCCAATTATATCTTAAGGTCCTTTAAATTTTGGATTCATTTATATTTTAAGTTCAATTAGTTATTTATTTATTTCACTTTGTTCTTGAACTCAATTATAAATTAAGCCCAATCATTTATTACGCTTAATTATCTATTAAGCTTAAAATTTAATTAGGCTCAACTAAATCTTATGTTTAATTAATTATTTGTCATAATTAAATCTTGAGTTCAATAAATTATTAGGGTCAATCAATTGTTAAATCATTAATTATTAAACTTAATTACATCTCAAGCTCAATTATATCTCAGACTGAGTAAATCGTTGAGTTAAAAAATATTTTCGATCTAATTATATGTGAAGCCCAACTTTTTATTAGGCCATATTAGTTAATAAGTAATTTTTAGGTAAAAGACTTAATTAATTGTCAGGCTAAAATATTTGTTAAGTCCAATTATATAAAGTCTAATATTTTATTTGGTCCAATCACATATTAAACTTAGTTATTCATTAAGCTCAATTATATATTAAGGTTATTTTTTATTAAACCCAATTAAATCTTGAGTTCAATTAATTATTTAGCCTAACGAATTATTAAACTTCATGTATTATTAGGCTCAATAAGTTGTTGAGCTACACATTAGACTCATTAATTATTAAGTCTATTTCGTTCTTAGGTTTAATTATATATTAAACTTAATTTTTTTATTAGGTTTAATTTAGCGAAACTAATTATTTAGATCAATTAACAGTTAGACTGAATTACATTTTAGGCCACATTATTTTTATGGTCTAATTTAATTTTTAAGCCTAGTTAATATATCTTAGGCATAATTTTTTTCTTGGATTGGCAACTATATCTTAAGCACAATTATTTGTTAGGTCCAATTATATTATATTCAATTAAAATTAAGATCCAATTATATTGTCCAGCACATGAATACTAAGTCAAATTATTATTAATCTAATTACATTTTAAGTCATATTAATCATACGACTAGTTATACTTTAGGCTCGATTACTTATTAATGCCATTTCGCTCTTAAGCTCAATTATTTATTAGGATGGATTATATATTAAATCTAATTTTTTTATTAGGTATAGTTAAATCTTAGATTCAACTAATTCTTAGACATAATTAAATCTTAGGCCTAATTCATTATTAAGCCAAATTAATTGTTAAGTTCAATTACATTTTACGCCTAATTATTTATTAAACTCAAGTTTTTATTGAACCAAATTAATTCTAGGCTCAATTAATTATTTGGACTCATTCATTAGCCCAATGAATCTTGCGGTCCAATTAATTTTAGGCTTAATTACGTAATGAGCTATACTATTTATTAGGGCCCAAGTCCAATTTTTTAATAGGCTTAATTAACTATTATGCCTAATTAATTATTTGGGACATAACAAATAATTAGACTTAATAATTAATTATGTTTAACAATTTATTGGACTTAAAATTTAATGTTGTCTAAGAATATAGTTGGACTTAATAATTAATTAGGCTTAACATATAATTGAGCTTAATAAATGTTTAAGCCTAAAATTTATTTTAGCCCACTAATTAGTGATAGAACAATTAATGCGCCTCACTAATTGGATGCAAAATTTAATTGTTATTAAAAATTAATTGAGTATAAGATTTAATTAAGCCTAATAAAACATAGATTTTATGTATAATTAGGCTTAATAATTAATTATGTTTAATAATTTATTAAGCCCAAGATTTAATGTTGTCTAAGAATTAGTTTGGCCTAACAATTAATTGGGCTTAATAATAAAAGGGCTTAATATATGATTACAACTAAAATTTATTTAAGTCCACTAATTAATTGAGTCTAAGAAACACATGGGTTTGATATGTTATCTATCTTAAAAATTAGTGACATAATAATTAATTAGGTCGAACAATTTTGTGCTTCATACTTAATTAGATGCAAAATTTAATTGTAATTAAGAACTAATTGGACATAATATTTAATTGAGCTAATAAAAAACAAAATTTTATGTATGATTAGGCCTAATAAATTTATAATTAAATATAAGAATACAATGAGGTTAATAAATAATTAACACTAATATATAATTTGGATTAAGATTGAATTGACCCCTAACAAAAAATTTAACTATTATATAATTACGTTTAAGAAAAAATTTTGCTTGATCACGATTGCTTTTAAGAACCAAATGAGACTAATTAATAATTTTGCTTGATTTAGAATTGGGCCTAAAAATGATTGAGCCTAAAATATAACTATACCGAAATTATAATTGAACTTAAGATATAATTGTGCATAATAATTAATTAGATCAAATGACTAATTGTGCCTGATATTATTAATTTATATAATTGGATCTAATATTTAATTAAATTGAATATGTAATTGAGATTAACTATTGATTGGACCTAATGACTCATTGGACTAGTTAGGTTTATGATTTGATTAGGTTTGATAAAATTAAGATTTAATATATAATTTGGCCAAATAAATAACTGGGCCTACAATTTAATTGAATCTAATGATTAATTGAACCAAACAATTAATTCGACCTAAGATTTAATAGTGAATGAAAAATAGTTGAGCCTAAGATTTAATTGAACCTTATAAAAGATTTGAGTTTAATATATAATTTGGTCTTAGAAATAGTTGGGCCAAAGATATAATTAGGTGTTAATTTGAGCAAGTTAATTTGGTTAACATGCATAAGCTCAAAACAAATTCAAAGTTGTAATTGGGTCTAATAAGTAGGTTGATTTATCAAATCATTAGGCCTAGATATTCATTGGGTCCAATAATTAATTGAGCTTTTATTGAAAAGTTTGGATTAATATATAATTGGTCACTTAAATAAATTGAACTTAAAATAAAAATTGACTAACAATTAATTAAGCCTAAGATTTTGGTTAGATCCAATGAAAACTTAAGCTAATAAATAATTAAACTCAATATATAATTGGGGTTAAGATTTATTTGAGTTTAACACTTAGTTAGACTTAATAATTAATTGAACCTAAGATTTAATTGTGCCAAAGTTAGGCTTAAGATTTATTTAAGATTAATAAAAATTAGAGTTAATATATCATTGATTCTATTAAATAATTATGCTTAATATATAATTGGATCTCAGAACTAAGTCAGCATCATACATAATTGGGGTTAAAGTATAATTGAGTCCAACAATTAATTAGATTTAAGATGTAATTGAGTCCATAATTAATTAGACTTAGAAACAAATTGGACTAAGATATAATTGAACTTAAGATATACTTGAGGTGTATAAATAATTGGATCCATTTGATAGTTAGTCGTAATAATAAATAATAGGGCTCAAGATATAAGTGGGTTTATTGTGCATGAAACTAAGAAATAATTTATTTACCATCAAATTTAGCAAAACATATATTAATTAGACCTAACAATTAACTGTACTATAAATAATTGGGCCTATGATGTAATTTAACCTTATAATTAATTGGATCAAATAATTCATTTTATCAAACAATGAATTGGACCTAAGATTTAATTGATGCATTATTGGGTTTAACAACTAATTGAATCTAAGAATTCATTGGGCGAAATAATTAATTGAGTCTAAGATTTAATTGAGTTTATTATAAAAAATGAGCTTACTATATAATCAAACTTAATAAATAAATAGGCTTAATATATAATTGAACCTAATAAATCAGTGAACCTAACAATCTAATTGAATCTAGTAATTGATCGGACCTAAGATTTAATAGTGCATAAGAATTAGTTGGGCCTAACATCTAATTAGGCATAACAAAAATTTGAATTTTATACATAATTGGATCTAATAAATATATGGGTCTAAAATATAATTTGGCTTAAGATGTAACTGAATCCAACAATTAAAGATCGTTAGGCCTAACAATTAATTGCATCTAATAATTAATTGGACTAAAGATTTAATTGTGACTAATAATTAATTGATTTGAATAATTAAAAAATTAGTTAATTGAGCTTAATTTGTAGTCAGACCTAATAAATAACTGAGCTTAATCAATAAGTGGGTTTAAGAACGAAATGAGACTAATAAATATTTAGAGCAAAAATATAATTGGGTCCGATATGTAGTTGCGCTTAAAATAAAAGAGGGTATAGTAGGCACAAACCGAATATATTGTGCTGAGAAATAATTAAGTGTAAGATGTAATTGGATAATATAATAATTTGGTCAAAAAATTTATTGGATTTAATATTTAATTGTGTCAAATACATAATTGAGATTAATAATTTATTGGATCTCAATATACCTAACAACTAATTAGGTTTAAAATTTGATTGGGTTTAAGAAAAAATTGAGCTTAGTATATAAGTCAATGGAACAATTAATTGGCCATAATAATTGATAGTGCTTAAGAATTAGTTTGGCCCATTAATCAATTGGACTAATTTAATTAGGTTAACATGCATGAGTCCAAGCAATAATTCTACGTATATAATTGAGCCTAACAAAAAATATGACCTGAGATATGTAGACAAATTAATTGGTCTAAGATTTAATTAAGCTTAAAAATTTTGGCATATGATACAATTTTGCCTCATATACAATTTAGGCTTATGATATAATGGGCTCACTATAAATAAACTTGAGATATAATTAAGCCTAATATATAAATTGACTTAATGTATAATTATGCTTAGCCTGCAATATCCTAAGATATATTAGATTTAATAATAAATTGGGCTTAACATTTAATAGGTCCAATAATTAGTTTTTGTCTATCGTGCATTGCCTAATAAATCATTAAGCTTAAGAATAAGTTGAGCTTAATGTTGAGCCTAACAATTAGTTGAGTACAAGGAATAATTGGTCCGAACAATTCATAGACGTAGCAAATCATTGGGTTTATGAGCCCCAAATATGATTGAGCTTAATAAAAAATTTAAATTAATATAAAATTACCCCATTTAAATAATTGGACATAATGTAAAATGAGTCCGATAACGATAATGTAAAATGAGTTCGATAACTATATGTATTTAATTAGAACCAATAAAAAATTGATCTTAATATATAATTGATCACAACAAATAATTGACTCAATAATTAATTGGATTAAGATATAATTAAGCCCAATAATTAATTGGGCTAACATGCGTGGTGCCCAATAAATATTTGGACACATGAACAAAGTAGATCTCAAATATAATTAGGATTAAATTATGAATAAATTGAGACTAATTTATATTAATTGCTCATAAAAATTAATTGGGCTTAATATATAATTGATTCAAGTGATTAATTTGACTTAAGATTTAATTAAGTCGAATACGAAGTTCGGCTTAACATATAATTGCTAATTAGAATGTAATGAGCTTAATGTATTATTGAGCCAAATAAGTAATTAAACCTTAAGTTTAATTAGATTTAACAAAAAATTAAGCTTAATATATAATTGAGCTAAATAAATAATTGATCGTAATATATGATTCAACTGAATAAAATATTAAATTTAAGACATAATTGAGCCTAATAATTAATTAAACATAGCAAATAATTTTATCTTAACAATTAATCTCTAATAATTATGTGGCTCTAAAACTTAATTTTGTCAAAAAATTAGTTGAGCCTAATATATAATTAGGCCTAATAAAAAGTTTGACTTAATATATAATTAGGCCTAAAATATTATTTGAGCGCAATAATTATTTGAGTCTAAAACATAATTTGGCATGAGAGGTAATTGGACCTAGCAATTAATTAGGGCTAAGAGTTAATCAATGAGTCGCATAATTAATTAATGCTAAGATTTAATTATGAATAAGAATTAATTGGGTCCAAGATTTAATTGGGACTAAGAATGTAATTGGCTACATGGATAAACCTACTAGATAATTGAGCCTAGAAATGAGCCTAAGATCTAATTGGACCCAAATTATAATTGAACATAAGACATAATTGGACATAAAACTTAATTGAGCTTAATGTCTAATTGGGTTTAACATTTATTAATTGGACCCAAATTGGCTTAAATATGTAATTTATATTAACAATTAAATGGATCTAAAAATTCATTAGGTCTTATAAGTAATCTTATGCCTAATTAATATATTACTTGACCTAATAAATAATTGACTTTAATATATAATTGGGCATGAGAATTAAAGTGGCAAAATAGATAATTAGGCATAAGATTTAGTTGAGTCTAATAATTAATTAAACCTAATAATTAATTGGCCCAAATAATTAATTAAGCATAAGATTTAATTAAGTCTAATATAAATTATCAAGTTTAATGCATAGTTAGGCCAAAAAAAAAATAATCAAGCTGAAGATATAATTGTGCTTATTAAATAACGAGATCAAATAAATGAGACTAACGTGCATGAGTTCAAGAAATAACTTGATGTATAATTAAGCTTAAAAAATTATAAGACCTAAGATATAATACACTTAAAATTAATTGGGCTTGAGATCTAATTGGACCTAAAAAATATGACGTATGATATAATTTAGCCTCACATAATTAAACTTGAGATACAATCAGACATGATAAATAATTTGGTTTAATACATAATTAAGCCTAGTGTGCATTAGTCCAAGTTATAATTAGTCTAAATAATTAATTAGAGATAACATTTATTAGATCAAATAATTATTGTTAGTAGCCCAATTATTAGTAATAGGCATAAGAATCTACCAGGCCCAATCATTTATACGACCCTATTATATCTGAGTCTAATCACATATAGTTTGGGTCCAATTATATGTTAAGCCCAATTTGTTCTTAAGTTTAACTAATTGTTGGACTTATGCATGCTAGCCCCAATTAATTATTGGGTGCAATTATATCTTAAATCTACTATTGTTGAGTTTAATTATCAAGATCAATCATATATTACGCTTATTCATTCTTTGGCTCGATAATATCTTAAGCTCAATTATTTAATAGAATCAGTTATATATTAAGTTGAATTAAATTTAGGCCTAACAAATTTCTAGGCCCAACAATATATTGAACTCAATTAATTAATCAAATCAATTATATAAGTCGAATTAAATTTTGACCTAACTAATTTTTAGGTACAATTATTATTAAGCTCAATTACATCTTACATTAACTATTTGCTAGGTCCATTTCATTATCTGACCTATTTTTATATTAAATCAAAATATTTACAGGGCCAAATTTTATATAAAACTAAAATTTTTATTAAGCCTAATAAAATCTTTGGCTCAATTAACTATTGAACTCCATGAATTACTAGATCTCGTGAATTATTGGGTGTTAATAATTATTAGGTGCATACATAATAGACCCAATTAATAATTAGACCTATTAAATGTTAAATTTAATTATATTTTGAACTAGTTCTCATATAATAGACCCAATTATATATTGGGCCAAATTATTTATTAGGCCGAATTATATTCTTAATTCCAATTATATTTGACCCATGACATCGTATGCCCAATAATATATGAAGCCTAATTATATAATATGTCCAATTATAACTCTAATTATATTTGGATCATGACATCATATACCCATTACATATGAGGCTTAATTATATATTATGTCCGATTTTTCTATGTCTAGTTAAATTTGAGGTTCAATAAATTTGACATCAATTATATCTTATGTGATATTATTTATTAGACCGAGTTATACATCAAATTATTTCATGGTATCAGTGATCTTAGCCAAATTAATTCGATCAAATTAATTAAGAGGTCCAATTATATCTTCAACCTGGTTATTTCATTAGCCTAATCATATAATAAATAATTTTTTTATAAGGCCTAATTAAATAATATGTCTAATTAATTCTCAAGCACAAATAATTATTAAGCTAAATTAATTAGTAGGTCTAATTAATTATTAAACTTAATTAAATCTTAAGCCCACATTTTATTATCCAATTTAGGCTTTATGTCCATTATTAAGACCAATTATTTATTAGATCAAATTTTACAATAAACCCATTTTATTAGACTCAATCAAATGTTAAGTTTAATTAATTATTAAGCTTAACGAATTACTAGGTCTAATTAATTTTTAACCTGAATTATGTATGAGAATCAATTAAATATTAGATCTAATTAATTTTTAGACCTAATTAATAATTGTTAGGCACAATCAATTATCACACTTAATTATAGTTTGGGTTCAAATATAAATCTTAATACATTCTTAAATTCAATTATGTACGGGGTTTATGCATGTTACATCTAATTATATCTTTGGCTCAATGAAATCTTGAACCCAGTTGTATTTTAAAATCAATTATTTATCATTTACCCAATTATAGATTAAGCCTAATTATTTACTAGACTCAAGTATATTAAACCCAATTTTTTGTTAGGCTTGACTAAATCTTAGGCTTAATTAATTGTTGGTTATAGTTAAATATTGGAACAAATTAATTATTAAGATCAAGAAGTTGTTGGACCGAACTAATTGTTAGATTATTAATTGTTACACTCATTTGCATCTCAAGCCCAATTATACCTTAGACCTAGTTAACTATTAAGAGCTAATATCTTTTAGGTCAAATTACTTATTGTATCCAATTATATGTAAAGTTGAACTTTTAACTAAGCCCAATTAATTATTATACTCAATTACATTTTAGGACAAATTATTTGCTAGATTCATTAAATTATAGGCTCAATTAATTATTTAACCCAACGAATTGATAGACCTAATGAATTGTTAGGTTAAATTAATTATTAGGCTCAATTATTCATTCGACATAATTAATTTCTAGGATTGATTAATAGATGTTAGGCCCAATCATTAATTATGCTTAATTATATTTAACTTCAATTATAATTTGTATATGATCATATCTTGGGCTCAATTCATTTATAGGCTTAATTTTGTATTAGGTTCAAGCATGCTATGCCCATTTACAAATTAAGGTCCATTAAATTTTGACGCCAATTATATTTTAGGCTCAATTACTTATTTATCTCATTTCATTCCTAGAATTATTTATGAATTAAACCAAACTATTTATCATGCTTAGTTACATAGTAATTTCAATCTTTAATTAGGCTTGATTAAATTTTATGTCCAAATAATTCTTTGTCACAATTAAATCTTGAGTGTAATAAATTATTAAGCTTAATTAACTATTAGGTCTAATTAATTGATAAACTTTAATATGTCTGAAGCCCAATCATATCTTAGACCAAATATATTATTGAGTTTAAATATATTTTAAACCCAATTATATGTGAAGCTCAACTTTTTATTAGGCCATATTAGTTAATAAGTTTAACTAATTTTTAGGCAAAAAACTCAATTAATCGTTTGGCTAAATTATTTGTTAGGTCCAATGTTTTATTTAGTCTAATTATATATTAAACCTAATTATTTATTAAGCTTAATTTTATGTATTAATATAATTTTTTATTAAACTAAATTAAATACTAAGCTCAGTTAACTATTAGTAAAACAAATTATTAAACCTAATGTATTGTTAGGTTTAATTAGTTATTAGGCTCAATTACATATTAAACTCAATTGTTTATTAAATCTATTTTATTCTTAGGTTCAATAATATATTAAGCATAATTTTTTATTAGACCCAAATTAATCTTTGGTACAGTTAATACTTTAGAAAAACTAATGATTTGGTTCAATTAATTATTAGACTCAATTATATTTTATAAAATTAGACTTACTGTATAATTGTTAATAAGAACGTAATAAGCCTAATATATTATTTAGCACAATGTGTACTTGAGCCTAACAATTTGGGTCAAGCTGTTAATTGAACCTTAAATTTGATTGGGTTTAATGAAAAATTAAGCTTAATTAAATTTCAGCGTAATAAATAATTGATCTTAATATATGATTGAGCTAAATAAAATATTAAAACGTAATCAAGCTTAATAATTAATTGGACTGAACAAATAATAATGATCTAACAATTAATCTCTAAATAATTGGGATTAGAAATGAATTAAGCCTAAGATCTAATTGGACCAAAATTATAATTGGATATAAAATTTAATTGAGCCTAATATCTAATTGAGTTTAATATTTATTAATTGGACCCTAAAATTGAATGGGCTAAATATTTAATTGATATTAACAATTAATTGAACATAAGATGTAATTTGGACATAAAGATTAATTGAGCTCCATATCTAATCGGGTTTAACATTTGTTAATTAGACACAAAATTTAATCAAACTAAATATTAATTGATATTAACAATTAACTGGACCAAGCAATTCATTTGATCTTATAAGTAATTAGCCCTAAGATTTTATTGAATATAATATAAAATTGAGTTAATATATTACATGATCTAATAAATAATTGATCTTAATATATAATTGAGCATAAGAATTAAAGTGGTAGAATAGATAATTAGACAGAAGATTTAATTGAGTTTATAATTAATTAAATCTAATAATTAATTGGGATTAAGATTTAATTATGCTCACAAATTAGTTAAGCTTTATAAAATATTAAGTTTAATATATAATTAGGCCAAACAAATAGTCGAAGATGTAATTGAGTTTATTAATTAAGGAGACCAAGTTAATGTGTCTAACGTGCATGAGTCCAAGAGATAATTCAATGTATAATTAGGCTTAACAAATAATATGACCTTAGATATAATTGAACGTAAAATTAATTGGGCTTAAGATCTAATTCAACCTTAAAAAACATATGACATATAATGTAGTTAGCTCTCATATAGTCAAACTTAAGAATAATTAGGCTTAATAAATAATTTAGTCTGATAAATAATTAAGCCTAGTGTGCATTACCTAGGTTATAATGAGGCCTAATAATTAATTAGAGGTAGCATTTATTGGATTGAATAATTATTATTAGTAGCTCTATTATTAGTAGTAGGCGTAATTATCTATTAGGCCCAATTATCTATAAGACCTTGTTATATCTAAGTTTAATTACATATAGTTTGGGTC
Organism: Moringa oleifera; assembly: GCA_021397835.1. Lineage (NCBI taxonomy): Eukaryota > Viridiplantae > Streptophyta > Magnoliopsida > Brassicales > Moringaceae > Moringa > Moringa oleifera. Next base: position 3,210,888 of record JAJFZO010000065.1, read on the forward strand.
CAATTGTATTTTAAGTCCAATTTGTTCTTAAGTTTATCTATTTGTTGGGCTTATGCATGCTAGCCCCAATTCATTATTTGGTGTAATTATATCTTAAATCTACTAAATTATTGAGTTTAACCATATTTGAGATCAATTATATATTGAGCCTATTTCATTTTTAGGCTCAATAATATATTAAGCTCAATTATTGAATAGAATCAACTATATATTAAGTCAAATTAAATTTTGACCTAACTGTTTCTAAGGTTCAATTATTTGTCGACCTAATTAATTGTTAAGCTCAATTATATCTTATGTCTAACAATTTATTAGGCCCATTTCATTATCTAACCCATTTTTTTGTTAAATCCTAATATTTACATGGATAAAATATATATTACAGCAAAGTTTTGCTTAAGCTCAATTAAGTCTTAGGCTCAATTAACTATTAAACTCCATAAATTGCTAGATCCAATGAATTATTAGTTACAAATAATTGTTAAGCTTAATTCAATAAGAGAGGTAATTACTTTTGTACCCGAGTAATTAATAGGCCCAATTAACTTATGTTAGTTCTAATTCTTTTTTAAGCCCAATTATTTATTATGTTCATACATAATATGTCCAATTAATAATTAGATCTATTAAATGCTAGGTCTAATTATATCTTGGGCTAATACACACTAGGCCCAATTATATATTAAGTTAAATTATTTATTAAGCTCAATTGTGTCTCACCTCCAATTATATTTGATCTATAACATCGTATGCCAAATTATATATGAAGTCTAATTATGTTATATGCCCAATTTTTTTTGTCCAATTAAATTTAAGGTCTAATTATTTCTTAGGTGATATTATTTATTTCACAGAATTATATATCAAATTATTTCATCGCATTACTAATATTAGCCAAATTAATTTGATCAAATTAATTAATAAACTCAATTATATCTTCAACTTGATTATTTTTTTAGCCCAATTTAAGTTTAGGCCCAATTATTAAGACCAATTATTTATTAGATGATGTTTTACAGTAAACCTTTTTTTATTAGACCCAATCAAAATTTAAGCTTAATTAGTTATTTAGTTTAATGAATTAGTATGTCCAATTAATTGTTAATCTCAATTACATATTTAACTTCATTAATATTAGATCCAATTAATTTTGAGATCTAATTAATACTTGTTAAATGTAATTAATTATTATGCTCAATTATATCATAAGTTCACCCATAGTTTGGGTTCAATTAAATACAAAGCTTATGCACGTTACACCCAATTATATCTTTTGTTCAACTAAATTTTGAACTAGTTATATTTTAATTATTTATTAGTATTATTCACCTAATTATAAATTAAACTCAATTATTTATTTGATCTAGGTATATAATAAACTTAATATTTTTTATTGGACTCAATTAATCTTAGGCCTAGTTAATTTTTAGTTATAGTTAAATATTGGACTTAATCAATTATTAAGAACAATTAGTTGTTAGACCTAACAAATTGTTAGGTTATTAATTGTTAGACTCATTTAGATCTCAAGCCTAATTATATCTTAGACCCAATTAATTATTAAGACCTAATATCTTTTAGATCAAATTACTTATCAAACCCAATTATATATAAAGATGAACTTTTTATCAAGCCTTAAATTTTAGATCCAATTAATTATTAGAATCAATTAAATGTAAATTCAATAAATTATTAGGCTTAATCACATCATAGATCTAGTATTTTATTAGGCATAATTATATATTAGATCCAATTAATTGATTAAGTTGAACTATATATTAAGCCCAATTTTTTATTAAATACAATTCTATTCTAGACTTGATTAATTATTTAACTCAACAAATTGATAGAACTAATGAATCTTTAGGTCAAATTAATTATGACTCAAATTACACATTTGGCTCAATGATTCATTAGATCCAATTAATTTTTAAGCCCAATTTGTTATTATACTCAATTATATCTTAAGTTCAATTATAATTTATATACTATCGTATCTTAAACTCAATTTTATATTGGGTTCAAGAATGTTGTGCTCAATTATATCTTAGGTCTATTAAATTTTGGATCTAGTTATATTTTAGGTTAATTATTTATTTATACCATTTCGTTCTTAGACTTATTTTTAAATTAAGCCCAACTATTTGTTGCCCCTAATTATATATCTTACTCAATTATTAATTAAGTTTGACTAAATCTTATGTCTAATTAATTCTTAATCACAATTAAATCTTGAGTTCAATTAATTATTAAGTTTAATTAATTGTGAAACTTCATTATATTTGAAAGACAATTATATCTAGACCAAGTAAATCATTAAGCTCACATATATTTTAAACCCAAATATATGTAAAGCTCAACTTTTTATTAGGCCATATTAGTTAAGTTTAACTAATTTTTAGATGGAAGACTCAAATAATTATCAGTCCAATTATTTGTTAGGCTGAATTATATATTAGGTCCAATATTTTATTAAGTGTAAATCAAATTATTTATTAAGCATAATTTTTATTAAATTAAATAATAAGATCAGTTAACTATTTAGCCCAAAGAATTATTAAACCCAATGTATTGTTAGGCATAATTTGTTGTTAGGCTTAATCACACATTAAACTCAATTACTTATTAAGTTATTAAGTCTATTTCGTTCTTAGGTTCAATAATATGTTAAGACTAATTTTTTACTGGGCCTAAATAGATCTTAGGTCCAATTAATAATTTAGTGATACTAATGATTTGGTCCAATTTTAACTGTTAAACTCAATTACAATTTAGGCATAATTATTCTTATAGTCCAGTCAATTTTTAAGCACAAATTAAGTTCATTTTTTTTAGTTTAAGTATTTCTCAATTTGGTGCATGATATACATAACAATATCTTAAGTGGTATTATTTATTATTAAGTGAAATTATATATTGGGTTTAATTATATTAAGTCTGATTAAAACTTGGATCCAATCATATCTCAAGCCCAATTTGTTCTTAGGTCCAATTATTTGTCAGGCTCATGCTTGCTAAGCCTAATTAATTATTGATCCAATCATATCTTAAATCATATTAATTGTATGGCTAGTTATACTTTGGACTTAATTATGTGTTAATATCATTTCGTTCTTAAGTGCAAATATTTATTAGGATAAATTATATACAAAATCTAATTTTTTAATAAATCTTGTTACATCTTAGGTCTAACTAATTTTTAGGTCCAATTTATTATTAAGCCAAATTAATTGTTAAGCTCAATTACATTTTAAACATAATTATTTATTAAGGTCAATTATATATTGTGCTTAATTTTTTACTAATTCAATTAATTCTTAAGCTCAATTAATTATCTAGATCCACTTGTTAACCTAATGAATCTTGTGGTTCAATTAATTACAAGGCTTAATTAGTAATAGGCTCAATTAAATATTGTGCCTAATTAATTATTTGAAACAATAAATTATGTAATCCAATTAATAGTTTAGCTTAATTAATTCCTATGTCTTATAATCTATTAGGCCAAATTAAATGTTGGATCCAATATATTTTAGGTCCAACCATGTATTAAATTCATTTTGTTCTTGGCCTAATTAAATATTGAACCTAATTTTTTATTAAATCAATTACATATTAAATCAATTTTTTATTCGATCCAATTAAATCTTTGGGTCAATTAATTATTTGACCAAACTAATTGCTAAGTTCAATTAATTGTAATGCTCACTTACATCTTGCTTTAATTGCCTATTAAGTTTAATTTTTTTTTTCAATTTAACTAAATCCTGCGCTAAATTAATTATTCTACTTTAAGTCTAATGAATTGTTAGTTCCAATTAATTAGTAAGCTTACTTACACATTAGGCTTAATTATTTATTAGGTACATTTTGCTTTTAGATCCAATTACATATTAAGCCAAATTTTTTATGAGGCCCAATTGAATTTTATGCCTAATTAGTGTTTTAGTGCAATGAATTGTTTGGTCTAATTAAGTGTTAGGCTCAATTACATATTAAACCTAATTATTTTTATAACCTAATTAATTCTTATGCCAAATTACTATAAGCTATGCTCAAAGTTTTTTTGAACTGAATTATTTCTAAGTTTCATGTATAATAAACCCAAATATATCTTAGATGATGTTATTTATTATTAGGTCCAACTCTTTGTAAGAGCCAAGTGTATCTTAAGTCTAGTTATAAATTGAGTCTATTATATCTTCGGTCCAATTATTTGTTGAGCTCATGAACCACAATTATTGGGTCCAACCATATATTAAATCCAATTAAAACTTGAACCCAATTATATTTTAGCCTTAGTTATTTATTAGAGTACTTTGTTTTTACACGGAATTATAGAATAAGTCTAATTATTTATACTAAGTCTAATTTTTTAATAGGTTTAATAAGATCTTAGGTCTATTTAATCCTTTATCATAATTAAATCTTGAGAACAATTAATTATTAGGCACTATTACATCCTAGGCCCAATTATTTCTTAGATCCAATTTATTATTTGGCTCAAATGTATTTCAAGCCTAAATATTTATCAAGCCCAATCACAAGTGGAGTTCAACTTTTAATTCAACCATGTTAAATATCAAGCCTAACAAATTCTTAGGTAAAATTAAATTTTAGGCTCAATTAATTATTAGACTCAATTAAAGGTTGAGACCTGTTATTTTTTAGACTCAATTATATTATTAACTCAAATATTTATTAATTTTAATTTTTATTAAATCCAAATAAATACTAAGGTCAACTGATTGTTCGACCCAACAAGTTGTTTGCTCAATGAATCTTTAGGTCAAATGAATTGTTAGGCCTAATTATTAAAAAGATTCATTACATTCTTAGGGTCAATTATATATTAAGCACAGTAAATATTAGGGTTAATCAATTCTTTGTCGAAATAAATTGTTCAATTTAATAATTGTTAGGCTTAATTATATGTTAGGTCTAATTTATACTTAGGCCAAATTAATATATGTTAGGCTCATTTTATTCCTTAGCTAAATTTACTTCTTAGGCCCAACTATATTAAGGCTTAATATAATCTTGGACCCAATTGTATTTAAATCTAATTACTTTTTAATCTATTTTATTTTTAGACCCAATAATAGATTAAGCTCAAATTTTTTATTAGATTAAATTAAAACTTAGGTCCTATTGATTTTTAATCACAATTAGATCTTGGGATCAATTAAACATTAGACTGAATTAATTGTTAGATGATTATTAGACTATATCTTAAGCCCAACTATATCTTCTACTAAGTTGATTATCGCATTAACTCTATTGTGAGCCAAATTAGTTGTACGACCCAATTATTTTCTTGCTCCATTTAATATTTACAATCAATTATATATTAAGTTCGATACTTTAATAGGATTAAACTTAATTACATATTAATTTTAATTTTTATTAAAATTAATCAATTTGAGGCTCAATTAGGTATTTGGTCAAATGAATTGTTAGGCTCAATTATGACATAGGAGTGGTTATATTACTACATTTTTCTTATGATACTATGTGAAGGATAGTTGGCATGCACCTTGGAATGTTTTCTAGAAATGAGGTTATGGAAACTTCTTTTGTGGTGGACAGTTGGCCTGCACCTTATCAATTTGTAGGAGAGATTCCTTTAAGTCCACTAATTTCATTTTTGTTACCACACAAATGCATTAAAAGATTTAGTTATCAGCAGAACTTACTGATTTTTTGAAATCCCAATGTATGAAGGGTTGTTCCATGCACTAATGTTTATTTTCATGCCTTGAACTTAGAAGATAGCTTAGACTTGAGTTTTATATGTAGAAACTCTTTCGAGTTCTCTCTTCCATCTTTGTACCTCTTTGGTTGGGAGCCATTGAGTGGTGAGAAACATCTCTATATGGTGTTTATCTATTTCCCTTTAAGTGGCAAATTGTGAGGTTTTTGTATTCTTATTTATTATCTTTAGGTGGTGATTTGTTGTATCCTTTAGGTGTCAAACTTGGTGGTGAGCCTTTTATTCTCTATTTTTATTTAAATCTTTTAAAACTTGTTTGTACTCTCCAAATAAAATTTTCAGCAAAGTTACATCTTCCATTCCTAATATCGTTCCTTCAAAATATGATATCAATTTGGTATTTGATCCTTGTTAGATATCATGGCAAGACGGAATGGAAAAAAAAAAAGTTGTTAGTGAAGGAAGTAACCATGATGAGAAGGATGCAACTTAAAAGATTGTGGCATTGATTAGATGAGAAGGATGCAACTTAAAAGATTGTGGCATTGATTAGATGAGAAGGATGCAATAAATAATTGGGTCCAGAAACGAAGTGGACCTAACCCACATTTGCCAAAGATATACTTGAGCCTTATGATTATTGGACCTAAAATTTTATGGAACATATCAATTAATTGATACTAATAATTAAATCTACCAAATGTAAAAGTGTACCTAAGAATTAGTTAGATAATCAAGCTTAATATATGACTGATCTTTATATATAATGAGTCTATGAAACAAATAGTCTTAATAAATAATTTATCCTAAAATATAATTGGGCTTATGATATAATTAAAGCCAATAATTTGTTGAGCCTAGGGTACAATTACACCTAACGTGCATGATCTATCTAGAAACGGATTTGGCTCAATATATAATTGGGCTCAACAAATAACATAGTTTAATACATAATTGAGTAAGGAATAAAATAGGTCACGTAAATAATTATATCTAAAATATAGTTAGGTCCAATAATTAATTGGCCTTGAGAAGTGGGAGCACAATAAATAATCAGGCCAAAGAACGAATTCAACCCAAACACAATTAGACCCAAAATAATATAATAATTGGACTTAATTTATAATTGTGCCTTATAAATAATTGGACTCCACTAATCAAACCTAGTAAATAATTGAATTAACATATAATTGAGCTTAAGAACGAAATGGGCTCTACAACTAAGTAGATGTAAGATGTAACTAAGTCTTAAACTTAATTTGACCTAATAATTGTACCTAAAAATTAATTGGATGAATACTCAATTGAGCCTAAGAATTAATTGTGCCTAAAAATTAATTATGCACAATAGACAATTAGATTTAATATGTAATTAATCATAATAAGTAATTAGCCTTAATATGTAATTGTGATTAAGAACTAAATGAGCTTAATGTATAATTTAAAATATAATTGGATTTAAAAAAATTCTTGGATCAATAATTAATTGGGCCTTGTATGCATGAGCCCAACAAATAAACCTAAGAATAAATTAGTCTTAAGATATAATAAAACTCAAATTTTAATTACACTTAAAATATAATTGGGTCTAACAGATGTTTGGGCCTAATAATAAATAATAACATCTAAGAAATAATTGAGTCTATCACAAATGAAATTGAGAAATAAATCAATCTTGAAAGAAATTTAGCCTATCTTATAATAATTAGGCCTAAGAATTAATAGGATCATAAAAATAATTAGGTGTGACATGTAATCTAGCCTATCATATATTAATTGGGCCTAGAAATTAATTGAACCATAAAAATAATTAAGTGTAATATATAATTTAGCCTAATATTAATTAGACCAAATAATTTATTATGTAAAATAATTAATTTAACCTAAGATTTAATTAAGACAAACAAAAAATTGGGCTTAAGATCTAAATAGACCTAAAATGAATGAGCCTAATGCATAATTAACCATAATGTGTAATTGAACAGAATAATTAATTGGAATTGATAATTCATTGTGCCAACAATTTATTCGGTGAAATAATCAATTGACCCTTTAATAATTTTTTTGAGTTTAATAAAAAATTTGGTTTAATGTATAATTATGCTTAATATGTAATTGGACTGAATAATTATTAGACCGAAGATTTCTTTTTGCCTAAGAATGACTTAGGCTTAACAAATAAATGAGTTTAATATATAATTAAACTTAATAAATTATTGCATCTAAAATATATTTATCTCAATTAATTAATTTGACCTAAGATATAATTGGACTTGATATGTCATATATCTTAAAAATTAGTAATCTAACAATTAATTAGGTCCAATAATTAATTGGATGCAAAATTTAATTGTGATTGAGAATTAATTAGACATAAGATTTAATTGAACCTAATAAAAAATTGAATTTCATATGTAATTAGGCCAAATAGATCTATAATTGTATATAAGAATAAAATGAAACTAATAAATAATTACAACTAAAATATATTTGGGATTAAGATTGAATTGACACATAATAAAAAAATTGACTTAAATATATAATTAGGCTTAAGAAATAATTCCAATTCATTTATATAAGAACCAAAAAAAACTAATAAATAATTGATATAAAATTTAATTAGTCTAACATTTAATTAGACCTAATATATAATTGGACGTAGCATACATGAATTAAATACATAATTGGACCTACAAATGAATTGAGCTAAAGATATAATTGGATCTAAATTAAATTTAAGATATAATTAAGTATAATAATTAATTGGATCAAATAACTAATTTATCTATTTTTATTAATTGGGCATAGAATTGATAGGATCTAATATTTAATTAGATCAAATATATGATTGAGATTAATAATTAATTAAACTTAATACTCATGAGACTTGATAATTATTTAGGTGTATGATTTGATTAGGTTTCATAAAAATTAAAACTTAATATACAATTTGGCCTAATAAATATTTGGTCCTACGATTTAATTGAATTTAACATTTAATTTGACCTAACAATTTAATAGCGCATGAAAACTAGTTAGCCTTATCAAAAATTGGGTTTAGTATAAAATTCGGTCTACGAAATAGTTAGATCGGAGATATAATTAGTCTCATTACTTAATTGACCAAATTAATTTGATTTATGTGCATGGGTTCAAAAAAATAATTAGACACGTGATTGGGCCTAATAAATATTATGGCCTAAGATGCAATTAGATCTAAAATTAATTAAGCCATAAGAACATATGATGTGATTAGATGTTCTATATCATGAGGCTTATAATGTAATAGACCAACTATAATTGGACTTAAGATATAATTATCAAGCCTAATAATTAATTGGGCCTAACATCTATAAGATCTAACAATTTATTCGACCTATTATGAATGAACCTAAGAAATAATTGAGCTTAAGAATCATTTGAACGCACACAAAAAAAAAAGTTGGGCTTAATATGTAGTTAAGGACAAGTAGAACTATCGATTCATTGGCCTAAATGTTCATTGGGTCCAATAATTAATTGAGCCTTTATTTAAAGTTTTGGCTAAATATATAATTAACCCTCTTAAATAAATTGAATTTAATGTAAAAATATGCTAACAATTAATTAGATCTAAGATTTCGGTGAGGCCTAATAAAAAGTCAAACTAATATATAATTTAATTTGATAAATAATTGACCTTAATATGTAACTGGGCCCAAAAGTTGAATGACCTAATAAATTACTAAGGCTAAGATTTATTTGTGTCTAACAATTAGTTGGACCTAATATTTAATTAGGCCTAATAAAAATTAGACTTAGCATATCATTGATCATAATAAATAATTATGTTAGCTTTAGACATAATTGGGCCTAAAAAATAATTAAGTCTAATAGTTAATTAAATTTAAAATATAATTGGGCTTCTGATTAATTGGACCTAGAAATAAACTGGACTAAGGTATAATTGGATTGAAGTTATAATGAAAGATTAGCCTAAGATATAACCGGATTTATTGTGTATGAAACTAAGAAGTAACTCAACCTATGAGCATAATTGGGTCTAAGGGTTAATTGTAACTAAGAATTCATTGAGTCTTAAACTTTTATTGAATCTAATTAAAAATTAAGCTTAATTTATTATCAGTGTTATAATTAATTAGACCCAATAATTTATTGGGTCAAATAATTAATTATTCCTAGGATTTAATTGAGTTTAATAAAAAAATATATGCTTAATATATAATCAAGTTTAATAAATAATTATGTTTAATATACAATTGGGCCTAATAAAATAGTGAATTGTAGATATAATTAAGCTTAATTATTAATTGAACCTAGCAAATAATTAGACTTAAATATTTAATTGAATCTACTAATTAATCGAGCCTAAGATTTAATTCTAAATAAGAATTAGTTGAGCCTAATGTCTAATTAGCATGACAAAAATTTGAATTTCATATGTAATTGGACCTAATAAATATATGGGTTTTAAAATACAATTTTGCTTGACAAGTAATTGAGCTGCAATTAAACATCTAAATAATTAATTAGGTCTAACAATTAATAGAGTCTGATAATTAATTGAATTGAAGATTTAATGGTCACAAATATTTAATAGATCTTAATAAAAGATTGAGTTTTATATATAATTAGGTCTAATAAATAATTGAACTTAATCAATAAGTGGCTTTATAAATGAATGAGTTGGGCCTAATGTATATTAATTGAGCTTATAATTAATTAGGCACAAAGAATAATTGAGCCTAACAATTCATTAAGTATAACAGCAATTCATTGGGTTTATGAGCCCAAAATATGGTTAGACTTAATAAAAAATTTGACTTAATATGAAATTAAACCATTTGGATAATTGGACTTAATATAAAAATGAGTCCGATAATGAAATGGGTTTAGTAAATAATAATTAGACCTTAGAAATAATTGAGTTTTACAATTAATTGCACCCAACAAGTAATTGAGCCTAAGGTTTAATTGGATTTAATAAAAAATAAATAAAGCTTGGATTACGGCTAAGAATGAAAGAAACTTAATATATAGTTGAGTGTAACACATAAATAGACCTAACAATTACTTGGATTTAATAAAAAAACTAAGCTTTAAATAATTAATCTTAACATACAATTGAGCCGAATAAAATATTAAACTTAAGACGTAACAAGTCATCTCTAATAATTAAGTGGACCTAAAACTTAATTCTACCTAAGAATTAGTTGTGTCTAATATCTAATTGGTCTAAAAAAAGTTGTGCTTTCATATATAATTGGGCTTTAAATATATTTAAGCTCAATAGTTAACTGAGTTGAAGATATAATTTGATATGAGATATAATTGAATTTAGTAATTAAAAGACCAACAATTAATTAGAAATAAAAAATAATTGATGAGCATCATAATCAATTAAGCCCAAGATTCAATTGTGAATAAAAATTAATTAGGCCAAGACTTAATTGGGTTTATGCCACTAAATAATTAGGCTTAAAAATTAATTAAGCCTAAGATGATTGGACTCAAATTATAAATGAATATAAGATATAATCGGACATAAAAATTAATTGAGCCTAATAACTAACTAAGTTTGACATTTATTAATTGGATCAAAAATTTGATTGGGTTAAATATGTAATTGATATTAACAATTAATTAAACTCAAATTATAATTGAACATATGATTGATTGAGCCTAATAACTAATTGGGTTCAACATTTATTATTAATTGGCCTCAATATACAATTTGGCATAAGAACTAAGTTGGCCTAATAGATAATTAGGTATATGATTTAATTGAGTCTAACATTTTGTTGGACCTAACAACTAATTAGCCCTAATAATTAATTGGACTTAAGATTTATATGTACTTCGAAAATTTGTTGAGCTTTATAAAATATTAGGTTTAGTATATAATTAGGTCTAAGAAATAGTTAAGCTGAAGATAGAGTTGGCTATGTTAATTGACGAGGCTAACATGCATGAGCCCAACATATAATTTGGCATTTTAGTCCCAATTAATTATTGGGCATAATTATATCTTAAATCTCTTATAAATTATTGGATTTAATTACATTTGAGATCTATTATATTAACCTTATTTCCTTATTAGGCTCAATTATTTATTAGAATCAATTATATATTAAGCCCCATTCAATATCTTACCTAACTAATTCTTAGGTAAAATTATTAGTTAGACTCAATTACATCTTAAGTCTAACTATCTATTAAGCCTATTTCATTTTTTGACTCATTTTTATATTAAACATAAATATTTACATGCTAAATTATATGTGAAGCTAAAGTTTTAATTAAATCCAATTAAATCTTAAGCTCAATTAAACTATTAGACTCAATGAATTGGTAAATCCAATGAATTATTGGGTGCAAATAATTCTTAGATTTAATTACATAAGAGAGCCAATCATTTTTTTATATGTGATTAAATTAATATGGAGAATTAATTTATGTTAGTTTCAATTCATTTTTAAGGTCCAATCATTTACTCCGTTTTTGTATAATATGCCCAATTAATAATTAGACATATTAAATATTAAGTCCAATTATATCTTTAGCTAGTGCATACTAGGCCCCATTATGTATTAGACCAAATTATTTATTGGGTTCAATTATATCTCAACTCCAATTATATTTGATCTTTGATATCATATGCTCTAATTATATATGAGGTCTAATTAGTATGTCTAGTTTTTTAGATCCAATTAAATTTTAGTTCTAGTTAATTTTAGGTCTAATTATATCATCAATGATATTATTTAATTAATAAGCCTAATTATATCTTTAGTTTGACTATTTCATTGGCCGAATTATGCAATAACTATATTTTTTATAAGGCTCAATTAAATCTTAAGTTTAACTAATTCTCAAGTACAATTAATTGTTATAATCAATTAAATCTTAAACCTATATTTTATTAGCTCAATTTAGGCGTTAGGCCCAATTATTACAATAAAATTATTTATTAGGTCATATTTTGTAGTAAATTCATTTTTTAGACCCAATCAAATGTCAAACTTAGTTAATTATTAGGCTCAATGAATAACTAAGGCCAATTAAGTGTTAACCTTAATTACGTATTTGACCTGATTAATTTTGGGGCTTAATATAATTGATAAGTCGAATTAATTATTACACTCAATTATATGATAAATTGAATTATAGTTGGGATTCAATTATATCTTATACTCAATACATCTCTAGGTTCAATTATGTACCGGGTTCAAGCACGTTACACTCAATTATATTTTAGGACCAATTACTTATTAGTGTCAATTATCAATTATAGATTAAAGTCAATTATTTATTAGACCTAAGTCTATATTAAATCAAATTGTTTATTACACTATTAAATCTTAGGCCTAATCAATTTTTAGTTAAAGTTAAATCTTTATTAATTATTAAGATCAATTATTTATTAAGCCTAACTAATTGTTAGGTTACTAGATATTAGACTCATTTATATCTCAAGTCCAATTATATCTTAGACTTAGTTAATTATTAAGATCTAATATTTTTTAGGCCCAATTATATGTAAAGCTGAACTTTTAACCAAGCCCAATTAATTCTTAGATTAAATTAAATTTTAGGCCTAATTAATTATTATACTCAATTAAATGTTAGGTTAAATTATTTGCTAGGTTTAATAAATTATGAAGCTCAATTACATCTTAGGTCTAATATTTTATTAGGCAAAATTATATCTTAGAACTAATTAATTTATTAAGCTGAATTAAATGCTAAGTCTAATTTTTTTATTAAATCAATTATATTTTTGGTTCAAATAATTATTTGACCTAACAAATTGATAAACCTAATGAATTGTTGAGCCAAATTAATTATTATGCTCAATTGCACATTGGGTTCAATTATACATTGATCAAACTAACTTTTAAGATCAATTAATGAATTTTTGGCCCAAATAGTTATTATGCTTAATTATATAAAAAGTTCAATTATAATTTGGGTATATGATCATATCTTAGGCTCAATTCATTTATAGCTCATTTTGTATTAGGTTCAAGCATGCTATGCCCAATTATATTTTAAGATCTACTAAATTTTGTACCCAATTTTATTTTAAGCTCAATTATTTATTTATTTTACTTCGTTCTTGGACTCATTTATAAATTAAGCCCAACTATTTATTATGCTTAATTGTATATTAAGCTCAATCTTTAGTTGGGCTCAACTAAATCTTATATCCAATTAATTATTTATCATAATTAAATCTTGGGCCTAATAAATTATTAGACTTAATTATTATTAGGTCTAATTAATTATTAAATTATTAATTGTTAAACTTAATTATATCTCAAGCTCAATTACATCTCAGACAAAGCAAATCATTGAGTTCAAATATATTTTAAGCCCAATTATGTGTGAAGCCAAATTTTTTATTAGGCTATATTAGTTAATAAGTTTACTAATTTTAGGCAGAAGACTTAATTAATTGTTAGGCTAAATTATTTATTAGGTCTAATCTTTTGTTCGATTGAATTATATAAAGATTCAATATTTTATCTGGTCCAATTACATATTAAACTTAACTATTTATTAAGCATAATTTTTTATTAAACCTAATTAAATCTTAAGCTTAATTAATTATCTAGCCTAACAAAATGTTAAACCTAATGTATTGCTAGGTTCAATTAATTATTATGCTCAACATATTAGGATTTAGGCTTTATAGCTTAGAATTTAGGTATAGGAGTTAAGGGCTTAGGGTTTAGGTTTCAACTTTTTGAGTTTAACGTTTAGCTAATAGGGTTTAGCTGTTAGGGTTTCAAGGTTTGAGTTTATGGTTAGTGTTTAAGGCGTAGGGTTTAGGGATTATGATTTTGGAGTTTCACTTTAGGGTTCTAAGGTTAGGAGTTAGGGTTTTAGTTTTATCACGATTTATAGTTTAGGTTTAGGGTTAAAGGGCTAAAGGTTAAAGATTTAGTGTTAGAATTTAGGTTTAAGGGTTAAAATTTAGGGTTTAGGATTTAATAATAGAGTTTCACTTTGGCTTACCATGTGTGAGCCCAACAAATAATTGGGCCAAAGAATGAATTCATTAATTGCCCCTAAAATGAATTAGGCCTAACGTATAAGTGGGCTTAATGTATAATTGGCCTAAGAATGAAATGAGCTCTACAATTAAGTCGGTGTAAGAGTTAATTGAGCCCAAAATGAATTTGACATAATAATCAATTGAGATGAAGACTTGATTAAGGTTAAGATTTAATTGTACTTATGAATTAATTATGCCTAATAAAAATTAAGTTTAATAAATAATTAAGGCTAAAAATTAAACGAAATGAGCTTAATATATATTAAATCAAAAGTAAAATTCGATTCAATAATTAATTGAATATAAAATATAGTTGGACAATTATTAGTTAGACCTAGCATGCTTGGACCTAACAAACAATTGAACGTAAGAACAAATTAGGCTTAAGATATAATTGGACTTAAATTTAAATTACATCTAAAATGTAATTGGACCATATAGATAATTGGATCCAATAGATATTTTGGTCTAAATATAAATAGTAGCGACTAACAAATAATTGAGTCTATCAAATGTGTAAACTGAGAAATAAATTATTCGTGAAAATCTCTTACCATATATTAATTAAGCTTAAGAATTTATTAGACCATAAAAATAATTGAGCTGATATGTAATTGAACCTAACAATTAATTCGATTAAACAATTTATAGTAAGAAATGATTAATTGATCCAAAGATTTAATTAAGGCTAATAAAAAATTGGGCTTTAGAAAAAATGGACCTAAGAATGACTGGCCTTATTGAATAATTGAGCATAATGTGTAATGAGTATAACATCTAATTGGAACCAATAATTCATTGTGTCTAGTATCTCGTTCAGTCAAATAATTAATTAAACCTTTAATAAAAATAATTTGAGTTTAGTAAAAAATTTGATTTAATATGTAATTAAGCTAGTTATACAATTAAGTTCAATAAGTAATTGTATTGAATAAAATATTATATATAACGTGTAATTGAACCGAATAATTAATTAGACCTAACAAATAATTAAATCTAATAATTAATTATGCTTTATAATTTATCGGGCCTAAGATTTTATACTATTTAAAAATTAATTGGATCTAACAATTAATTGGGCTTAATAAATGAATACACAAAAAATTTATTTTTCATCCACTAATTAATTGGGTCTAAGACAGAAGTGGGTTTGATGTGTCATGTATCCTAAAATTTAATTGAGATTAAGAATTAATTAGACATAAGATTTAATTAAGTGTAATAAAATTAAAATTTATATATAATTAGGCCTAATATATATGTAATTAAATATAAAAACAAAATGAGACTAATAAATACTTAGGGCTAAAATATAATTGAAATTAACGTTGAATTGACCTCTAACAAAAAATTTGACTTAATATATAATTAGGCCTGAGAAATAATTTCGGTTGATCTATAATTGGTCCTAAGACCAAACAAGACTAATTAATAA
The DNA here is from genome assembly GCA_021397835.1 of Moringa oleifera. Taxonomy (NCBI): domain Eukaryota; kingdom Viridiplantae; phylum Streptophyta; class Magnoliopsida; order Brassicales; family Moringaceae; genus Moringa; species Moringa oleifera. The sequence continues at coordinate 3,227,097 of JAJFZO010000065.1, forward strand.
ATTGGTCTAAAATTTAATTAGTCTAAGATTTAATTAGATCTAATATACGATTGGATGTAGTGTGCATGAACTAAAAAATACATAATTGGGCCTAAAATAATAATTGTATCCAAATTGTAATTGAACTTAAGATATAATTAAGGATAATAATTAATCGAGTCAAATAACTAATCGTACCTAATTTCATTAAACAGACATAAAATTAATTGAATCTAATATTTAATTAGATTGAATGTGTAATTGAGATTAGCTATTTGATTGGACCTGATAACTCATTAGACTTGATAATTTTAATTAGGTCTAATAAAATTGAGACTTAATATATAATTTGACCTAATAAATAATTGAACTTACTATTTAATTAAATCTAATAATTAATTAGAAATTAATTTCGACTAAGATTCAATAGTGCATGAAAAATTATTGGGTCTAATAAAAAATTGGGTTTAATATATAATTTGATCTTCAAAACAGTGGGCTAAAGATATAATAGTCCTATCACTTAATTTGACTAAGTTAATTTGGCTAATGTGCGTAAGTTTAAAAAATAATTCAACGTGTAATTGGGCATAATAAATATTACAGTGTAAGATATAATAAGCCTTAAAAATGATTTGATCATAAAAATTAGACATATGATATAATTAATCTCATATATCATTAGGTTTACAATGTATTAAGCCAAGTATAGTTGGATTTGACATATAATTGAACTTAATAATTAATTGGATCTAACATCTATAAGGTCTAATAATGTATTCGACCTATCCTACATGAACCAAAGAAATAATTGAGCTTAAAAGTCATTTTGGCCTAACACATATTAATCAGGTTTAAGAATTAATTAGACACAAAAAAAAATAATTAAACTCAATATGTAATTAACCCTAACAAGTAAGTTGACCTATCCATTCATTAGGCGTAGATATTCATTCAATCCAATAGAGCCTTCACTAAAAATTTTAGGTTAATATATAATTGGTCCACTTAAATAAATTGATTGTAATGTAAAAATTGGTTAATAATTAACTAGGCTTAAGATTTTGGTTGGGTCTAATAGAAAATTGAACTAATGAATAATTAACTTCAATATATAACTAAGCTTAAGAACTGAATTGACTTGATAAATTACTAAGGCTAAGATTTATTTGAGTCTAACAGTTAGTTGAATCTAATAATTAATTGGACTTGACATTTAATTGTACCAAAGTTAGGCCTACGATTTGTTTAAGCCTAATAAAAATTAGACTTAATGTATCATAGATCCTAATAAATAATCATGTTAGATATATAATTAAATTTAAGAACTAGCTGATCATCATAAATAATTAGACCTAAAATATAATTAAGTCCAATAATTAATTAGATTTAAGATATAATTAGGCTTATAATTAATTGAACCTAGAAAAAAACTTGACTAAGCTATCATTGGATTCAAATTATAATAAAGTTAAGATATACTTGAGGTGTATAAATAATTAAGTCCATCAGATATTTAATCGTAATAATAAATAATAGGGCCCAAGATATAATTGAGTCTATCATGTATCAAACAAAGAAATAGTTCAGCCTATGAGTAAATTTAACTAAATGCATTTTTATTAGACCTAAAAGTTAATTGTACTATAAATGATTAGGCCTATGATGTAATTTAGCCTAACAGTTAATTAGATCAAATAATATACTTTGTAAAATAATGAATTGGGCATAAAATTTAGTTATAACTAAGAATTGATTGGGTTCAAGATTTAATTTAATCTCATAAAAAATTAAGCTTAATGCATAATTGGGTTTGATAACTAACTGAACCAAATGATTAATTGAGCTTAAGATTTAATTGAGTTTAATAAAAAATAAACTTAATAAATAATTAGGCTTAATATATAATTAGACCTAATAAAATAGTGAACTTAACAATTTAATTGAATGTAATAACTAATCGAGCCTAGGATTTAATACACATAATAAGTTATTTAGCTTAATACATAATTGGGTGCAACAAAAATTTGAATTTCATATGTAACTATGTGAGTCTAAAATATAATTTGGTTTAAAATGTAATTGAGCCCAATAATTAAAGATATAAATAGTTTTTTAGGCCTAACTATTAATTGCTTCTAATAATTAAATTAAATCAAAGATTTGATTATGATTAATAATTGATTAAATTAAGCCTAATAAATAATTAAACTTAATCTATAAGTGGATTTAAAAACAAAATGAAACTCATTAATATTTAAACCTAAAATATAATTGGTTCCAATATTTAGTTGTGCTGAAGATGAAAGTGAGCATAGCATGCATGAACTGAATATATTTTACTAAGAAATGACTTCAGTATAAATGTAATTGGATCTGAAATACAAAAATTGGTCAAAAAATTTATTATATTTAATATTTAATTAAGCCAAATATGTAACTGAGATTAACAATTTATTGGACCAAATAATTCATTATACCTAACAACTAATTAAGTTTAAAATTTGATTGGGTTTCAAAAAAAATTGAGCTTAGTATATAATTTGATCGAATAATTAATTGGCTATTATAATTAATAGTACTTAAGCATTAGTTAGGCTTACCAATCAACTAGACCAAATTAATTAGGTTAATATGCATGAATTCATGAAATAATTCTACATATATCATCGAGCCTAACAAATAATATGACATAAGATATATAGACTTAAAATTAATTAGAGTAAGATTTAATTGGGCTTAAAAAATTAAGCATGTGATATAATTATGCCTCACATACAATTAGGCCTATGATATAATGGGCTAATTATAATTGAACTTGAGATATAGTTGGGCATGATATATAAATTGATTTAATATATAATTGTGCTTGATGTGCAATACCAAAGATATAATTGGATCTAATAATAAATTAGACTTAACATTTAATGGGTCTAATAATTAATTTGGTGTATTGTGCACAACCCAAAAAATAATTGGGCTTAATGTTGAGCCTAACAATTAGTTAGGCAAAAAGAATAATTGTTCCTAACAATTCGTTGCATTTATGAGCCCAAATTAATAACAAATTTGACTTAATATAAAATTGTGCTATTTAAATAATTAGATTTAATATAAAATGAGCCTGACAATGATATGAATTTGATTAGATCCAATAAAAAAATAAGCTGATCACAATAAATAATTAAACCTAAGAATGAAATGGACTTAATATAAAGTTGAGCCTTAGACCCAACAGTTAATTAGGCTAACATGCATAAACCCAACAAATATTTAAACCTATAAACAAATTAGATCTCACGAATAATTGGGCAAAAATTATAAACAAATTGAGACTAATTTATATTCATGACACATAAAAATTAATTAGAACCTAATGTATAATTGATTCTAAAGATTAATTTGACCAAATAATTCGTTGTGCCATGCAATTAATTTGACTTAAGATTTAATTAGGTCTAATACAAAATTGAACTTAATATATAATTGTTAATAAGAATGTAATTAATTGAGCTTAATAATTAGTTGGACCAATAGTTAATTAAACCTTAAAGTAATTGGGTTTAATAAAAAATTAAGTTTAATATATAATTGACCTTAATAAATAATTGGCCTTGATATATGATTAAGCTGAATAAAATATTAGATTTAAAATATAATAAAGCCTAATAATTAATTGATGTTAGCAAACAATTATGACTTGACAATCAATCTTTAGTAATTAGTGAGTCTAAAACTTAATTTTGCGTAAGAATTAGTTCGACCAAATATAATTAGGCCTAAGAAAAAGTTCAATTTTATATATAATTGAGACTAAAATATGCTTGAGTCTAATAATTAATTGAGTTTAAGATATAATTTGGCATGAGGTGTAATTGCGCCTAACAATTAATTGGTGAGTCTCATAATCAATTAACCCTAAGATGTAATTGTGAATAAGAATTGATTAAGTCTAAGATTAAATTGAAACTAAGATATATAATTGGCTGTAGTGTGCATAAACCCACTAAATAATTCAAACTAAAAATGAATTAAAACTAAGAACTAATTGGACCAAAAAATGATTAGAACTAGCAATTCATTAGATCTTATAAGTAATTGATATTAACAATTAATTAGACTCAAAATTTAATAGCTAAATATGTAATTGATATTAACAATTAACTAGACCTACCAATTCGTTAGGTCTTATAAGTAATTAGTCTAAGATTTGATTGGATATGATATAAAATTTAGTTTAATATATTACTTGACCTAATAAATAACTGACTTTAATATACAAAAAGGCATGAGAACTAAAGTGGCAGAATAGATAATTGGGCATAAGATTTAATTGAGATTAATAATTAATTAGGCTTAAAATTTAATTATACTAAAAAATTAGTTAAGCCATATAAAATATCAAGTTTAATATATAATTAGATCTAATAAATAGTCAGGCCGAAAATGTAATTGAGCTCATTAATTAATGAGGTTAATGTGCATGAGCCCAAGAAATAGTTTGATAATTGAACTGAAAATTAATTAAGCTTAAGATATAACTAGGTTTAATAAATAATTTGAATTGATATAGAACTAAGCCTAGTGTGTGCATTAGCTCAAGATATAATTAAGCTTAACAATTACTTAGGGATAACATTTGTTGTATCTAATAATAATTATTAAATAGGCCTAATTATCTATAAGATTCAATTATATCTACATTTAATTATAGTTTGGGTCCAATTGTATCTTAAGCCCAATTTGCTCTTAGAGTCTAACTATCTTAAGCCTAATTTGTTCTTGGAGCCCCAATTAATCATGGATGCAATTGTATATTAAATCTAAAAAATTATGGAGTCTAATTATATTTAAGACAATTATATTTAAACCTATTTCATTCTTAGACCAAATAATAAATTAAGCTCAATTATTTAACAGAATCAATTATATATTAAGTTGAATTAAATTTTGGCCTAATTAATTCTTACGTACAATTATCGTTAGGCCCAATTGATTATTAAATTCAACTACATCTTAGGCCTAACTATTTATTAAGCCCATTGCATTATCTGACTCATTTTTATATTAAATCCAAATATTTGCATGACCAAATTATATATTAAGCTAAAGTTTTTATTAAGCCTAATTAAATGTTAGCCTCAATTAACTATCAGGCTTCATAAATTACTATATCCAATGAATTATTAGGTGCAAATAATTGGTAGGCTTAATTACACAAGAGAGGTAATTATTTTGTGCCCAATTACTTAATAGGGCCACTTGACTTATGTTAGTTCCAATTCTGTCTTAAGTCTAATTATTAGGTTCACACATAATTAGCCCAGTTAATAATCAAACCTATTAAATGTTAGGTTTAATTATAATTTGGGCTAATGCACGCTAGGCCCAATTATGTATTAGGCTAAATTATTTATTAAGCTTAATTATATCTTAACTCAAATTATATTTGATCCATAAAACCATATGCCCAATTATATTATTTATTAGACCAAATTATATATCAAATTATTTCATAGAATCATTGACGTTAGTCAAATTAATTTGGTCAAATTAATTAATAAGCTCAATTATATCTTCAACCTGATTATTTCATTAGCCCAATTGTATAATAACTAAATTTTTTATAAGGCCCAATTAAATCTTAGGCCTATCTAATTCTCAAGCACAATTGATTGATAAGCCAAATTAAGTGCTACGTGTAATTAATTATTAGACTCAATTAAATCTCAAGCCCATATTTTATTAGCTCAATTTAAGCTTAAGGCACAATTATTAAGATCAATTGTTTATTAGATCAAATTTTATAGTAAACTCATTTTTTTTCCATTAAACCCAATCAAATGTTAAGCTTAGTTAGTTATTAAGATTAATGAATTATTGGATCCAGTTAATTGTTAACCTCAATTACATATTTGACTCGATTAAATTAATTTTGAGGAATAATTAATAATTTTTAGTTGCAATCAATTATTGCGCTCAATTATATCATAAGTTCAATCGTAATTTGGATTCAATTATATATCTTGGATTCAATACATTCTCAGGTTCAATTATGTATAAGGCTTGTGTACGTTATATCCAATTATATCTTTCGTTTAATTAAATCTTGAACCTAAGTATATTTTAAGATCAATTATTTATTAGAGTCATTTATCCAATTTATCAATTAAGCTCAATTATTTGTTAGACATAAGTATGTATTAAAACCAATTTTTTATTGGACTTGATTAAATTTTTAGATCTAATTAATTTTTAAGATCAATTCAATATTGCACCTAACTAATTGTTAGGTTACTAATGGTTAGATTCATTTACATCTCAAGCTCAATTATATCTTAAACCTACGTAACTATTAAGGTCTAACAACTTTCATGTTAAATTACTTATTAAACCTAATTATATGTAAAATCAAACTTTTAACCAAGCCCAATTAATTCTTATATTGAATTATATCTTAAGCTCAATTAATTATTAGATTTAATTAAATGTTATGCTAAATTATTTGTTAGGTTCAATAAATTGTTAGGCTACATTATAACTTAGATTTAATATTTTATTAGCCATAATTATGTATTAGACCCAATTACACATTAGACAAAATTATTCATTAGATCCAATTAATACACATTGTACCCTGCTTTCTAAATTCCAACCCCAAACCACTAGATGGTAAACTCGAATCCTAAACTTGAACCACTAAATCCTAACCCTTAAAGCCAAACATCTGAACCCGAAATTGTAAATCCTAGGCTTTGAACCATAAACAATAAGCTATAAACCCATACCCCTTAAAGGGTTTAGGTTTATGGTTTAGAAGCCAGGTTTTAAGGTTTAGGGTTTTGCAGTTAAGGTTTTAGGTTTATTGGTTAGGGTTAAGATGAAGGTTAAGGTCTAGGGTCTAAGTGTTCCACTTTAGAGGTTAAGGTTTATAGTTTTGGATTTTTGATTTGGGTTTAGAGGTTAGGGTTTACCATGGTTAAGAGTTCTACGTTCAGTATTTAGGGTTTTAGGGTGAAGCTTTAGAATTTAGGGTTTTAGGTTTTAGGAATAGGGTTTTGGGATTAGGATTGGAATTAGGGGTTAAGGTTTAGGGCTTTGGGTTTTCAATTAAGAATTACGCATTTATTGGTTATCCTAGAGTTTAGGGTTTTTGAGTTTATTGTTTTGGGATTAGGGTTAGGGTTTAGATTTTTGTTGGGATTACTTGTTTACGGGTTAGGGTTTCAAGTTTAGTGTTTGGAATTTAGGAGTTAAGGTATAAGTTTTGGGGCTTAAGGATAAAGGTTAAGGGATTATCATTTAAGTTTTACCGTTTAGAGTTAAGGGTTTAAAGGTTTAAGGTTTATGATTTAGGATTTTGGTCTAGGGGTTAGGGTCGCAGAGTTAGGTTCAAGTTTTCAAGGTGGGGTTAAGGATTTTAGGTTATGTGATTAATGTTTAAGGATTAAGATTTAGTGTTTACAACTTAGAGGTTAGAGCTCAGGTTTTAAGGTTTTGGGTTTACGCTTCAGTGTTTAGTGTTTAGGGATTGAAGGTTTAGGATTCGGGGTTCATTGTTTTGTGTTTAGGGTTGGGGGATGGAGGTTGTGGGTTAGGGTTTAGAATTTAGCATCTAGGATTTAGGGTTAGGGTTGAGGCCTAATTATATATTAAACTTAATTGTTTTATTAGATTCAATTAAATTTAGGCATAATTAATTATTTGATGCAATAAATTGTTTGTCCAATAAAATATTATGTCGATTACATATTAGCCCACTTATTTTTATGATCCAATTGATGTATGCTAGGCTCGATTCATTCCCTTGCTGAATTATTTCTTTGTTTCATGCATGATAGATTTAATTATATCATAAGCCTTATTATTCATTATTAGGCCAAATTGTCTACTAGATTCAATTATTTATAAGATCCAATAATATCTTAAGTCTAATTATAATTTGCATTCAATTATATCTTAGGTCCAATTATATATTAGACCTAGTTCATTTTTATGCACAGTTATATATTGAAACAAATTATTTTAGAATTAGTCAAATAGTAAGCACAAGTTTTTTTATGCCCAATTGAATTTTAAACCTAACTAATTTTTAATCACAACTAAAAGTTTGGCCTAATTCATTGTATGGCCTAATTAATTGTCAAACTTAATTATATCATATGTATTTATTAGGCCCATTTTGTTATCAAGCTCAAGTTTGTATAAAGTTCAATTAGATATTGGACCTTTTTAATTCTTAGGTAGAATAAAATTTTAGTCCTAGTGAAGTATTAGGTTTAGTAAATTGTTATGATCAATTTTTTGTTATGTCTAATTAATGATTGGGCTCAATTATATCCTAGGTATAATATGTCAATTCAACCCAATTATATATTAAACCTAACTAATTATTAGATATCGTTTTTTTATTACTAAAACCAATTGTGAGGCCCAATGAATAGTTATATTTAATTAAATATTACGCTTAATTACATCCAACGCTCAATTATTTATTAAGCTTATTTTATTTTTAGGTCTAATCATACATTAAGCTTAATTTTTTATTAAGCCTAATTAAATTTAGATCTTAAACTCAAAATTTTACACCCTAATCTCTAACATGAAACCTTAAACTCAAACCCCTAAACATTAAGCCTTAATCCTTAACCTCCAACACCTTAAACCCTAAACCCTAACTTGTAAACTCTAATCCTACTCCATAAACCCTAGCCTTTAAACTCTAAATGTAAAATCATAACCTCTAAACCCTGAACCTAAAACCTTGAACCCTAGACATAAACCCAAACTTCTAAACCTTTAAACTTTAAGCCCTAAACCCTAAGCTATAACCCTTAATGCCTAGCCTCTCAACCTTAGACCATATAACCTAAACACTAACACTTAACACTTAACCCTAAACCCTAAACCCTAAACTCTAAACACTAAATGCTAAATTTGAACCCCAAACACTAAAATTCTAACCACTAAACCTTAACCTCAAAAGGGAAAATTCTCAACTCTAACCCCAACACTTGAACCTTCACCACTAAACCATAAACGCTAAACTTTCAATACAAACCTTAAAAATATCACCCTAACACTGAAAGCTTAAATCCTAACTCCTAAACTCAAAAGCTTAACCTTTAAACCCTAACCCCAAGTCCCTAAATCATAAACACTAACTTGGAATTGCTAAACGCTAATCCTAAAATCTCAAACCCAAAACCTTAGCAATTATACCATAAATCATAAACTATAACCACTAAACTCTAATCCTTAAACTTAAAACCTTAAAAAAAAAAAAAAAAACTACAAGCCCATCTTAACCATAAAATTGTAATCTTTAATCATAAACTCTAAACCCGAACCCTTCACCACTAAACCTTAAACCTGAAACTCTCCATCTTAACCCTTAACCCAATCTTTAAAATCCTAAATCTAAACCCTAAACCTAAGCCCCTAAACTCTAACCCATGAACTCTAAACTTAAAACCCTTAACACTAAAAACTAAACCTTAAAGCCTACACCCTTAACCCAAACCACCTTAAACCCAAAATCTTGACCCCTAAATTGTAAACATTGAACATTAAATTTTAAACCCTAAACCCTAACTTCTAACTCCTAAACTCAGATTGCTGAACCCTAACACTAAACTCCAAACCAAAAATATTATATGTTGTGTCCAGAAATTCTAAACCTTAAACCCCAAACCCTAATCCTTAATGCTAAACCCCAAATAGTAAATCTTAAACATGAAACTCTAAAGCTCGAACATAAAACTCGAAACCCTAAAACCTATATACCCTAACCCCTAGCCTCGAAACCTTCAACCAAGATACCCAAAGCTTAACCCTTAAAGCCTTAAAGCCTAGCCCAAAAATACTGAACACAAAACCATAAACTTTAACCTATAGCCATTAAACCCTAAAACCTAATTGATAATCCCTAAACTCTAGCTCCTAAGCCCTAAACACTAAACTTCAAATCTTAAATCTAAACAAGTGATTTCTTAACCAGAACACCAAGGCCCTAATACCTAACCATAATCCTTAAATGCTACTCAATCATTAAACTCTAAACTCTAATACCCAATGCTAACCAATAAAGACTTAAACAAAACCCCAAAGACCTAAACCTATCCCCTAAACCTTAATCTTAACCTTAAACCTAACATCTAAACCTTAAACTCCAAACCCTTTTCCTAAATCCTAATCGTGAAGCCATTATCCTAAACCCAAAACCCTAATGCTTAACCCCTAAACCCTATACACTAATCCTTAAATCCTACAACATAACCCCCATATCCTTAACGCTAAACTATAAACTTTAAACTCTAAATCTTGAATTCTTAACCCTTAATCTAAAAATTTTAAACTTCAAATCCTAAACCATGGACCTTTAACACCAAATCCTGAACCTTAAATATTAAAACCTAAACCTAATAAGTAACCAATGGACCCTAGCCCCAAACCTTTAAGCCATAAACCCTAAAAGCTAACTGTTAAATCATAGCCACGAAAACTTAAATTCTAAACCAAATGTGTAATACCTTAAATCCCAAACCTTAACTCCAAAACCATAAAATTTAACCGTTACAACTGATGCTAAACCTTGAATTCTAAAACCCTACTCCCCAAAGATCTAAACCCTATCACTTAAACCATAAACCTAAAACTCAGAACCTTAAACACTAAACTTTATACTTTAACCATCATCACTACATCCTAAGCCTTAAATCCTAAATACTAACCCTTAAGCCTTAAATCTTAAATCCTAAATACTAACTCTTAAATCTTAAATCCTAAACCCTAAGTCCTAAACCATAACCTGTAAAACTTAAAGACTAACCACTAAATCATAAACCCTAAATTTGAACTCTTGACCCTTTAACCCTAAACTGGAACCTTAGACTCTAAACCAAATCGAAAATCGAAAACCCTTTCCCTTAACGTCCAACGCAAAACCCCAAACCTTAACCTTTAAACCTTAAACACTAAACTTTAACTCATAACCCTTAAATTCAGGCTTCTAAACCCTAAACCTAAAAATTTGCTCCTAAAATACAACCATAAACGTCGACCTTAACTCCTAAACCCTAATATCAAACCTTAAATGTTAAACCTAAACCCTAAACCGTAAACCCCAAACCTTAAACACTCAATCTTAAAACCAAAACCCCTCATCTCTAAACCATAACCCCTAAACTTTAAACCCAAACATCTAAACTTACAAAACCAAAGCTCTAAAGCCTAAACATTGAACTCTAAACCTATCCCCTAATTGATAAACTCTAAATCCTAAATCCTAAACTAAAAATTGTAAACACTAAATTTAAACCCATGACTCTTAATATCTAATCCCTACCATTAACTACAAACCCTAAACCGTAACTGCTAAATCTTGCACCCTAATCCCTAACCCCTCAACACCAATCCTTAAACCACCCTAAAACTTTAATTCTAAACCCTAAATTCTGATTAGGTTCTAAGAGTAAGGGTTTATGGTTTGGAGAGTTAGGGTTTAGTTATTGGGGTTTAGGGTGTAGGTTAATAGCTAGGATTTAAAGTTTAGAGTTTGGGGATTCGAGTTTAGAGTTTTGTGTTTAAGGTTTAGGTATTGGGGTTTAAAGTTTAGTGTTTATGGTTTAGGAATTAAGATTTAAAGTTTAGTGTTTAAGGGTTAGGATTTAGGGTTTAGTGGCTTGGGTATAGGCTTTGGTTTAGGGGTTATGGATTTAGTGTTTATGGATCATGGTTTATAGCTTAGGCTTTGCAGTTTATGGTTTCGGCTTTAAGGTTTATGGTTTTTTTTAGGCTAAAGTTTTTGTTTTACGATTTAGAGTTTAGTGTTTGGGACTAGGGTTTAGAGATTAGGGCTCGAATTCAAGGTTTAGAGCTTCGGGATTTTCATTAGGAATTACTTGTTTAGGGGTTAGGGTCCTAAGTTTAGTGTTTGAGATTCAGGAGTTAGGATTTTAGGTTTATGGTTTAGTGTTTAAGGCTTAAGGATTAGGGTTGAGGGATTATTATTGAGATTTTAGGGTTTAGGGTTGAGGGTTTAGTATTTAAAGATAGGGTTTATGGTTGTGGGTTTTGGTTTAGGGTCTCAAATTTATGGTTTAGAGTATGGGGGTGGGGGTTTGGGTTTTCTGATTAGGGTTTTGGAATTAAAATTTAGTGTTTACAACTTGAAGGTTAGGGTTTGGGCCCTTGGGTTTAGGATTCAAGTGTTAGGAGTTAAAGTCAAGGTTTCAATGGGTTAGGAATTAGGCTTTAAGGGTTAAAGTTTAAGATTTAAGGTTTAGTGTTATGAATTTAGAGGTTAGGTTTAAGGGCATAGGCCTTGGGGTTTAAGGTCTAACATTTAGGATTTAAGTTTTAGGGGTTAAAAGCTAAAAGGCTAGGGTTCAAGGGTTAAGGGTCTAAATGTAGGATTTAGAGTTTGGGATTGGAGTTTACAGGTTAAGATCTAAATTAATTGTACCTGTTTTGCATGAAAACAGGAAATAATTAAATCTAGAAACGAAGTAGACCTAACACATATATTGGTCGAAGATATACTTGAAATATGTGATTAGTGGACCTAAAATTTAATTGAACATACCAATTAATTGATACTAATAATTAAATCTGCTAAAGGTAAAAGTGTACCTAAGAATTAGTTAGATAATCAAGCTTAACATATGATTGATTTTTATATAATGTTTAAGAAAGAAATTGTCTTAATAAATAATTTACCCTAAAATATAATTGGGTTTAGGATATAATTGGAGCCAATAATTTTTTAAGCCTAAGATACAATTAAACTTAGCGTGCTTGATCTGTCTAGAAACGAATTTAGCTTTATATATTATTGGGCCTAACAAATAATATAGTTTAATATATAATTGTGCCATGGAATAAAATAGGTCATGTAAATAATTATGTCTAAAATATAGTTGGGTCCAATAATTAATTGGTCTTGAGAAGCAATAGCACAATACATAATCAGGCTAAAGAACGAATTCAACCTAGATACAATTAGACCTAAAATAATATAACAATTAAACTTAATTTATAATTGTGCCTCATAAATAATTGAATTTCACTAATCAGACCAAATAAATAATTATGTTAACATACAATTTGAGTTTAAAAACAAAATGGGCTCTACAATTAAGTAAATGTAAGATGTAACTAAGTCTAAAAATTAATTTAACCTAATAATTAATTGGACAAATACTCAATTGAGCCTAAGAATTAATTGTGCCTAAAAATTAATTACTCACAGTAAACAATTAGATTTAATATGTAATTGATTGTAACAAATAATTAGCCTTAATATATAATTATGATTAAGAACTAAATGAGCTTAATGTATAAATAGATCTAAAATATAATTAGATCTAATAATTAATTAGAATTAAAATAAACATGAACAAATAATTAATTGGGCCTTGTATGCATGAGCCCAACAAATAATTAAGCCTAAGAATAAATTAGTCTTAAGATATAATTAAACTCAAATTTTAATTGCACTTAAAATATAACTGGCCCATTAAATGATTGGGTGCGGTAGACATTTTGACCTAATAATTAATAATAACGTCAAAGAAATAATTCAGTCTATCATAAATGAAATTGAGAAACAAATCAATTTCAGAAGAAATTTAGCCTACCATGTATTAATTGGACCGTAAAAATAATTGGGTGTGATATGTAATTTAGCCTACCATATGTTAATTGGGCCTAAGAATTAATTGAACAATAAAAATGATTGAGTGTGATATGTAATTTTAGCTTAATAATTAATTAGATCAAATAATTTATTATGTAAAATAATTAATTGAACCTAAGATTTAATTAAGGTAAATAAAAAATTGTGCTTAAGATATAAATGGACCTACAAATGAATGAGCATAATGAATAATTGAGCACAATGTGTTATTGAGTGGACAGTTAATTGGAACTAATAATTCATTATGCCAGCAATTCATTTGACTAAATAATCAATTGACCCTTTAATAAAATTTTTTTGAGTTTAATAAAAAATTTGGTTTAATATATAATAAAGCTTAATAAATAATTAGGCTTAATATATAATTAAATTGAATAAAATATTAGACTTAAGAAGTAATTAAGTCTAGTAGTTAATTGGGCGGAGCAAATAAGTAGGCTTAACAATTAGTTAAGTCTAATTATTGGACATAAGATTTCATCTTACCTATGAATTCGTTCGGCTTTACAATTAAATGGGCTTAATAAATAAATGAGTTTAATATATAATTGAACTTAATAAATAATTATATCTAAAATATATTTTTGTTTATTAATTAATTAGGCCTAACAGCTTGATATGTCATATATCTTAAAAAAGTAGTGATCTAACAATTAATTAGGTTGAATAATTAATTGGATGCAAAATTTAATTGTGATTAAGAATTAATTGAGCCTAATAAAAAAAATTAAATTTCAGATATAATTAAGACAAATAGATTTATAATTGGATATAAGAATAAAAAGAAACTAATAAATAATTGTGGCTAAAATATAATTGGGATTAAGATTGAATTGACATGTAATAAAAATTTTGACTTAATACATAATTAGGCTTAATAAATAATTCTACTTGATTTATAATTGGTTCTGAGATCCAAATGAAACTAATAAATAAATTGACATAAAATTTAATTAGTCTAACATTTAATTAGACCTACTATATAATTGGGCGTAGCATAGGTGAACTAAATATATAATTGGGTCTAAAAATGAATTAAGCTGAAGATATAATTGGACTCAAATTATAATTGAACTTAAGATATTATTAAGCATGATAATTAATTAGACCAAATAACTAATTATATCTAATTTTATTAATGGGCATAAAATTGATTGGATCTAATATTGAATTAGATCGAATACGTAATAATTAATTAGACTTAATACTCATTGGACTTGATAATTAATTAGGTGTATGATTTGATTAGGTTTGATAACAATTAAAACTTAATATACAATTTAGCCTAATAAATATTTGTTCGTATGATTTAATTGAATCTAACATTTAATTTGACTTAACAATTTAATAGCGCATGAAAACTAGTTGGCCTTATATAAAAAATTGGGTTTAGTATATAATTTTGTCTAAGAAATAGTTGGGTCAAAGATATAATTAGGCTTATTACTTAATTTGACCAAATTTATTTAGTTTGTGTATGAGTTCAAAAATAATTCAACATGTAATTGGGCCTACTAAATATTATGGCCGAAGATACAATGAGACCTAAAATTAATTAGGCCATACAAACATATGATATGATTAGATGTCCTCTATAATTAGACTTATAATGTAATAAACCAAGTATAATTGGACTTGAAATGTAATTGTCAAGCCTAATAATTAATTAGGCCTAACGACTATAAGATCTAACAATTTATTTAACCTATATGCATGAATCTAAGAAATAATTGGGCTTAATGATGAGTTTGGCCTAATATATATTAATTGGACTTGAGAATCATTTGCACATAAAATATAATTGGGCTTAATATGTAATTAAGCCTAACAAGTAAGTAAAACTATCAATTCATTGGATCCAATAAGTAATTGACCCTTTATTAAAAGTTTTGGCTAAATATATAATTAGCCCACTTAAATAAATTAAATTTAATGTAAAAATATGCTAATAATTAATTAGATCTAAGATTTTCGTTGGGCCTAATAAAAAGTTAAATCTAATATATAATTTTAGCTAACAAATAATTAACCTTAATATATAGCTGGGCCTAAGAGCTGAATAGCCTAATAAATGACTAAGGCTAACATTCATTTGAGTCCAACAATTAGTTGGACCTAATTAATTAAGCCTAATAAAAATTAGACTTAATATATCATTGATCATAGTAAATAATTATGTTTAATATAAAATTGGATCTAAGAACCAATTGAGCTTCATAAATGATTAGGCCTAAAAGATAATTAACTCTAATAGTTAATTAGATTTAAGATATAATTAACTGGACCTAGAAACAAATTGGACTAAGGTATAATTGGATTGAAATTATAATAAATGATTAACTTAGATATGACTGGGTCTATCATGTATCAAACTAAGAAGTAATTTAACCTATGAGCAAATTTAGTTGAGCATATATGAAGTAAACTTAAGAACTAATTGTACCACAAATAACTTAACAGTTAATTGGACCAAATAATTCATTCTACCAAGTAATGAATTGTGCCTATGATTTAATTATAATTAAGAATTGATTAGGTCTTAAAATTTAATTGAATCTAATTAAAAATTAAGCTTAATGTATTATTAGGTGTCATAACTAATTAGAATTAATAATTCATTGGGTCAAATAATTAATTGTTCTGAAGATTTAATCGAGTTTGATAACAAAATATGCTTAATATATAATCGAGTTTAATAAATAATTATGTTAATGCAATTGGACTTAATAAAATAGTGAGTTGAAGATATAATTAAGCCTAGTAATTAATTAGACCTAACAATTTAACTAAATCTACTAATTAATCGAGCCTAAATTTTAATTCAACATAAGAATTAGTTAAGCTTAATGTTTAATTGGGTGTGACAAAAATTTAAATTTCATATATAATTGGACTTAATAAATATATGGGTTCTAAAATATAATTTTATTTGATAAATAATTGAGTGCAACAATTAAAGATCTATATAATTAATTAGGTCTAATAATTATTAATTGAACTGAAGATTTAATTGTGAAACATATTTAATGGATCTTAATAAAAGATTATGTTTTATATATAATTAGGTCTAATAAATAATTGAGCTTAATCAATAAGTGGATTTAAAAATGAAATAGAACTAATAACCACTTAGAATAAAAACATAATTTGTCCAATATTTAGTTGGGTATAAGTTAAAGTGTGCATAATGTGCATGAATCGAATATATTGTGCCAAGAAATGAATTGAGCGTAAGATACAATTGAATTAAAATTAAACTTAAGATATAACTGACTATAATAATTAATTAATCTAGTATTTATTAATTGAACCTAAAACATTATAATTGGATCTAAAACTTTCTTAGATTTAGTATTTAATTGAGTGAAATATGTGATTGAGATTAACAATGTATATGTCCTAATAATTCATTATACCTAACAACTAACTGGGTCTGAGATTTGATTGGATTTAAAAATAAAATTGAGCTTCGCATATAATTTGATTAAACAATTAATGGTCATAATAAATAGTGTTTGAGAATTAGTTAGGCCTATTAATCAATTGGATTGAATTAATTAGGTTAACATTCATGAGTCTAAGAAATAATTTTATGTATATAATCAGACCTAACAAATAATATAACCTAAGATATATATACTTAAAATTAATTGGCTTCATATTTAATTGAGCCTAAAAAATTAGGCATTTTAATTATGCTTATGATATAATGCATCAATTATAATTGAACTTAAGATATAATTGAACCTAATATATAAAATGACTTAATATATAATAAAACTTGGTGCATAATAGCCCAAGATATAATTAGACCTAATAATAAATTGGGCTTTAAATATATTTATGCCTAATAATTAACTGAGTTGAAGATATAATTTGATATGAGATGTAATTGAACTTAATGATTGAAGAACTAACAATTACTTAGAAATAAAAAAAAATAATTGATGAGCATTATAATTAATTAAGCCCAAGATTTAATTGTGAATAAAAATTAATTGGATCCAAGACTTAATTGGGCTTATGATGTAATTAGTGAACATAAGATATAATTGAACATAAAAATTAATTGAGCCTAATAAGTAATTAAGTTTGACATTTATTAATTGGATCCAAAATTTGATTGGGCTAAATATGTAAGGTTATTAATAATTAATTAGACTTAGCTTATAATTGAATTTATAGATGGGTTCAACATTTATTATTAATTGGACAAAAAATTAATTGAGCCCAATAACTAATTAGGTTTAACATTTATTAATTGGACTCAAAATTTAATTAGGCTAAAATATGTAATTAATATTAACAGTAAATTGAACCTAGCAATTCATTAGGCCTTCTAAGTAATTAGCCCTAAAATTTGATTGGATATATAAAATTAGGTTTAAGATATAATTGATCTAATAATTAATTGGTCTCAATATATAATTTAGCATAGGAACTAACTTGGCCGAAGAGATAATTAGACATAAGATTTAAGTGAGTCTAATATTTTGTTGGACCTAACAACTAATTAGCCCTAATAATTAATTGGACTTAAGATTTATACGTACTCAAAAATTTGTTGGGCTTTATAAAATATTAAGTTTCATATATAATTAGATCTAATAAATAGTCGAGTTGAAGACATAGTTGGCCGTGTTAATTATTGAGGCTAACGTGCATGAGCCTAACATATAATTAGACTTAATAAATAATATAACCTAAGATATAATTGAACTAGAAATTAATTGAGCCTGAGACCTTGGAGCTAAAAAATATTAAATATGATATAATCAAGCCTCATATATAATTAGACCTACGATGCAATGATCAAATATAATTAAACATGAGATATAATTAGGCACAAAAAAATAATTCGGATGAATACATAATTAGGCATAGCGTGCAATTAGCCCAAGGTATAACTAGACTTAATAATTAATTAGAGATAATATTTACTCAATTAAATAATTA
Source organism: Moringa oleifera (assembly GCA_021397835.1). Classification (NCBI taxonomy): domain Eukaryota; kingdom Viridiplantae; phylum Streptophyta; class Magnoliopsida; order Brassicales; family Moringaceae; genus Moringa; species Moringa oleifera. Next base: position 3,245,731 of record JAJFZO010000065.1, read on the forward strand.
TTGTTAGTAGCCCTATTATTAGTAATAGGCCTAATTATCTACTGGATCAAATTATATCTTAAGCCCAATTTTTTTTAAGTCTAACTATTTGTTGTACCCATGTATGCTAGTCTCAATTAATTATTGGGCATAATTATACCTTAAATCTAATAAATTATTGGATCTAATTAAATTTGACACCAATTAAGCCTATTTTCTTCTTAAGCCTAATTATTTATTAGGATCAATTATATATTAAGCCCCATTAAATATTTGACCTAACTAATTCTTAGGTACAATTATTGGTTAGACTCAATTACATCTTAAGTCTAACTATTTATTAGGCCTATTTCATTTTTTTGACCCCTTTTTATATTAAATATAAATATTTACATGGTTAAATTATATATTAAACCAAAATTTTAATTAAGCTCAATTAAATCTTGGACCCAATTAACTATTAGACATAATGAGTTGGTAAATCCAATGAATTATTGGGTGCAATTAATTCTTTGACTTAATTACATAGGAGAGCCAATTATTTTTTTACATGATTAAATTAATAAGGACAATTAACTTACGGTAGTTCCAAATTCATTTTTAAGGCCCAATCATTTAGTCCATTCATGTATAACTATCCAATTAATACTTAGACATATTGAATGTTAGGTCCAATTATATCTTGGGCTGGTGCATACTAGGCCCCATTATGTGTTAGACCAAATTATTTATTGAGCTCAATTATATCTCAAGTCCAATTATATTTGACGCATGATAATATGCTCAATTATATATGAGGCAATTATATTGTATGTCCAACTTTTTAGGTTCACTTAAATTTGAGTTCTAATCAATTTTAGGTCAAATTATATGTTAAGTGATATTATTTAATTAATAAGCCTAATTATATCTTTAGCCTAACAATTTCATTGGTCTAATTATACAATAACTACACTTTTTATAAGGCTCAATTAATTCTTAGGTCTAACTAATTTTCAAGCACAATTAATTATTAAACAGAATTAATTGTTGTATTCAATTAAATCTTAAACATACATTTTATTAGCCTAATTTAGGCCTTAGGCCCAGTTATTAAGAATAATTAGGTTAGATTTTGTAGTAAATTCATTTTTTTAGCCAATCAAATGTTAAGCTTAGTTAATTATTAAGCTCAATGAATTACAAAGGCTAATTAATTGTTAACCTTAATTACATATTTGACCCAATTAATTTTGGGGCTCAATTAATAATTATTAGGCTTAATTAATTATTATAGTCACTTATATCATAAGTTGAATTATAGTTGGGATTCAATTATATCTTATACTCAATGCATTCCTAGGTTTAATTATGTACAGGGTTCAAGCACGTTAGACTCAATTATATCTTTTGCCAAACTAAATCTTGGATCTAGTTATATTTTAGGACCAATTACTTATTAGTGTCAAATATCAGTTATAGATCAAGGCCAATTATTACCTAAGTATATATTAAACCAAATTTTTTATTAGACTCGATTAAATCTTAGGCATAATCAATTTTTAGTTAAAGTTAAATCTTAGACTCAATAAATTATTAAGATCAATTAGGTGTTAAGCCTAACTAATTGTTGGGTTATTAATTATTAGACTCATTTATATCTTAAGCCCAATGATATCTTACAGTTAGTTAATTATTAAGATCTAATATTTTTTAGGCCCAATTATGTGTACACTAAAGTTTTAACCAAGTTCAATTAATTTTTAGATTAATTATTAGACTGAATTAAATATTAGATCAAATTATTTGCTAGGTTTAATAAATTATTAGGCTCAACTACAACTTAGGTCTAATATTTTAATAGGTAAAATTATATATTATACCCAATTAATTTATTAAGCTAAATTAAATATCAGGTCTAATTTTTTATTAAATACAATTAAATTTTTGGCTCAAATAACTATTTGACCCAACAAATTAATAAACCTAATGAATTGTTAGGCCAAATTAATTATTATGCTCAATTGCACATTGGGTTCAATTATCCATTAGGTCCAATTAATTTTTAAGATCAATTAATGAATTTTAGGTTCAAATAATTGTTATACTTAATTATATATTAGTTCAATTATAATTTGGGTATATGATCATATCTAAAGCTTAATTCATTCAAAGGCTCATTTTGTATTGAGTTCAAGTATGCTACGCCTAATTATATCTTGAGATCTATTAAATTTTGGACTTAATTATATTTTAAACTCAATTATTTATTTATCTTGCTTCATTCTTGCACTCATTTATAAATTGAGCCCAACTATTTATTACACTTAATTATATATTAAACTTTATCTTAAATTAAGCTCAACTAAATCTTATGTAAAATTAATTATTTGTTATAAATTGTTAGAGTGGGCCTAATAAATTGGACTTAGTAATTCACTAGGCGTTATAATCAACTAGTCATAAAATTTGATTATATATGATAAAAAATTGGGCTTAATGTACAATTTGACCTAATAAATGATTGACTTTAATATATAATTGAGCATAAGAACTAAATTTGCCTAATAAACAATTAGGCATAAGATTTTTTTGAATCTAACAATTAGTTGAACTTAATATTAATTGAGCCTAAAATATGATTGTGTCTTAAAATTAATTAGATCTTATAAAAATTATGTTTAACATATAAATTAGATCTAAAAAATAGTTGACACATGGATATAATTGGACATGAGATTTAATTGAGCTTAAAAAAATCTAACATACAACATAATTAGAGTTTATAGATAATTATACCTATAATGTAATAAGACACATATAATTAGACTTGAGATATAATTACTCTAATAAATAATTCAGTTTGATACATAATTGGACATCTTTTGAATAAGTTTGAAATATAAGTTAGCCTAATAACTAATTAGACCTAATACTTATTGGGTCTCATAATTATTAAGCTTGTAGTGCATGAACCCAAAAAACAATTGCGTTTTGAAATTAATTAGGCTTAAGATCATATGATTGAACATAATAATTAATTTAAATTGGGCCTAACAATATATTAAGCCTAATAATTAATTGATCTTAAAATTTAAATGGGCTTGATAAATACTTCAACATAAAATATAATTAGATCGAATAATTAATTAAGTCTAAAATGTAATTGTTTCCATTGAATTAGTTGAACCCAAAAAGTAAGCGGGCCTAATATATAATTTAGCCTAACAACTACTTGGATAATAATAAAAAAAATTGAGCTTAGTATATAATTATATCTAAGATCATAATAAATGATTGAACTTAATGTGCAATTGAACCTAACAATTAATTTCACCAAACAAATTCATTAGGCAAATGGTTGGGCAAAATAATTTATTGAGCCTCGAATTTGATTGAGTTTAGTAAAAACAAAAAAAAAAATCGTCATAATATATAATTGTGCTTAATATATAATTTGACATGATAAAATATTAGACCTAAGATGTAATTACGCCTAATAATTAATTAAGCAAATAATTATGGCCTAACAATCAATTGAGTCTAATGATTAATTGTGCTTAAAATTTAATTTTTTTAAGAACTAATTAGGTCTAATATCTAAATTGGGCCTAAAGAAAACCGTTGAGCTTCATACAATACTAAGATTTAAATATATTTGAGGTCAACAGCTAAATTAGTGTAAGATACAATTGTATTTGAGATGGAATTGAATTTAATAATTAATTACACTCAAAATTTAATTGTGAGTAAGAATTAAATAGGTTTAAGATTTAATTGGACATAACGTGCGTGAATCCAGTACATAATTGGGTTCACAAATAAGTAGGATCCAAATATAATTCAACTGAAGATATAACTGAGCATAATAATTAATTGAACTAGATAATTATCTGAGTCTCATACATATTGATTGAACAAAAATTAATTGGATCTAACATTAATTGGATCGAACATAAAGTTGAGACTAACAATTAGTTAGACCTAGTAATTTATTTGGTGTTATTAATCAGACCCAAGAATTGATTAGAATTGGACTTAACATATAATTCACCTAATAAATAATTGGACTTTTTGATCAAGTTCTTCATATATATTTTTTTTATCAATTTTACATATAAACTTTTTTATTTAGTGTAAATTAAACATTATCTTTAATTTTTAAAATAAATTATTTACATAAAAGATATTGTATAACGAACTATATTATTATATATTTTTTCATGTTTGTTAAAAATTTTAAGTTAAAATTCGTTGTACAAAATCACTAACTTGAATTGTTCCTTTATAAAAAAAATTAAAAGTAATTTAATTTAGATCAAATAGATATTTTCTGTAGAATTGGTTAAACAAAAAATTATATATAAATTATATAAAGTTCATTTTGATCTTTATGTTAATATTAATTATTGAATTGTTAAATCTCACTCTTGATAAAATTATATAATATTAAAAATTATCATTTGTTAAGTTTAAATTTTATAAAATATAATCAAAGTTAAAATTAAATAATTTTCATATTATCTTTCAATCAAACATGACAACAAGGATATAAAAAGAAATATTATAATATTAAATTAACCATTTTTACTATTTCAATGATCTCTAACTATCATTTAACTTCTTAAAATTAGATGCGGTAAATTATAGTTTTTTTTCGTTTTTCTTAGAAAGAGTTAGTTATTCATTGGTTAGTTTGCTATTACTGTATCAGTTAATCCTCTTGAACTTGATATGTAATTTAATTTATATTTATATTTGAATATTTTCTCTTAATATTTTAAAACTATAAAAGAAAGACTCAAATATGATTTTCATAAATTTTGTCTCGTTCTTACCTTTCCAAAATCCTATTCAACTCTTCAAATTTATTTATTTTGAATTAAAAATTACAAAGCTTATAATGATGCATAGTATTAACCTAATATTTTTAAAATAAAATTTTTTAAAAAAAAATTAAAGGTACTTTTTTGTCCACTTGGTTGGTATTTATGTGAATAAGCATAACTAAATTTATCATACTAGCTAGTGATACCATTAAAAATTATTTTTAAAAAAATAATATTATTTTCTATTAAACTTTGAATAAATTTGGCTTCTCATTATTTCTTCCTCAATACATTAGTTTTCTCAATATGAAATTCAAAGAAAATAAAAAACACTAAATATAGCACTCGCTTCTCATATGCCTTCTTCCATATATTTCACATGCCAGTATCATTTATGCAATACTTCATTTTTTTTTCTCTTTAATTGATCTTTACTATGTTTGTAATGTATGATAAGGACAACAGGTTAACATTGAACCAAATATCATAACGTAATAAATAATGTAATATATAATATAATAAATTAACCTATTTTTTAAAAATTGTCATTGCAAATTATTAAAAAGTGAAATTGAAATCTACTCATTGTCGAGAATAATAATAGTAATAACAATAATAATAATAATAATAAATCGATAATAATAAAAAATAATTATTATTATTATAATAAAAATAATGTTAATAATAAGAATAAAAAATCATAATTATAAAAATCTAATTAAAATTAAATTTAAAATAGAATATAAACAAAGTTCAGTAAAATAAAAATAATTTTTTTTTGAAAATAATGGAAAACAATAAAAAATGAAAGCAAGGCGATATTAAAAAAATTTTAAAATTAAAAATGTGGTAAAATAAAAAAAGACATAAAAATTTAAAAAACTAAAACTATTTTTAAAACAATTAAAACTAAAAATATAAAATAAAAAAACAAAATAAAAAATATTCTAGCTTTCTCTTACTATTTTCTTTGATAATCATTTATTTAACATTAATTTATTATTAAAAATAATTTAAGTAAAAAACTAAACATATAAATATGCAAAGCTCGGTAAGAAAATTTTCTTCCTTACATATAGTGACCCATTTTTTCAAATAACAACGACACCATGTACTTCTTAAACTCAAAATGAGACAAAGAAAGATCGAGAATATGCATTTTTCTTTCAATTCTTCCCTAATCATCAATTCGATGTTATTATGTTACGACTTCTTCCTATCACTAGGAGCAACCATCACAAGACTAGTTATTCTTTTAATCCATCAATGATTCCTCCTTCATCTCTCTGTAAATTATGATTGCTGCAGAGACCGCCGTATCACGGTGCCAACCATTAAAGTCCTAAGGACCATTACACAATTCTTTTGGTTAATACATTATAGATTCTCCTTAGATTTGCCTAAAAAAAAAAGAAAAAATTCGAGGTAAATGATGAATCGAGTTGCAAACAATACTTTTCCTAGTTGTATGTATTCTTGTTTTGCTCTTAATGAGTTAATAGTTTAGGTTTTGGTGGGTATGATAACTGAATTGAGTTTTGGAAGAGAATATGATGCGAGGATTGATAATTTTGACTGATGATTAATGCATAAGAAAATTAGAGAATAAGTAAGGCAGTTAAAGAAAATGTGGTTAATTTTTTTAGAAGGATTAAAAGACGATTTTGCTCTGACATATACTTGAAAACTTTTATTGTTATGATTGGTTACCATGGTCAAATCTTAAGTGGTAATTAAGGTAAAGGTAGTACTACTTAAAAGGTACATCATTTTTCATGTTCTTACATATACTTCATTTATTTTTGTGAAGTTTTGCTAACCCTAAACCTTAACCCTTAACCTAAATGCCTAAACCTTAACCCCAAAATCCTTAATTTGTAAACCTAATATTTAAATGGTAAACCGTAAGCTTGAACCCTAAAAATTTGAATCATGAACCCAAAACTCTAATCTTTACATTGTAAATCGAAAAAATAAATCCTAACCCCAAAACTCAAATTGGTAAATTGTAAAACATAAACCCTGAATCCTATCCCCCTTAAGCCGTTAACCTTTTAACCTAAACTTTATATCCTAATGCTTACACCATAAACTTTAAACCCAAAATTTTAACTTGTAAGCCATAAACCCGAAACCTTAAATAGTGAAACCCTTTAACCTACCCTTAAACCAAAAATGCTAACCCGTAATACCAAAACCCTTACCAATGATCTACAAACTGTAACCCTAACATGAAAATACTAACCCTTAAACCTTAACCCCTAACCCCTAACCCACGACCCATAAACCTAAAATCTTATCTCTTAAGCCCTAACTCCTAAACCATCCATGAACCTTAAAACATAAACCCAAACCTGTAAATCCTTAAATGCTAAACTCTCAAGCTTATACTCGAAATTCTAAATCTTAAACCCAAAATGCTAAACTCTAATCTTTAACTCTAAACTTAAAATCTTAAACCCTAATCTTAACATATTAAACCTTAAATAATAAACTCGAAACCCTAATCCCCAAAAATTAAACTCTAAACTTTAATTTTAAGCCCTACCTAGATCTTAAACTCTATCTTCTGAACCCTAAATCTATTCCTCAGACCCTAACCGTAGACCTCCTAAGCCTTAGATGCTAATCCTTAACCCTAAATCTATACCTCAGACCCTGACCCTAAACCTTCTAAACCTTAGATGCTAATCCTTAACCCTAAATCCTAAACTAGAAACTTTAAATCCTAATCTTTAAACCCAAACCCCCAAACCATAACCCTTAAACCATAAGCTCCAATGCCTAACCCTTTAACCATAAAGCATAAACCTAACCTAAACCATAACCCCTAAATTCAAAATCCTAACCATTAAACCCTAAACGCAAACTCCTCAACCATAAATACGAAACATTAAACCTCAACCCCAAAGCTCATAGACCCTAAATCGTAAACTCAAAACCTTAACCTGTAAACTCTTACCCCTAAATGATAAAACCATCATTTCTAAACCCTAAAATCATAACTTAAACCCTAAACCCTAGTTTGTGCACCTTAACCTTAACCCTTCAACACTAAACTATAAACCCTAAATGCTAAATCCTCAACCCTAACCCTTAAAACCTAACACTTAAACTCTGACCTTATGCCATAAACTATAAATCCATAAACTCTTATCTTAAACCCTAACCCTAAACTCAAACCATAAACCTTAAACAATAAATCATAAAACCTAAACCTTAACCTTTCAACCTTAAACCTTAAACTTCTAACTCCTAAACCTTTCACCCTCAAACTATAAGCCGTAAATCCTAATCGTAAACACTAAAATCCAACCTCGAAACTCTATACCTTAAACCCTAATGCTTAAACCATAAAACCAAAATCCAAAATCCTACCTGTCACTACTTATCTTCGATCGGGTCGAATTCTTGAAATGGCTTAAAAATATGTAATATTTTGGGTGATTTTCTTGTGAAAAGATTTTAGAAAATAAAAATAAAGGGAGTCTCCTCAAATCTTTTTTACGGTGTGATTGGATATCAAAATTCATTTGTTTAAAAAAAAATAAATAAGGTAACATTGATCTTTCAAAATTAAAAATATGGGTTTGAGAGTCGATTACGCATGGGAAAGGATTAGCACCCCTATGACACCCAAAAATTAGCACCAATTGATCATGGTTATTTTTTAGTTTTAAAATTCATTTGATTTTTAAATTAATTCTCAAAAATATATCTGAAAAGAAATGTACATGATATGAAAATAAGTGAAATTTTAATATTTTAGGGAATATAAAGGTTTAACTCTTATTTTGCCTTTAATTCTTGAAATTATTTTATGGGAGAAGATGTAGAGGTTTCGCTTTTGCTTAACCTCTAATCTTTAAAAAAAAAAAAATTATGATGAAGAATATGAAGGGTCTCACTCTTGTTCAACCTCCTAATTTTCAAAATATTTTTTGTTGTGATTTATGTGAATTTAATGATCTTTGGATGCACATGCACAGCCACATTATATAAAACATATAAATAATTTTGAGGTCTTTTAACCTTAAGATAAACAAATAATTAATATTTGATATTTAAATTTAATTTTTTTAATTCTATTAATAAAAAATAAAAATAAATTGATGACCATATAAATAAAATATTTTAAAGAATTAATAGATGAGTCTCATAATTAATTAACACTAAGCTGTAATTGTGAATAAGAATTGATTGAGTCTAAGATTAAATTGCGACAAAGATATATAATTGGCTATATAGTGTGCATACACCCCCTAAATAATTTGGCCTAAAAGTGAATTAAATCTAAGAAGTAATTGGACCCAAATTATAATGGAATGTAAAACTTAATTAAGCCCAATATCTAATTACCATTATTAATTAGACCTAAAATTTGATTGGACTAAATATATAATTGATATTAACAATTAATTAGACCTAAAATTTAATTGAGCTAAATATGTAATTGATATTAACAAGTAACTAGACCTAGCAATTCACTAGGGCTTATAAGTAATTAGTCTAAAATTTGATTGGATATAATATAAAATTGAGTTATATTACTTGATCTAATAAATAATTGACTTTAATATATAATAAGGCATGAGAACTAAACTGGGAGAATAGATAATTGAACATAAGATTTAATTGAGATTAATAATTAATTGGGCTCAAAATTTAATTATAGTTTAAAATTAGTTAGGCCTTATAAAATATTAAGTTTAATGTATAATTAGATCTAATAAATAGTGGGGCCGAAGATGCAATGGAGCTTATTAATTAATGAGACTACCATGCCGCAGCCCAAGAAATAGTTTGATATATAATTAAACTTAAAATTAATTATACTTCAGATATAATTAAGCTTAATAAATAATTGGACTGACATATAACTAAGCATAGTGTGCATTAGTCCAAGATATAATTAGGCCTAATAATTAATTAGGGATAATATTTATTGTATATGATAATAATAATTATTAGTAGATCTAATTTTCTATTGGGCTTAATTATCTATAAGAACCAATTATATCTAAGTTTAATTATAGTTTGAGTCCAATTATATTTTAAGCCCAATCTATTCTTGGTGTATAACTATTTGTTAGGCTTATGCACGCTAGCCCCACTTAATCACTGGTTGCTACTATATATTAAATCTAAAAAATAGTTGAGTCTAATTATATTTAACACAATTATATATTTATATAAACCTATTTCATTCGTAGGCTCAATAATAAATTAAGCTCAATTAAGCCCAATTAGTCAATAATTAAACCTATTAAATGTTAGGTTTAATTATAATTTGGGCTATTGCACACTGGGCCTAATTATTTGTTAGGCCAAATTATTTATTAAGCTCAATAATATCTTAACAAGATTATATTTTACCCATAAAATCATACATCCAATTATATATGAGGCCCAACTATATTATTTATTAGATCAAATTATATATCAAATTATTTCATGGCATCACTGATATTAACCAAATTAGTTAGGTCAAATTAATTAATAGGCTCAATTATATAATAACTAAATTTTTCATAAGGCCTAATAAAATCTTAGGCCTATCAAATTCTCAAGCATAATTAATTGTTAAACCAAATTAATTATTAGGTCTAATTAATTATAGACTCAATTAAATCTCAAGCCCACAATTTATTAGCTCAATTTAGACTTTAGGCCCAATTATTTATTAGATCAAATTTTAGAGTAAACTCATTTTTTTTCATTAAACCCAATCAAATGTTAAGCTTAATTAGTTATTAAGCTTAATGAATTACTAGGGTCTAATTAATCGTTAATCGCAATTACATATTTACCTTGTTTAAATATTAGATTCAATTAATTTTGAGGCATAATTAATAATTTTTAGGCACAATCAAATATTATACTCAATTATACCAATTTTGGGACCTAATTAATAATTTTTAGATGCAATCAATTATTACGCTTAATTATATCATAAGTTCAATCATAGGTTGGCTTCAGTTATATATAATAGATTCAATACATTCCTAGGTTCAATTACGTATACTATTTGTATTCGTTATATCCAATTTTATCTTTCGTTCAATTAAATATTAAACCTAGTTATATTTTAAGATCAATTATTTATTAGAGTCATTTACCCAATTATAAATTAAAGTCAATTATTTATTAGCATAAGTATGTATTAAACCAAATTTTTTATTGGACTCAGTTAAATTTTAGATTTAATTAATTAATCTTAGACTTATTTATAAATTACACCCAACTATTTATTACCCTTTATTATATATTAAGCACAATCTTTAATTAGGCTTGGTTAAATCTTATGTCCAGTTAATTCTTTATCACCATTAAATCTTGAGCTCAATAAATTATGAGGCTCAATTAATTGTTAAATCATTAATTATTAAATTTAATTACATCTTAAGTCCAATTATATCTTAGACCAAGCAATTTTTGACTTCAAATATATTTTAGACCCAATTTTATGTGAAGCTTCACTTTTTATTAGTAAATAAGTTTAACTAATTTTTAGATAGAAGACTCAATTATTTGTTACGTTGTAATTTTTAGATAAAAGACTCAATTATTTGTTAGGTTGAATTTAGTCTAATTATATATTAAGCTTAATTATATAAACATAATGTTTTATTAAACGTAATTGAATATTGAGCTCAATTAACTATTTAGCCCAATGAATTGTTAATCTACTGTATTGTCAAGTTCAATTAGTTGTTAGGCTCAATTAGACATTAAACTCAATTATTTATTAGGTCTATTTTGTTTTGAGGTCTAATAATATAATAAGCCTAATTTTTTTATTAGGCCTAAGTAAATCTTAGGTCCAATTAATAATTTAGTGAAACTAAAGATTTGGTTCAATTAATTGTTACACTCAATTACATTTTAGGCCAAATTATTTTTATGATCCAACTAATTTTTAAACTCAAGTTAGGCTCATTTTTTTTCTTGGGTTGAAGTATTTCTCAATTTCATTCATGATATACATAACTATATCCAATTACGTTAAGTCAAATTAAAATTTGGGTTCAATTATATCTTAGATCCAGTTTGTTCTTAGGTCCAATTACTTATTAAATTGACACATGCAAAGCCTAATTAATTATTGATCAAATCATATCTTAAATCATATGAATTAAATGCTTAGTTATTAATTATATTTTTGGGCTCATTTATGTATTTATGTCATTTCGTTCTTAATCCCAAATATTAATTATGATGAATTATACACTAAACCTAATTTTTTGTTAGGTCTAGTTAAATCTTAGGTTCAATTAATTGCAGATACAATTAAATCTTAGGTCTAATTTATTATTAAGCTAAATTAATCATTAAATCCAATTATTGTTAGGCTTAATTACATGTTAGGCCTAACTATTACGGTCAATTATATATTAAACTTAATTTTTTTATTAAATTCAATTAATTTTTAGGCTCAATTGATTATTTCGACCGATTTATTAACCCAATGAATCTTGAGGTTCAATTAATAGTTAGGGTCAATTATCTATTAGACCTATTTAGTTCTTAGGCTCGAGTCCAATTTTTTATTAGGCTCAATTAAATATTATGCCCAATTAATCATTTGAAGCAATAAATCGTCTAATCTAATTAAAGATTAAGCTCAATTACGTATGAGGTCCAATTATTATCATGATACAATAAATTCTTAGGCTTATGTTAATTAAATGTTAGGCTAATTTTTTATAGACTGAATTATTTTTTAATTTTATGCATGATAGATCTAATTGTATCTTAAGCCTTATTATTGATTATTAGGCTTAATTGTCTATTGGGCCCAATTATATGTAAAGTTGATTTATGCGTAAAGTCTAATTATAATTTGGGTGTAATTGTATTGTAGACTTTTTGTTCTTAGGTCCACTTGTTTTTTACGCTCATGTATGCTAAGTCCAATTAATTATTGGGTTCAATTATATCTTAAATCTAATTAATTATTAAGTCTAATTATATCTTAAATTTGATTAATTATTAAGCTTAATTAATTGTTAGGTTCAATTAATTATTAAATTCAATTATGTCTTAGACCTAATTATTTCACTGGATCCATTTCTCTATGTGGCCCATTTTTTTATTAAGTTCAACTATTTGGGTGGCCCAATTATATACTAAATCAAATATTTTAATAAAATGAATTAAATCTTGGGATTGAGTAATTATTAGAATCAATGAATTGCTAAACCCACTAAATTGTTAGGTTTAATGACATGTGCCTAATTGATTCATAAGGCGAATTAACCTACGTTATACCCAATTCATTCGTAAACTCAATTCTTTCTTGGGTTCATGCATGATAGGCCCAATTAATTATCACACCTAATAAATTATTAAACTCAGTCATATCTTGATTTCTTAACTCAATTATTTATTATGTCATATTATTTGTTAGGCTCAATTATATATGAGCCCAAGTTATATTATATGTTTAATTTTTATGGCCAATTATATTAAGATCCAATTAATTTGAAGTTTAATTATATCTTAAACTATATTATTTATTAATCTCAATTATATGTTGAATTATTTTTTGAGCTTGCTTATGTTCACTGAATTAATTTGGTCAAATTATATATTAAGCCCTTTTTTTTTATATAAAACTTAATTTAGTCTTAGGCGCAACTAATTTTCAAAACACAATTAATTTTTACAGTCAATTAATAGTTATGTATAATTAATTGTCAGACTCAATTAAATCCTAGGTTTAATTATTTATTAGGTCAATTTAATTCTTAGGTCCAATTACATATCAAGGTCAATTATTTATTACGTCAAATTTTATGTTAAGCTTAACTTTTTAATAATTTTTAATAAAATTTTAGGATTAATTAATTATTAGGCCAACTAAATTGATAGGTGCAAATGATTGTTAACTTCAACTACATATTTGATCCAATTAAATATTGAATCAAATTAATAAATATTAGGTTCAATTAATGTTATGCTCAATAATATCTTAAGTTGAATTACAATTTAGGCTAATTATATCTTAAGTCCAATTAATTCTTATATCTGATTATGTATTTGATCCAATTAAATCTTGGACTCATTATATATTTTAGGCCCAATCATGTATTAAACTTATTTTGTTCTTAGGCTAATTATATAGTAAGCCTAATTTTTATTTGATTAATTACAAATTAAATCTAATTTTTTATTAGACCTAATAAATCTCAAGTTCAACTAATTCTTAAGTACAATTAAATCTTAAGCTCAATTAATTATTTGATCGAATTATTGTCAGATTCAATTAATTGTAAGGCTTAATCACATATTAGATCTAATTGTCTATTAAGCTCAATTATGTATTAAGTTTAATTTTTTATTCAATCTAATTAAATCTTGTGCTCAATTAATTATTTTACCTAACAAATTATTAAGTCTAATGAATTGTTAGGTTCATTTAATTGTTAACCTTGCTTACACATTATGCTCAATCATTTATTAGGTATATTTCATTTTTAACTCCAATTATATATTATGGCAATTTCTTTGTGAGGCTCAATTGCATTTTATGCCCAATATGTTTTCTAATGTAATGCATTGTTTAGTCTAGTTAAGTGTTAGGCTCAATTACATATTAGGCCATCTCTAATCTTATGCACCAAATTTAACATCAATTTGATGTTTTTAAAAAAATCTTTTTAGAATATTTAAACATCAAAATTTTTTCTCCAATCTATTTACACCAAATCGGTGTTATGCTATTATTTTTAATAATATACATAATAATTAACAATAAAAATATTTATAATATTAATTAATTTATTTAAAATAATAAAATAATTAATATAACTTAAATTTTTAATTTATTTATTTTAAATAAATTGATATTATATAATAAATTATATATTTATAATAATTTTAAAATTAATAGTTTACAAATTATTGGAGTGTTTTAGTTTTAATTAATGTTGTAATTTAAGTTTATATTATAATTGTTAGTGTGTTATTATATGTATTGTATTATGCTTTCAATTAAAGTAAAATCTTCATCCAGGGTTTAAATTATATCATAAATTATAAATTACTATAATTTTTTTGTATATTTTTAAATAATAATTTTGATATTATATAAAATATTATCTTTAATTAAATATATTATTATTAATTTAAATAAAATAAAAATATATATTGAATATTGATCTCGTTTTGAAGATCCTGATGAGATATTCTTAATGGTATAATTTTTTCTTAATAATATTGATCTCGTTTTATCGTCTTCATTGGATATGGCCTTAGGCCTAATAATATTTATATCCTAATTAATTCTTATGCCAAGTTAGGCTAAATTGTTTGTAAAGTGAATTATTTCTAAGTTTCATGTATAATAAACCCAAATATATCTTATGTGATATTATTTATTATTAGTTCCAATTCTTTGTAAGAGTCAATTATATCTCAGGTCTAATTATTTATTAAGTTCTTATACTGTAGGTTTAGTTTATCGTTAAGTGCAATTATATATTAAATCCAATTAAAACTTGAACCCATTTAGGCTCAATTATTTATTAGAGTACTTCATTTTTATACTCAATTATAGATTAAGTCCAATTATTTATTAAGTCTAAGTGCAGACTAAGTTTAATAAAATCTTAGATTATTTAATTATTAGACTCGATTAATTATTAAGCATAGTTACATCTTAGGCCCAATTATATATTAGATCCAATTAATTATTAGGCTTAAATGTATTTGAAGCGTAATTATTTATCAAGCCCAATCACATATGATCAACTTTTAATTCAACCAAGTTAAATATTAGGCTCAATTAATTCTTAGACAAAATTAAATCTTAGGCCCAACTAATTATTAAACTCAATTAATTGCTAAGCCTTGTTATTTTTTAGTTCTAATTAATTATTAAACCCAATTAAATGTAAAATCTAAAATTTTGTCAAATTAAATTATATATTAGCTCAAGTATTTGTTAAGTTCAATTTTTTATTAAACCCAAATAAATACTAAGCCCAATTAATTGTTCAACCCAACAAATTGTTTGCTCAATAAATCTTTAGGTCAAATGAATTATTGTGCTTAATTATTAAATAGATTCATTTCGTTTTTAGGGCCAATTATATATTTAATCAATTCTTTGTTGACATGAATTATTCTATTCAGTTAATTGTTAGACTAAATTATACATTAGGTGTCATTTATACTTAAGTCAAACTAATATACATTAGGCTCATTTCGTTCCTTAACTAAATTATTTCTTAGGCCTAACTATATATCAAGCTAAATATAATCTTAGACCCAATTATGTTTTAATCTATTTCTTCTTAGACTTATTTACAGAATAAGATTAATTTTTTAATTAGTTAAATAAAAACTTTGGCCCTATTGATTCTTAATCACAATTAAATTCTGAGCTCAGTTAGTTATTGAACTCAATTAAATGTTGGACCGAATTAATTATTTAGGTTAATTACATCTCAAGCCCAATTATATCATATACTAAGTTAATTATTACACTCAAATATATTTTGAGCCAAATTAATTGTTTGACCTAATTATCCGTTAGCTTCAATTTATATTTAAAGCTCAATTATATTTTAGGTTCAATATTTTGATAGGATTAATTTAACATTAAGCTTAATCATTTGTTAAACTTAATTATAAATTAATTTTTAATTTTTCATTAAGCCTAACTAATTTTGAGGCTTAATTGATTATTTGATTAAACAAGTTGTTCAGCCCAATGAGTTACACATTAGACTCAATTATTTATTACGCTTATTTCGATCTTAGATTTAATTACATATTAAACTTAATTTTTTATTGGACTCAATCAAATTTTAGGCATAACTTATTATTTGACACGATAAATTATTTATCCAATAAAATATTTAGCTCGATCACTACAAAAAAAAAATCAGATTTAGCAATCGATGAACCCGTCACTAAATTGAAACAATTTACTGCTAAAAAGTTTAGTGACAGATTAATGACAGATTAAATTAATAGTTGAAATTGTTATCGCGAGAAAAACTAACAATTGAATTTTTCATCTATCGCTAATTAGTGACAAATAAGAGACTAATAAGGATCTGTCGCTAAATTAGTGACAGATATTAATCTGTCGCTAAACTAGTGACAGAAAAGAATTCTGTTGGTAAAGCATAGCGACAGATTCATTTAATGACACACAAGAATCTGTCGTTATATTAATGATCGATTTATGTCTATCATTAAGTATAGCGATAAAATAATATGAGTCGCTATTTTTAGCAACAGACTGGTGTCTATCGCTAGTTTAACGACATATTTTTGTTCATCTCTAAAATAGCGACAGATTCTTATCTATCGCTAGTTTAACGACATATTTTTGTTTGTCTCTAAAATAGCGACAGATTCTTATCTATCGCTAGTTTAGTTAGTGTCTGTCGCTAAAAATAGTGGCAGATTCTATTTTGTCGCTAAAAATAGTGACAGACACCAATCTATCGCTAAACTCAAAGGTTTCATTACAAACTAATTAGTGACTGATGGATCTGTCGTTCATATAATTAATTTTTTATAAAAAATAAATTCAAATAACTAAACAAAAATAAAATAAACTAAAATTCATAAAACATAATAAATACAAAATTATGTATTATATTCTCGTGAAATACAATATTCATACAGAAAATTACATCTAATTATTAGGTGATTTTGGTGGTCTGCTTCTTAAAAGAAGAGCCTCTATCCTGCGAATGCACTCATTCGTATCAACCTCTCTTTGTAAGCGCTATTGCAATTCGATCTTAAACCATATGTGATCATGCTCCCTAACCTTACGCTCTTTCTCCAATCTTTCTTTTAAAGTCCTATGCTCCTCCTTCATACGCTTCTTCATAGACTTATGCGCCAGCTCTATGCGCTCTTTCATAGCCTTCATCTGAGAGCGCATATCTTGCATAGCTATGTCATCAACAAGACGTCCACTGCTAGAGTTGCCGCTTGAATACCATGATAGAGCTTGATCCCCAACCCGTACACTTTTTCTCTCCACCTACTGCCTCATAGTAAAGCTTACTGTAGTTTACTTCAAGCGTATCTAAAGATCTCTCATGTGGTTGAGAAGCTGTGGCAACCAACTCTTCAGACCGTTCTTACAATAAATAAAGCATTTTGTTAACTTAATAGCTGAACCAAATAGTGAAATAAAAAGATATAATTAAATTTACTTATCAAATATTAAAAATAATAAACTTACATTTACTTTTTTTGAATGCTCATCTATGAACTCATCAAGATTAGATTCTAAGTGTGAGTCCGTTTAAAAAGCTTTATTGCAGTAAGCTTATGACCTAACTTTCGTGCTTGAAAAAAATACATAATAAATAATCATAACATTTTCACTTATATTTCATAAAAAAAATTTAAATATCATACATACCAAGCGTCGACAATGGTTCTGCAGTGAACATGAACTGACACTATGTTGAGAGGGATCTGACTTGGGTCCACCTATTTTGTTTCGTCGATTGCGGGATATAGTTTCACACTTCTATTTGTACTTTGATCGGTTCCATTTTATTTGCCATTACTCCCATACAGTATCAGGGACAAATTGAGGCTTATTCCTCACCTTATGACGACATGCATACATCAAATCAGTATATCGATCCGCAACTTGAACCTCCCATGCAGCCTTTACCACGCCATCCATAGCCTCGTCCCATGTAAAATATTTCTGTAGCAAAAATAAATGTTAGTATGATAAAATGGAATATAATTTTTTTTTGATAAATAATTATACATACTTTGAATTCCTCATAATAAAAATCTTTGATTCCTCGAGAAACCGTCTTCCATGTATACCACATGGATCGACCTTCTCTTGAAAAATTATAAATCTTCGTAGAGTATTGATGCGATGGCTTGATCCTATCAAATAAGATAATGAATAAATACTAACAAAATTTATATATAAAGATAATGATACAAAGTACTAAAAATAATAATTATAAATACTTATGTGTCATTATCTACATAAACTACTGTCTACCTGAACTTTGGATAATCCCTGAGCTAAACATCCTAATAGTAGCAAAGCCAGAAGAGGCTGAAACACGTAAAGATGATGCAATTATGTCCTCCTCTTGATCCTGGATATGTGGAAATGAAGATACAAATCGTGGATCTCTCCTCCGTCACTTCTCCCTCCGGAGTCACCTTGTCTCCCTTAACTTCTCATCTAATCATGTTAATGAACTTGATAAAATTTAATGTCATAAATTAATAAAAAATTTGAGAAAATCTCCCCTAAAAATCGAACTCAAAGCCCCTGAAATATTAATGAAAAGATAATATAAAGAATAACTAGTTCAACACACATTTCTTATAATAGATTATATAATTAAAAAAATAAAAAATAAACTATCATAATGTTCAAGATCTTCGTCTTCTTCGTCTTCTTCATCTGTAAAATAATTTTCAAAATCTGGCTCATTTGACATAGTTTTTTTTTCTTCAATATCTATTAATGACCCACTTGGATCATTCAAAAATATAAGATGATCGTCCGTATCATTCTCAGTTTGATGAACATCTCATCATTTTGAAAAAGACCATTTTGGTTTAATCCACATGTCAAATTATAGTCTAAAAGTTTAATGACAGATTTGGCCTTTATCTTGCAAATAGCCCATTAACCACGCTTATCACATTTCAAACTGAGATAAGAAATATAATAAACTTGAGCTACTTGTAAAGCTAACACAAATGGTTCATACTTATTTAATCTCCTTATGTGATTCAAATTCACCAAATTATATGATTTATGTACTTTTGTGCCCATATTCAGTGTAGGATCAAACCATTCATATTGAATAAAATAGTTATCTTGATTGGTAATGCAGGATATTTTAACTATAACACTTCCATCAATATACCAAAATAGTCACTTTCATCTACATTATAATTGGACCTTTAATACAGACTCCGCTATTCCTTGTAGCTCTATCTGAACCGTGTCTTTCAGTGTGAAATTTGTACCAATTGACATAGTAACCTAGGTATGATTTCATCGACCTTAACGAACCTTTTTGCAACATCCTTGATAGAATTGAAATTAACAAAGTTTAGTGGATCATGAACTTGTAAGTATTAGAAAATGAATCATTTGACTACATTAACCAAAAATGATTTAATCAAACGAGAAATTAGGTTAGAAGGACGCATGTATAGATTAAAACAACTAGAAAAA
Organism: Moringa oleifera; assembly: GCA_021397835.1. Taxonomy (NCBI): domain Eukaryota; kingdom Viridiplantae; phylum Streptophyta; class Magnoliopsida; order Brassicales; family Moringaceae; genus Moringa; species Moringa oleifera. The sequence continues at coordinate 3,265,732 of JAJFZO010000065.1, forward strand.
TGAAGCTCTAGATGAGTGTTGATCTCATGATCAATTATGCATGGACAATGTTCACATAATTGAGAAATATAAATCCTACAATATATTAGTATGAAAAATGACGATCATTATCAAAGAACATTTTTAATGTGCGAAGGGCTATGTCAATTGCTATGACTAAGTAATCAAATACATACTCTATGAATGGTTCGACCTGAGGATAATTCAACAAAACATATATATGTGCGGCTTGATATTCTTCCTCTGTTAAGTATCTAGATTTTTTCTTTCCAAATGATCAACCATGATGTTTAAAGATCAAGATATTTTCTTCATGCTCTTTCGACTCATAATCACCAACATCATTCCGTGACAATTTTTGATATCATGTGTTAACATGTGGTTCGAAGTAGTGTAAGTAAAATGATGATGCCTCTTCAACCAAATATGTATTGCATATCGAGTTTTCCACTTTTGCTTCATTCCTAATGTTGTATTTCAACTTTTGTAAGTACTTATAATGATAATTAAGAATCATCAAATAATTAACATATACAATGACATATATTAATTATGTAAAATGAAGATTAGTATCTTTCAACTGGATACATCCGTCGATACTACACTGGATCGGCTATTTTTGCTTCATAAGCCAAGTGCATTGGAAGATATTTCATTGAGTTAAAAAAGCTTAGAGAAAATATACACTCAAGTTTACATAAAATTATAGGAATTTTATTTTCAAGTCGTTTTATATCTTCATCCCGAATGGTAGTTGATGTAAGTTCTTTAAAAAAAAAATAGACTCAACTCTGTTAGTGCATACCACACATTAGTAGGCAACAACTCACGAAATGCAATGGGTAATAATCGTTGCATGAAAACATGATAGTCATGACTTTTCATCCCAAACAGCTTCGATCTCATCATATCCACACACTTTGCCATGTTTGATACATATCCGTCAAGAAATTTCAGAGTCTTCACCCACTCACATAATGCTTCTCTACCAGCTTTGTCAAGACTGTAACAAGCTTTAGGTATTTTTCAATGGTCGTATTTCTTGCTAACTTAGGGTGTTTGCAAAATGCCTTCAAGTCTTCTCTTGACTTTGCATTATCCTTTGTCTTTCCTTCTACATTCATGATTGTGTTGAACACATTATCGAACACATTTTTTTTCTATATGCATGATATCAAGATTATGTCGTATTAAGTTGCTACACTAATATGGTAAATCCTAAAATATACTTTGTTTCCTCTAACCGCATGTCTTACAAATAGGACCATTTATCTGATCATATCCCACTTCTGTAACTTTTCTCAGCCTTAATTGATCTATATTATGTAGCAATTCATACTCTGATTTAATATGAGGAGCTACTCTTTTCACTATTTTATTTTTAATGAATGCAGTTTTATTCCTCCAAAGTGGATGATTTTCTAGTAAAAACTTACGATGGTTATCAAATCAAGATTGCTTTCATCCGTTGGGAAGGGTAAATGCATATGAATCTTCTCCACAATAAGGACAAGTGAGTCTTCCTACTATATTCCATCCAGAAAACATCGAGTAGGTAGGAAAGTCACTAATGATCCTTATCAGAGCAACTTTCATGATAAAATTTTGTTTACAAGAGATATCATGCGTGAGCATCCCAACCTCCCATAACATTTACAACTCCGTTATCAAAGGCTGCAAATAAATATCTAACTTATCTTTTGGATTTGTCGATCCAGGAATGATTATAGTTAGGACATGTACTCCTCGTTCATGCACATCCATAGGGATAAGTTATATGGTGTGATTATTACCGGCTATGAAGAATATTGTTGGCCTAACTAATGAAACAGTTGAAATCCATCAGCATTCAAACCTATTCTAACGTTTCTACATTCAACAGCAAAAGATGGATGCAATTGATTAAAATACATCCAAGTAGGAGAGTTAGAGCAATGACGCATTACACCATCTTCAATCTCGTGTTCAACATGCCAGTTCATATTCTTAGCTTTATCTTCTGATGCATATAATCTTTGTAACTGTGGACTGAGAGGAAAGTAATACATCTTCTTATATGAACAAGTGTTTTTTGTTTATCAGATTCTCGTCTTCATTTTTGATACTACGGATGATTATAAAACTTACAAGAACTTAGTTCATTATCTTCACTTGAGTATATCATGCACTCGTTGTTACAAGAGTAAATCTTTTCAACCCACAACCCCATACCTTGCATGCATTTCTTTGTACTGTAAAATTTCTCGATCATGAGAATACCGATAGGCATCATCTCTTTTATTAATTGGCAAATAATCTTTTCGGAATATGATGTTTTAACTTTATATTCATCATTCTAGCAACAGCAGATAATTGTGAATGATTTTGACACCCATCCTATAATTATTGGTTAGCAGCATTTTTGAGCGTCTGGATTAGAGGATTCCTCCATATGTTATGGATTAAATTTTGGACCAGTGGCATCCATTACCATTGTTTGGTATGTATTAACTTCATGCACGGTGGTAGATCCTTCTCCGATATAATATTCAATTGCCTCATTATTATAACTCTCATCGTTTTCCCCCATCATAATTCCAAACATAATATCCCAATACAAAATCATATTTAGCCAAATGATATCTAACCACATCAACAGTATCATAACGATCACATGGACACCTTATCTTATCTCCACCATGAATGCTGGTCGACTACAAGCAAACTGAATGAAATGTTCCATACCATCTAAAAATTCCTGATTTAAGAATCCATCTATAAGCCTAAAGTACATCCATCGACGATCTATATACTCGTTTTTCTGTTTCTCAAGTCGTTTTAATTAAACTAGGTCCCAAAAACCTTGCCTCCTGAAAATTTCAATAATTTAAAAATGTATTATAATATAAAATAATTATCAAACAATTTCAAGGATACATAAAATGCACATAACTTATAATACGACTTGTTTAACATTTTATGCATGCCACCCAAACTTCAAAGGTATGTGATCCTATACCATTCAGAAATGTATACTTATGTGAAGCACAATATAGTAACTGATTGTTCACTTCATTTTATAAAAATTTTGATAGTATTTTCACATAGTTTTCTAAGTATATCACATGTATAGATATGAGTTAGTGTTTTTCATTGAATCACACGCTCATATCCATTAATATATACTCGAAAAATAAAAAAGATAATACACAAAATTTTTACAAAATAAAATAAACAACAATTTACACATGTATCACACATAAATGTTATATTTCTAAACTGTCCGATCTGGATAATTCAAGAATTATTATTAAACAATTTATTTGATGCACGTATAAACACGTGACTGACAATAAATATTTACTAATAATTCTCAAACGGTGTATGTGTGAAGTTTAACTTTGCCAATAGTAATATTTTATGATTATCATATAATAGATTAATTTAAGTGATTAACATATAAATAAATTTTCTCAAAATTAGTAATAATCATCCAAATGTAAACATGTAATTAACATAAACTAAATTTATTTAAAAAATAAAATTAACAAATTCAAAATTTAATCAACATCTAAGTAAATTAATTTTCATAAAAATCTAATTAAGTAAATTATTTATGTCATAAAAATTACAATGTAATTAAACTATTATCTACGTAATCAATAACAAATTAACTAATTTTATTAACAAATAAGATTAACAATTGTAAAATTTAATTAATATTTAACTAATTTAAATTTCATAAAAATCTAATTAAATTATTTATCTCAAATTATATTCTAATTAAACTATTATTTATCTAATTTACTATAAATAAAATTTTAAATTAACCTATAAAATTAATAATTATGGAATTTAATCAATACCTAAATAATTTAAATTCCATAAAACTCTAATTAAATTATTTATCTTGCATTACAAATTAATTTTAAATTATTTTCTAAATAGTATAACATAAATTAAATATATTAACAAATAAAACTAACAATTATAAAATTTAATAAATATCTAACTATTTATATTTCATGAAAATTTAATTAAAACATTTATCTTAAATTACAACCAAATTCAAAATTACCATAAATTAAATTTATTAAAATATAAAATAAATAACAAAAAATTACTGAAAATCTATAATATTTTTATAATTACCAAATATAATCGTGATATTCCTATATAAAATTTTTTAGTCATCAATATCGTCATCAATAATTTTGATAATTAACTACATAAATTATCAAGTAAAAAAGAAAGATGAAAATGACTACTCACAATGTAGAAAATAGAAGAGAAAATGGCACACACCAAGATGCCGAGCAAGGAGAGAGTGGCAAAGACTCGGCTCTGAGACAGTAAGATAAATGGGGGAAAGACAGTGTCGCTTGCCGATGAAAAAGCAATTTCACAATCCTGATAGATGCAAACAGAGGGAAACGGAACCAGGCAAAAATGAAAAATTTTAAGAACACAGAAGCAAAGACAACAATAGAAAAGGGAGGAAAGGAAACAATCCCCACGCGAAAAGAAAAAAATTAGGGTTTCAATTTATAAGCACTTTAACGATGGATGTAAGCAGTAGTCGCTAGAAGTGAAATCTAGCAATAGAAGTACAATCCGTCGTTGAATCCACAGTGAAAAAAAATCAAGTGAAGGCAGCATTGCCTTCGCTTCTGTAAGCCCCCTACATAGCAGTGGTGTGGTGGCACGATGAAGACATGGGATGCTCATCGGGGCTCCAGCCCAAGTGATGCCATGGGAAGCATCACAAGTGAGTGTTGACACCTGCTTGGGCCTGCTCACGGGAGCAGCCCACTCGCGATGGCTATCGGTCAAGTCCTTGATGCGTGAGTCATAAAGAGATGGCTCATGAGGACTGGACATGGTGCAGGGCACCTGGGCAGCGAGTGAGTAGAACACTGGCAGAAAAACAGACACGGGCTCGGGTTTGCACCTTACCGGGCACGCAAACGAGCACGAGGCACTCAGGGTGCACTTGATGGGCTTAGCCCATGAAGTTGGCAGCAGTTTGCAGCAGTTACCAGTGGTTACCAGCAGTTGATAGCAGTTACCAGTGGTTACCAAGCACTTGCAAGGGAGTGGGACACTTGTCGCAAGGGGCTGGAGTCAAAGCTGCATGTGGGGCTGGTTTTGTGGGGATGAAACCCCATTACCCTAGGGCAGTTGGGGGTGTCAACTGCTAAGTTTTGTAGGCTATATAAACCCAGAGGCAGAGTCATCAAGGGTGTGATGTCCTGCTGCGTTAGAGTGTAAATCCTTATTCGTTAGTGAAAAAGGTTGGGATTGGTTCCCGTAAACACTTGTGTCTCTCTTTCATTCTCTCTTGTGTGCGTGGGTGTGTACTTCCAGCATAAAGCTCACTTGAGACTGAGGGCATTCGTGGCGGATTGGCTGACGAGTTGGGTGTTACTCGTGCCATCACTCGGTAAAAATTCGAGCATAGAGCTCAACCGTGTGACAATTTGGTATCAGAGCCAGGTTGTGTTGGCAACTGTGGTTAGTTGCGATGAACGAGATAAGGGAAAGGCTGACCCATCTGGAGAATTTCGTGGGTGCTCCTCAAGCAGATGATGCTGTAAGTCTTGCTGTTCAAACTGAACAACATACAGAGCAGCTGAGGGTGGCCCAGAACGTGTTGGTGGAAATACGAAGGGACGTGGATGTTCGCTTCGCATCTGTCATGGAAGATATTGTATCTTTGACAGACACGGTGAGGGAAGGGGAAAGAGATTTGAGAGATGAGCTCACCTTGCTAAAGAGGGCAGTGATGAACCTCTTAAAGCACGGAGAAGGTGGCCCATCCAAAATCAAAGTCCCCGACCCAAAGTCCTTCGATGGTAGTCGAAACTCCAAGGAGCTTGAGAACTTTCTGTGGGATATTGAGCAGTACTTCAAAGCTGCCCGAATCCCAGAGGAAGAGCGGGTGACAATCACCAGCATGTATTTGCAAGGAGATGCAAAACTTTGGTGGCGAACTCGAATGGAGGACGACGCTAGCGCGGGGAGGCCAAAGATTGAGACGTGGGAGGTGTTGAAAAAGGAATTGAAGGATCAATTCCTTCCTTGCAACACTACTTGGGTTGCAAGGGAATGTCTTAAAAAGCTCAAGCACTCAGGTTCGGTGCGAGAGTACATGAAGGAGTTTAGCTCCTTGCTGCTGGACATCAAAAATATGTCCGAGGAGGATAAGATGTTCAATTTCTTATCTGGGTTACAGCCTTGGGCGCAGGCTGAGTTACGAAGGCAAGCCGTGGGAGACTTGCCAAGCGCAATTGCCGCTGCAGAAAAGCTTGTAGATTACAAGTATGCAGGTGCGTCCAATTCACAAGGTGGGAAGAAGAAAAATGAAGGCGGAAAGAAAAACCAGAAGGCTTTTGGCCAAAAGGATGGCAAGAAGCCTAATGGTGGCAAGAAAGACAACGGTGAAAATCGGAAGGGTGGCGACAAGTCTCCTTCACAAGACAAAGGGAAGAATCCTACAAGATGCTTCATTTGTGGTGGACCACACATGGCTAGAGAGTGCCCAAAGCGGGAGAAACTAAACGCTTTGATAGCGCAAGAGGAGGAGGAGAACTCGAATGGAGGGCCATCACGGGTGAACCCCCTCCAACTATTGAATGCGATCACGACGGGCAGTCAAGTCCAATACAAAGTCTTGATGTACGTGATGGTGCAAGTCAATGGGAAAGCTGTGCAAGCTATGGTAGACACGGGTGCTACCAATAACTTTGTGGCACAACGTGTGGCTGGTTCGTTGGGTTTGACCGTTGTGAAAAATTCCACCAAGCTGAAAGCGGTGAATTCGGAGGCGAAGCCTATCTTAGGCTCGGCGGTATGCAACTTGAAGGTAGACAAATGGTTAGGGCAGTGCAACTTAACTGTGGTACCCCTCGATGACTTCGACTTGATATTGGGGATCGAGTTTTTGGCCTTGGCCAAAGTGTTGGTGATTCCACACCTTCGAGGGATGCTCATAGGCGATGAGGGAAATTCATGCTTCGTTGCTGCCATGGAGAGTAGTCAACAAGCGAAAGACAAAAGAATTGAATTGCAATCTGCCAAGCAATTCAAGAATGGGATAAAGAGGGGTGATCAAGCATATGTAGCTGCCTTGATCGAGATCAAACCTGATCAGCGGGTCGAAGTACCCGACATGGTGATGGAAGTCTTGGAAGATTTCTCCGACACCATGCCCCCTGAGTTACCAAAAGAATTGCCACCAAGGAGGGCAATTGACCATGAAATTGAGTTGGAACCAGGAGCTAGACCACCGGCTAAAGCTCCTTACAGAATGTCTCCATTAGAGTTGGTTGAGTTGAGGAAGCAACTCGATGAACTGTTGCAAGTAGGCCTCATTCAACCCTCAAAGGCTCCATATGGTGCACCGGTTCTGTTTCAAAAGAAGCAAGATGGATCCTTGAGGATGTGTGTGGACTATCGAGCACTGAACAAGGTAACAGTGAAGAACAAGTATCCTGTCCCGAATGTGGCTGACTTGTTTGATCGATTGTCCAAAGCATCCTACTTCACAAAGCTGGACTTGCGATCTGGGTATTGGCAAGTAAGGATCAAGGCGGGGGATGAGCCAAAGACAACATGTGTGACCAGGTACGGGTCTTATGAATTTCTCGTGATGCCTTTTGGCTTAACAAATGCTCCTGCCACATTTTGCAATTTGATGAACGATGTGCTATATGAATTCTTGGATGAATTTGTGGTTGTCTACTTGGATGACATTGTGGTATATAGTGAATCACTAGTTGAGCATGTGAATCACTTAAGGGCTGTCTTTTCTAAGTTAAGAAAATACAAGCTCTATGTCAAGAAAGAGAAGTGCGAATTTTGCCGTCAAGAAGTGAATTTCTTGGGGCATTGGGTCAGCAAGGGCCGAATCAGAATGGATGATCGAAAGGTGGAGGCCATTGTAGATTGGCCTACGCCAAGGAAGATCTCTGACTTGCGATCATTCCTTGGGTTAGCCAACTATTATCGGAAATTCATCAAAGGGTACTCAAAGAAGGTAAACCCTTTGACGGATCTGCTCAAGAAGGAGCAAGTGTGGTGCTGGACGGATGCGTGTCAGGATGCTTTCGAGAAGCTAAAGGCAGCAGTGTCTTCGAAGCCCATTCTGGCCTTGTCAGATTTCGAGAAACCTTTTGAGGTACAAACTGATGCTTCGGATAGGGCCATTGGAGGGGTCTTGGTGCAAGAGGGGCGCCCCATTGCTTTCGAGAGTCGAAAGTTAAAGGATGCGGAGCAGAGGTATTCGGTTCATGAGAAAGAAATGGCTGCAGTGGTGCATTGCTTGGATGTGTGGAGGCACTACTTGCTGGGTATGAAGTTCACAGTGGTGACAGACAACGTAGCAAACACTTACTTCAAGACCCAGAAGAAGTTGACTCCCAAGCAAGCACGTTGGCAAGAGTTCCTTGCTGAGTTTGATTTTCTGTGGCTGCATAAACCTGGTAGGCAGAATCAGGTGACGGATGCTTTAAGCAGAAAAGTGGTTGAAGCATATGTGGCAGCGTTGTCTTCGGTGCAAGCAACATTTTATGATCGAGTCAAAGAACAGTCTCACTTGGACTCGAATTATGTGAAGCTTAAGCAACAAGTTTCCGAAGGCTTGGTGCGGAAGTATTGGCTGGAAAATGACCTACTGTATGCCAAGGGCAGTAGGCTATTTGTGCCAAACAGCGGTGGCTTAAGGCGAGAGTTGCTTAAGGAAACTCATGACCCTCAATGGGCTGGTCACCCAGGAGTGGAGAGAATGATGGCTTTGCTGGGAAAGTCATACTTTTGGCCAAAGATGGAAGAGGACGTTGAGTCCTATGTGAAGACTTGTCTTGTGTGCCAACAAGACAAGACTGAAAGAAAGAAGGAGGCAGGATTGCTACAGCCCCTACCCATTCCAGAGAAGCCATGGCAATCCATCTCCATGGACTTCATCGTTGGTTTTCCAGAAGTGAAAGGTATGAGATCTATCCTTGTGGTGGTAGATCGCTTTTCAAAGTATGCTATTTTCATTGCTGCACCTCAAGCTTGTCCAGCAGAGATTGCAGCTGAACTAATTATGAGGAATGTGGTTAAGTATTTCGGGTTGCCGGAGGACATAATCAGTGACAGAGAGTCACGGTTCACGGGTCGGTTTTGGACTACTCTCTTCAACATGATGGGGTCTGAATTGAAGTTTTCCACTGCCAATCATCCCCAAACAGATGGCCAAACCGAGCGAGTGAACCAACTATTAGAGGAATATTTGAGGCACTATGTCACTGCCAGCCAACGAAACTGGTTGGATTTGTTGGACGTGGCTCAGTTCTGCTACAATGTCCACCACTCCTCATCTACAGGGATGAGTCCAGCGGAGATAGTCCTTGGTAGGCAGCCCCTTACTCCGCATGAGATTGCGAAACAGAAATCGCAAGGGCCTTGTCTAGCAGCTTATCGCTTTGCTCGGGACAAAACAGAGCTGGTAGAGCAAGCCCGCGACAGTTTGGCTAAGGCAGCCAAACGAATGAAGAAGCATGCTGATGAAAACAGAAGGGACTTGGAGTTCAACGTGGGGGACAAAGTGATGCTGAAACTTACCCCACAAATTTGGAAAAAGGTTACAGATAAAAGATACCACAAAGGGCTCGTACAAAAGTATGATGGTCCGTTCGAAGTTGTCAAGAAGGTAGGCAAAGTGGCCTATAAATTGCATCTGCCCGAACGATTTAAGGTACATCCAACTTTTCATGTTAGTTTCTTAAAGGAATATCATGAAGATGTTAACACAGATCGGGTGAAAGCAAAAAGAGCTCCCCCAACGGTTCGCAAGCACTTTGCCAAGGACCTTGCGGAGATCCTTGATCATAGAACGCTTGGGGTGAGCAAGAAAAACAGGCGGGTAGAATACTTGGTACGATGGCATGGCGAGGAAGTAGCCGATGCTACTTGGGAAAAGGCAGTAACTTTGTGGCAATTTGAAGATAAGGTCAAGTCTTATCTAGAAGGTGTCGCGACGAGGACGTCGCACTCTTCTGGTGGGGGTGGTTTGTAAGCCCCCTACATAGCAGTGGCGTGGTGGCACGATGAAGACATGGGATGCTCATCGGGGCTCCAGCCCAAGTGATGCCATGGGAAGCATCACAAGCGAGTGTTGACACCTGCTTGGGCCTGCTCACGGGAGCAGCCCACTCGCGATGGCTATCGGTCAAGTCCTTGATGCGTGAGTCATAAAGAGATGGCTCATGAGGACTGGACATGGTGCAGGGCACCTGGGCAGCGAGTGAGCAGAACACTGGCAGAAAAACAGACACGGGCTCGCGTTAGCACCTTACCGGGCACACAAACGAGCACGAGGCACCCGGGGTGCACTTGATGGGCTTAGCCCATGAAGCTGGCAGCAGTTTCCAGCAGTTTGCAGCAGTTGACAGCAGTTACCAGTGGTTACCAAGCACTTGCAAGGGAGTGGGACACTTGTCGCAAGGGGCTGAAGTCAAAGCTGCATGTGGGGCTGGTTTTGTAGGGATGAAACCCCATTACCCTAGGGCAGTTGGGGGTGTCAACTGCCAAGTTTTGTAGGCTATATAAACCCAAAGGCAGAGTCATCAAGGGTGTGATGTCCTGCTGCGTTAGAGTGTAAATCCTTATTCGTTAGTGAAAAAGGTTGGGATTGGTTCCCGTAAACACTTGTGTCTCTCTTTCATTCTCTCTTATATGCGTGGGTGTGTACTTCCAGCATAAAGCTCACTTGAGACTGAGGGCATTCGTGGCGGATTGGCTGACGAGTTGGGTGTTACTCGTGCCATCACTCGGTGAAAATTCGAGCATAGAGCTCAACCGTGTGACAGCTTCCATGGCTGCCCCCTTCGAGGCAATGCATGGGCCCTTTTGCGGCAGGCATGGCTGCCAGCTTCAAAGCCCACGGATGCCCTCACGGCCATGCATGGAAACTTTGGCAGTAAGCCATGGCTACCTTTGCGGCCATGCATGGATGCTTTGGTGATGGCCATGGCTGCCTTCACAGCCATGCATGGAGGCTTTTGGGTCAGCCACGACTGCCTTCCTAGCCATGCATGGAGGCTTACGATGCAGCCATCACTGCCAATTTCAACGGCCATGGCTGTCATTGCGGCCATGCATGGATGCTTTGGTGGCACGCATGGATGCTTTGGCAACGGCCATAGCTGCCTTTATAGCCACACATGGAGGCTTTTAGGGCAGCCATGGCTGCCTTCGCGGCCATGCATGGAGGCTTTTGTGGTAACCATGGCTGCCTTCGCTGTCACGGCGGCCATCACTGCCACCTTCGAAGGCCATGTCTACCTTCACGGCCATAGCTGCCACCTTCGAAGGCCATGGCTTCTCCTTCATGGCCATTGCAATCACCTTCGAAGGTCATGCATGGCTTACATGGCAGTGTCCATGCATGGCCATTTCGAATTATGGCAGCAAGGTTATGGCCATGCTTGGCTGCCTTGGAAGGCCTGGCGGCCACTTTGCTTCTGAGGCAACCATGCATGGCTGCCTTCAAAGGCAGCAAGCTGACGGCCACCTTTCTTTAGTGGTGGCCATCCATTGTTGTCTTCCAAGGCGGCATGCTAGTGGCCAGCTTGCTTTTGCGGCCACCACGCACGGTTGCCTTCGAAGGCAGCAAGCTTGCAACTTTCGTGATTGCCCATAAGGTGGTAACTAGGCTGCATGGCCTAGATATTGATCGAAACCTTGTAGTCGCTAGATCTTTGATTAGCTACCAATCAAAATTCGGTCGCTAATCTATTGTTAAGTTATTAAAAATTTAAATAGATAAATTGAAAAAAAATTTAACAATGAATATAGCGTCCGTCGCTAATGTGTGTCACTAATCTATTATTATTCCGTTGCTATGATAAAATTTTCATTCTATAATAAATCTATTGCTATTCTGTCATTATTTAGCGACTGAACATATCAATCGTTATATTGTGTTGTTATTTTTTAATTTTTTTTGTAGTGGATTACATATTATTAGACTCAATTATTTTTATGCTCCTATTAATTTTTTGGCCCAATTAATGTACGTTAGGTTCGATCATTCTTTTGTTAAATTATTTTTTTGTTTCATACATGATAGATTAAATTATATCTTAAGTCCTATTATTTATTATTAGGCAAAATTTATCAATTAAACTCAATTATTTATAAGGCCCAATAATATATTTAATCCAATTATAATTTGGATCTAATTATATATTAGCCAACTTTGTTCTTATGCACAATTATATGTTAAGACAAATTATTCTATAATCAATTACATATTAAGCACAAGTTTTTATCATCCCCAATTGAATTTTAGGCCCAACTAATTTTTAATCACAATTAAATCTTAGGCTTAATTCATTATAAGGTCTAATTAATTGCTACACTAAATTATGTCATACATATAATTATTTATTAGGCCCATTTTGTTATCAAGCTCAATTCTGTTTGAAGATCAATTAGATATTAGACCCCTTTAATTCTTAGATTAAATAAAATTTTAGTGCCAGTTAGTTGTTGGGCTCAGTTACTAGTTAGGCTTAATTTTTTGCTTGGTCTAATTAATGATTAAGCTCAATTATATAAATCTAATAATTATATATTAAACCTAGTTAATTAATCCAATTAAACTTATTTTTATTATTAAAACTAATTGAATCCTAGGCTCATTTAATTATTTAATCTCAACGATTTAATGGTGAACCGAACAATTAAAGATCTAAATAATTAATTAGGTCTAACAATTAAAGATAAACAACTTATAAGTGATTGAGCCCAATAATTGAAGATCTAAATAATTAATTAGGTCTAACAATTCATTGAGTCTAATAATTAATTAAACCGAAACTTTCATGGTGACAAATATTTAATGGATCTTAATAAAAGATTGGGTTTTATATATAATTAGGTCCATACAGCTTAATCAATAAGTGGGTTTAAAAATGAAATACAACTAATAAATATTTAGAACAAAAACATAATTTGTCCAATATTTAGTTGGGTATAAGTTAAAGTGATCATACTGTGCATGAATCGAGTTGCCGAGAAATGAATTGAGCGTAAGGTATATTTCAATTAAAATTAAATTTAAGATATAACTGACTACAGTAATTTATTAATCTAGAATTTGTTAATTGAACCTAAAATATAATAATTGAATCTAAAAATTTATTAGATTTCATATTTAATTGCGCGAAATATGCAATTGAGATTAACAATTTATGTGACTTAATAATTCATTATACCTAACAACTAAATAGGTCTAAGATTTTATTGAATTTAAAATAAAATTAAGCTTCGTATATAATTTGATCAAACAATTAAGTGGTCATAATAAATAGTGTTTGAAAATTAGTTACACTTATTAATCAATTGGATTGAATTAATTAAGTTAACATTCATAAGTCCAAAAAATAATTTTATGTATATAATTAGACCTAACAAATAACATAACCTACAATATATATACTTAAAATTAATTGGCTTCAGATTTAATTTGAACTAAAAAAATTAGGCATATTAATTATGCCTATGATATAACGTATTAATTATAATTGAACTTGAGATATAATTGGACTCAATATATAATAGGTCTTGGTATGCAATAGTCCAAGATATCATTAGACTTAATAATAAATTAGGCTTAACATTTAATGGGTTAAATAATTTGGATCTATCATACATGACCCCAAAAAATTGGGCTTAGGAACGAATTAGGCCTAATGTATATTAACTGAGCCTATAATTAATTGAGCCTAACAATTCATTATGTATAATAATTAATTGGGTTCATGAGCCCAAAATATGATTAGACTTAATAAAAAGTTTGACTTTAATAGAAAATTACACCATTTGAATAATTAGACTTAATACAAAAATGAGTCCGATAATGAAATGGGTTTAATAAATAATAATTAGACCTTAGATTGAGTTGAGTTTTACAATTAATTGCACCTAACAAATAATTGTGTCTAAGATTTAATTGGATCTAATAAAAAATTAAGCCTAATATATAATTGATCCAAATAAATAATTGGGCCTAAGAATGAAAGAAAATATATAGTTGAGCCTAAGATATAAATGGACCCAATAATTAATTGGGTTCAATAAAAAAACTAAGCTTAATACATAATTCATCTTAACATCACTATTACAAATAAAAACTTTAATGACAGTTAAAAATGATTTTTAATGACAGTCGTAAAACTGTCATCCTTGTTCATTTCATTAAAGGAGAGAGGTTTTAATGACAGTTTTAATAGAACTATCATTAACCGGGGGGGGGGGCCTTTAGTAACAGTTATAATAGAACTGTCGTTAAAGGAGAGCCTTTAATCAACAATTGCCTAGGTTCCTTTTTTTACGTTTTGTTGACAGTAACGAAGGAAGTATGCCTCATGAGTGGGCACCAAAGAACGAGGCAAAAGGATAACTGCAGACACCATCGGTTATATTAAATGATCACTATAACATGAAGCGATACAGCAAACACGTTTCAATTGCAGAGCATTTCAAGATCATAAACAAAAATAATTTTAAATGTTTCTATTATTAAACTTCTCATCAATTAATCGCATCAGAGTAGCATGGATTACAAAGACTAAAAGAGTCTCTCAAGTGAAAAACATTTAAGTGAAAGAAACCGTTAGAGAATGCTTTTCTCTTCAATATATCATCTTAAAATCATGCAAGATCTTAGTTCTTTAGTTACAAGCCAAACAAATAATAGTACCTCTTCCCTAAGTCAGGTATTTTCAATGTGAAGTTCTTTAAATTTAGCAACAAACCCCCAGTACCTTCCTCATGATCCCTATACCAGCTCCCACCCCAGCCCTAGTCGTTGAGCCCATCGTGTTCGGTATCGACAAACCAATGAACAATCTCGACGATCAGCAGTAACTCTAAGTACTGCAACTTCCTCTTGATGCTGCTCGAAAGCCAAAGGGCAAGCCCCTAGCTCTAAAAAGAAGAAGTAGATGCATGGTTGATTAATAAGTGATACAGCTTTTAAGGAGCCAGAACTAGCGTGAAAAGCACGAGATGGCTTTCAATGCCAATTCTGTCAGAACTGGTGTATTCTTCAATTCCCTTGTGACTGAAAGCCTTTAACGCCAGTTATTTAAGAACTGACATGAAAGGCTCCAAGATGGTCTTTCAACACCAGTTCTTATTTAATTGGCATGAAAGGCTAGTCTTTAACATCAGTTTATTGTTAACTGACATTAAAGACCTCATTTTTAATGATAGTTTTGGAATAACTGTCATTAAAAGTGTTAATGAACTTTTTAATAATAATTTTTTGAATAACTGTCATCAAATCAGTGTCACTTATTACAATTTTTGTAGTAGTGCATACAATTGAGCTGAATAAACTATTAAACTTAAGACGTAATAAGTAATCTCTAATAATTGAGTGGGCCTAAAACTTAATTCTACCTAAGAATTAGTTATGTGTAATATCAAATTAGGCCTAAAAAAGTTGAGCTTCCATATATAATTGGGCTTTAAATATATTGACGCCGAATAATTAACTGAGTTAAAGATGTAATTTGATAAGAGATGGAATTGAACTTAATAGTTAAAGGACTAACAATTAATTAGAAAAAAATAATTGATGAGCATCATAATTAATTAAGCCTAAGATTTAATTGTGAATAAAAATTAATTGGGACCAAGACTTAATTGAGCTTATGATGTAATTAGATGTAGACTCAAGATTTATTAATTGGATCTAATAATTAATTGGTCTCAACATATAATTTGGCATAAGAACTAAATTGTCCCAAGAGATAATTAGATATAAGATTTAATTGAGTCTAATATTTAATCAGACTTAACAACTAATTGACCCTAATAATTAATTAGATTTAAGATTCAAATGTGCTCGAAAATTTGTTGGACCTTATAAAATATTAGGTTTAATATATAATTAGGTCTAAGAAATAGTCAAGCTGAAGATATACTTGGTCATATTAATTAATGAGGTTAACCTGCATGAGCCCAACATATAATTAGGCTTACTAAATATTAAGATATAATTAAACTTGAAATTAATTGAGCTTGAGATCTTTGAGCTAGAAAATATGACATGTGATATAATTAGGCCTCACACATAATTGGACCTATGATGTAATGATCAAATATAATTAAACATGAGATACAATTAGACACCAAAAATAATTCAGATGAATACATAATTAGGCACAGTGTCCAATTACCCTAAGATATAATTAGACTTAATAATTAATTAGAGATAATATTTACTCAATCAAATAATTATTATTAGTAGCCCTGTTATTAGTAATAGGGCTAATTATCTATTGGGTCAAATTATATCTAAGTCCAATTATAGGTCCAATTTTATCTTAAGCCCAATTTGTTTTTAGGTGCAACTATTTGTTGTACTTATGCATGCCTGTCCCAATTAATTATTGGACATGATTATATCTTAAATCTAATAAATTATTGGATCTATTCACATTTGAGGCCAATTATATTAACTCTATTTCTTTCTTAGGCCCAATTATTTATTAGGATCAATTATATATTAAGCCCTATTAAATATTTGACTTAAATAATTATTAGGTACGATTATTGGTTAGACTCAATTACATTTTAAGTCTAACTATTTGTTAGGTCCATTTCATTTTTTGACCTATTTTTATATTAAATATAAATACTTACATTGCCAAATTATATACCATAGTTTTAATTAAGCCCAATTAAATCTTAAGCTCAATTAACTATTAGACTCAATAAATTAGTAAATCCAATAAATTATTGGGTGAAAATAATTCTTAGACTTAATTATCTAGGAGAGCCAATTATTTTTTGTACGTGATTAAATTAATAGGGACAATTAACTTATGTTAGTTCCAATTCATTTTTAAGGCCCAATCATTTTCTCAGTTCATGTATAATAGGCCCAATTAATACCTACACATAGTAAATGTTAGGTTCAATTATATCTTGGGCTAGCGCATATTAGGCCCCATTATATATTAGACTAAATTATTTATTAGGCTTAATTATATCTCAACTCTAATTGTATTTGACCGATGATATCATATGCTCAATTATATATGAGGCAATTATGTTGTATGTCCAAATTTTTAGATCCAATTAAATTTGAGTTCTAATTAATTTTAGTTTTAATTATATCTTAGGTGATATCATTTAATTAATAAGTCTAATTTTATCTTTAGCTTGACTATTTCATTGGCCTAATTATACAATAATTACATTTTTATAAGGCTCAATTAAATCTTAGGTCTAACTAATTCTCAAGCACATTTAATTGTTAAACCGCATTACTTGTTTTATTTAGTTAAATCTTAAACCTACATTTTATTAGCTCAATTTAGGCCTTAGGCCCAATTATTAAGATAAATTATTTATTAAGTCAAATTTTGTAGTAAAATTTATTTTTTTAGACCCAATCAAATGTTAAGCTCAGTTAATTATTAAGTTCAATGAATTACTAAGGCCAATTAATTGTTAACTTTAATTACATATTTGACCCAATTAATTTTAAGGCTTAATTAATAATTGCTAGACTCAATTAATTATTATACTAAATTATATCATAAGTTGAATTTTAGTTGGGGTTCAATTATGGATAGGGTTCAAGCATTTTAGACACAATTATATCTTTTACTAAACTAAATCTTGCATGTAGTTATATTTTAGGACCAATTACTTATTAGTGTCAATTATCAATTATAGATTAAGGCTAATTATTTATTAGACCTTAGTATATCTTAAATCAAAAATTTTATTAGATTTGATTAAATCTTAGGCCTCATCAATTTTCAGTTGAAGTAACATCTTAGACTTAATTAATTATTAAGATCAATTAGTTGTTAAGCCTAACTAATTGTTAGGTTATTAATTATTATATTTATTTATATCTCAAGTCCAATTATATCTTAGGGCTAGCTAATTATTAAGATCTAATATTTTTTAGGCCCAATTTTTTAGATTAAATTAGATTTTAGGCCTAAATAATTATTAGGCTCATTAAATGTTAAGTCAAATTATTGCTAGGTTTAATAAATTGTTTGGATCAATTACATCTTAGGTCTAATATTTTAATAGGTAAAATTATATATTAGACCCAATTAATTTATTAAACTGAATTAAATATTAAGTCTAATTTTTTTTTATGAAATACAATTAATTTTTTGGCTCAAATAATTATTTGACCCAACATATTGATAAACCTAATGAATTGTTAAGCTCAATTATCCATTAAATCCAATTAATTTTTAAGATCAATTAATGAATTTTAGGCCCAAATAGTTATTATGCTTAATTACATATTAAGTTCAATTATAATTAAGGTATGTGATCATATCTTAGGCTAAATTCATTCATCGACTCATTTTGTATTGGGTTCAAGCATGCTATGCCCAATTATATCTTAAGATCCATTAAATTGTAGACCTAATTATATTTTAAGCTCAATTATTTATTTATCTCATTCTGTTTTTGAACTTATTTATAAATTAAACCCAATCATTTATTCGCTTAATTATATATTAAACTCAATCTTGAATTAGGCTCAACTAAATCTTATGTCCAATTAATTATTTGTCATAATTAAATCTTGAGCTCAATAATTCATTGAATCTAATTAATTATTAAATCATTAATTGTTAAACTTAATTATATCTCAAACCCAATTATATCTCAAATCAATTAAATCATTGAGTTTAAATATATTTTAAGTCTAATTATATGTGAAGCCCAACTTTTTATTAGGCTATATTAGTTAATAAGTTGAACTAATTTTAGGCCGATGACTTAATTAATTGTTAGGCTAAATTATTTGATAGGTCCAATTATTTGTTTGATTGAATTATATAAAGGTTCAATTTTTGTTTGGTCCAATTACATATGAAACTTAACTATTAAGCGTAATGTTTTCTTAAACCTAATTAAATCTTAAGCTCAATTAATTATTTAGCTTAATGAAATGTTATACCTAATGTACTATTAGGTTCAATTAATTGTTAAGCTCAACTACACATTAGGCTCAATATATGTTAGGTCTGTTTCGTTCATAGGTTTAATTATATATTAAGCTTAATTTTTTGCTATGCCTAATTAAATCTTAGTCCAATTAATAATTTAGCAAAACTAATTATTTAGTTCAATTAACTACTAGACTAAATAACATTTTTGGTCCATTTATTTTTTAGCCTAATTAATATATTAGGCTTAATTTTTTCTTGGACTAAATTATGTCTCAATTTCATACATGATATACCCAACTATAACTTAAGCACTATTATTTATTTGTTATGTTCAATTAAATCTAGGTCCAATTATATCTTAAACCTAATTTATTTCTAAGTCCAATTATTTGTCAAGTTCATGCACATTAAACTTAATCAATTATTAATCTAATTACATTTTAAATCATCTTAATTTTATGACTAATTATATTTTAGGTTGGATTATGCATCAATATCATTTCGTTCTTACGCCAAATTATTTATTAGGGTGAATTATATACTAAACCTCATTTTTTTATTAGGTCTAATTATATCTTATGTTCAATTAATTCTTAAATACAATTAAATCTCAAGCTTAATTCATTATTAAGCCAAATTAATTATTATGTCAATTAATTGTTAGGCTCAATTACATCTTATGCTTAATTATTTATTAAGCTCAATTTTTTTATTAAACTCAATTAATTTTTAGAATCAATTAATTATTTATTAAGTCAATTTTGCATTGACTTCAAGCATACTACGCTCCAATTATATCTTTGGGTCTATTAAAATTTGAATCCAATTATATTTTAGGCTTATTTATTTATTTATCTCATTTCATTCTTAGACTTATGTATAAATTAAGCCCAACTATTTATTTACTTTTAATTATATATTAAGCTCAATCTTTAATTAGGCTTGGTTAAATCTTATATCCAATAAATTCTTTTTCACGATTAAATCTTGACTCGATAAATTATGAGGCTCAATTAATTGTTAGGTCTAATTAATTATTAAATTTAATTACATTTTAAGCCTAATTATATCTTAAATCAAGCAATTATTGACTTCAACTATATTTTAGACCCAATTATATGTGAAGCTCTTAGAAGACTCAATTATTTGTTAGGCTGAATAATTAGGCCTAATATTTTATTTAGTCTAACTATATATTAGGCTTAATTATATAAACATAATTTTTTATTAAACTTAATTGAATACTAGTTTGAATTAACTATTTAGCCTAAAGAATTGTTAAACTTAATGTATTGTCAAGTTCAATTAGTTATTAGGATCAATTACACATTAAACTCAATTATTTGTTAAGTCTATTTTATTCTTAAGTTCAATAATATATTAAGCTTATTTATCAGAGCCAAATAAATCTTAGGTCCAATTAATAATTTGCGAAACTAATGATTTGGTTCTATTAACTGTTACACTCAATTACATTTTAGGCCAAATTATTTTATGGTCCAATTAATTTTTAAGCCTAAGTTAGGCTCTTTTTTTTTTTCTTGGGTTGAAGTCTTTCTCAATTTCATTCATGACATACATAACTGTATCTAATTATATTAAGTCCAATTAAAATTTGGGTCCAATTATTTTCAAGTCCAGTTTTTTCTTAGGTCCAATTACTTGTCAAGCTTATGCATCCTAAGCCTAATTAATTATTGATCAAATTATATCTTAAATCATATGAATTGAATGGCTAGTTATATTTTGGGCTCATTTATGCATTAACGTCATTTTGTTCTTGATCGCAAATATTAATTAGGATGAATTATATACTAAACCTAATTTTTGTTAGGTCTAGTTAAATCTTTGGTCCAATTCATTATAAGCCAAATTAATTATTAGGTCCAATTATTTGTTAGGCGGTCAATTATATATTAAGCTTAATTTTTATTAAATCCAATTAATCCTTAGCCTCAATGAATCATTTGGACAGATTTATTAACTCAACAAATCTTGAGGTTCAATTAATAGTTAGGCTTAATTATTTATTAGGTCTATTTAGTTCTTAGGCTCAATTAAATATTATGCCCAATTAATCATTTGAAGCAATAAATTGTCTAATCTAATTAAATATTAAGCTCAATTATGTATGAGGTCCAATTATTATTATGATATAATAAATTATTAGGCTTATATTAATTAAATGTTAGGCTAATTTTCTTTAGATTAAATTATTTTTTAATTTTGTGCATGATAGATCCAATTGTATCTTAAGCTTTTTTATTGATTATTAGACTTAATTGTCTACTAGGCCCAATTATATGTAAAGCAGATTTATGCGTAAAGTCTAATTATATTGTAGACATTTTTGTTCTTAACTCCAATTGTTTGTTGCGTTCATGCATGCTAAGCCCACTATATTGTTAGGTACAAATAATTGTGGGGTTCAATGACATATTATTACTAACTATTTTTGTGCCTAATTGATTCATAGGGCGGTTTAACCTACGTTATACCCAATTCTTTCCTGGGTTCATGCATGATACGCCCAATTAATTACCAAACCTAATAAATTATTAAGCTTAATCATATTTTGTGCTCTTAACTCAATTATTTATTAGGTTATATTATTTGTTAGACTTAATTATATATGAGTCCTGATTATATAATATATCCATTTTTTTATGGCCAATTATATCGAGATCCAATTAATTTGAAGTTTAATTATGTCTTAGGCTATATTATTTATTAACCTTAATTATATGGCGAATTATTTTTTGGGCTTGCTCATGTTCACTTAATTAATTTGGTTAAATTATATATTAAGCCCCCTTTTTTTATGAAACCTAATTTAATCTTAGGCACAACTAATTTTCAAAGCACAACTAATCTTTAGGGTCAATGAATAGTTATGCATAATTAATTGTAAGAATCAACTAAATCTTAGGTTAATTATTTAATTGGTCAATTTAATTCTTTGGTCCAATTATTTGTTATGTTAAATTTTATGTTAAGCTTATGTTTTTAATAGATCTAATAAAATTTTAGGCCTAATTAATTATTGGGCCAATTAAATTGATAGGTGCAATTGATTGTTGACTTCAACTGCATATCTGACCTAATTAAATATTGCATCAAATGAATTCTTGGATTTAATTAATAAATGTTAGGTTCAATTAATGTTATGCTCAATTATATCTTACGTTCAATTACAAGTTAGGCTAATTATATCTTAAGCCCAACTAATTCCTATGTCCTATTATGTATTTGACCCAATTAAATCTTGAACCTAATATATATTTTAGGCCCAATCATGTATTAAACTCATTTTTTTCTTGGCCTAAGATACTATGCCTAATTTTTTTATTTGATTAATTACAAATTAAATATAATTTTTTATTAGACCTAAATTTAACGCCAATTTGATGTTAAAAAAATCATTTTAGAATATTTCGATGTCAAATTTTTTATCTCTAATCTAT
This sequence comes from Moringa oleifera, assembly GCA_021397835.1. NCBI lineage: Eukaryota > Viridiplantae > Streptophyta > Magnoliopsida > Brassicales > Moringaceae > Moringa > Moringa oleifera. The sequence goes on from JAJFZO010000065.1 coordinate 3,288,173, forward strand.
TTACGCCAAATTGGTGTTATAATATTATTATAATAATATACATAAAAATTATTAATACAAATATTTGAAATATTAATTATTTATTTAAAATAATAAAATAATTAATATAACTTAAATTTTTAATTTATTTATTTTAAATAAATTAATATTATATAATAAATTATATATTTTTAATAATTTTTAAAATTAACAATTTACAAATTATTGAAGTGTTTTAGTTTTAATTAATGTTATAATTTCAGTTGATATTATAATTGTTAATGTTGTTATATTTATTGTACTGCGTTTTTAATTAAAATAAATTTTATTTTTATCATATTTATCTAAATTTTAAATTACTATAATTTTTTACATATTTTTAAATAATAATTTTTATATAATATATAACAATATTATTAAATAAATAAATTATTATTATTAATTTAAATAAAATATAATTATATATCGAATATTGATCTTGTTTTGAAGATCTTGATGTGATATTCTATGTGATATAATTTTTTTAATATTATGATATGTTTATTAAGTTATTCATCAAAAATATATTTGATTCGAAAACTTAAAAAAATAATTATATAAAAAATTTATAGAATTACATTTATTTACTATTAGGTCTAATTCTTTTTAAGTATCAATTATATTTTAAGTTTAATTATAATTTGGGTCTATTATATTTTAGGTCTAATTATTCGTTGAGCCCATAAACTATAGGTTTAGTTTATTGTTGGGTACAATTAAATATTAAATCTAATTAAAACTTGAACTCACTTATATTTTAGGCTGAATTATTTATTACAGTACTTCATTTTTATACTTAATCATAGATTAAGTCTAATTTTTTATTAAGTTTAATAAAATTTTAGATTATTTAATTATTAGAATCGATTAATTATTATGAGCAATTACATCTTAGGACAAGTCATATATTAGATCTAATTAATTATAAGGCTCAAATGTATTTTAAGCCTATTATTTATCAAGCCCAAATCACATATGATCAATTTTTAATTCAACCAAGTTAAATATCACGCCCAATTAAATCTTAGGCCTAATTAATTGTTAGATTCGATTAATTGCTAAGACTTGTTATTTTTTAGATCTAATTATTTATTAAACTCAATTAAATCTAAACTCCAATTTTTTGTTAGATTAAATTATATATTAGCTCAAATATTTGTCAAGTTCAATTTTTTATTAAACCCAAATAAATACTAAGCCCAATTGATTGCTCGACCTAACAAATTGTTTGCTCAATGAATCTTTAGGGTCAAATGAATTGTTGTGCTTAATTAGTTCTTCGTTAAAATGAATTATTCTACTCAGTTAATTGTTAGACTCAATTATATATTAGGTGTCATTTATACTTAGGTCAAATTAATATACGTTAGGCTTGTTTTGTTCCTTAACTAAATTATTTCTTAGGCCTAACTATATATCAAGTGAATTATAATCTTAGACTCAATTATGTTTTAGTCTAGACTCAATTATAGATGAAGATTAACTTTTTTATTAGGTTAAATTAAAACTTAAGCTCTATTGATTCTTAATCACAATTAAATCCTGACCTTAATTAGTTATTATACTCAATTAAATGTTGAGTCGAATTAATTGTTAGGTTTAATTACATCTCAAGCCCAATTATATCTTATACTAAGTTAATTATTGCACTCAAATATATTTTGCGCCAAATTAATTGTTTGACTTAGTTATCTGTTAGTTCCAATTAATATTTAAAGCTCAATTATATTTTAGGTTCAATATTTTGATAGGATTAATTTTATATTTATTGGTTAAATTTAATTATATATTAATTTTAATTTTTTGTTAAGCCTAATTAATTTTAGGGCTTAATTAATTATTTGGTTAACGAGTTGTTTAGCCCGAAGAGTTACACATTAGGCTCAATTACACATTAGACTCAATTATTTATTACATCCATTTCGATCTTAGGTTTAATTATAATATTAAACTTTTTTTATTAGACTCAATTAAATTTTAGGCATAACTTATTACTTGACACGATAAATTATTTGTCCACTAAAATATTAAGCTCGATTACATATTATTAGACCCAATTATTTTTATGGTCCCATTATTTTTTTGGCCCAATTAATGTATGTTAGGGTCGATCATTCTTTTGTTGAATTATTTTTTTGTTTCATATATGATAGATTGAATTATATCGTAAATCCTACTATTTATTATTAGGCCAAATTTATCAATTAAACTTAATTATTTATAAGGCCTAATAATATCTTAAGTCCAATTATAATGTGGATCCAATTATATATTAAGCCAACTTTGTTCTTATGCATAATTATATATTAAGACAAATTATTCTTGAATCAATTAAATATTAAGCGCAAGTTTTTGTCATCCCCAATTGAATTTTAGGCCCAACTAATTTTTAATCATAATTAAATCTTAGGCCTAATTTATTATAAGGTTTAATTAATTGTAACATTAAATTATGTCATACATATAATTATTTATTAGGCCAATTTTTTATAAAGTTTAATTAGATATTAGACTCCTTTAATTCTTAGATAGAATAAAATCTTAGTCCCAGTTAGTTATTGGGCTTAGTTACTTGTTAGGCTTAATTTTTTGTTAGGTCGAATTAATGATTAAGCTCAATTACATAGATCTAATAATTATATATTAAACCCAATTAACTAGATCCAATTAAGCCTTTTTTTATTATTAAAACTAATTGAATCCTAAGCTCATTTAATTATTTAATCTCAACTTTTTAATGGTAAACCAAACAACTAAAGATCTAAATAATTAATTAGGTCTAACGATTTAATGAAATAAAACTAATAAATATTTAGAACAAAAACATAATTTGTCCAATATTTAGTTAGGTATAAGTTAAAGTGGTCGTAGTGTGCATGAATCGAATGTATTGTGCTGAGAAATGAATTGAGCGTAAGATACAATTCAATTAAATTAAACTTAAATAGAAAATTACACCATTTGAATAATTGAACTTAACATAAAAATAAGTCCGATAAAGAAATGGGTTTAATAAATAATAATTAGACCTTAGATGCAATTGAGTTTTACAATTAATTGTACCTAACAAGTGATTATGCCTAAAGTTTAATTGGATATAATAAAAAATTAAAACTAATATATGATTGATCCAAGGCCTAAGAATGAAAGAAAATATATAATTGAGCTTAAGATATAAACAGACCCAACAATTAATTGAGCCTAATAACTAATTAAATTTGACATTTATTAATAAGATTTAAAATTTGATTGGGCTAAATATGTAATTAATATTAACAATTAATTAGACTCAAATTATAATTGAACTTATAATTGGATTCAACATTTATTATTAATTGAACATAAAGATTAAATGAGCCTAATGGGTTCAACATTTATTAATTGGACCATAAATTTAATTGGGCTAAATATGTAATTGATATTAACAACTAATTAAACCTAGCAATTCATTAGACCTTCTAAGTAATTAGCCCTAAAATTTGATTGAATTGAATATAAAATTAGGTTTAATATATAATTTGATTTAATAATTAATTGGTTTCAACATATAATTTGGTATAAGAAATAAATTGGCCTAAGAGATAATTAGGCATAATATTTAATTGAGTCTGACATTTAATTAGGCCTAATAACTAATTGACTAATTAATTAGACTTAAAATTTATATGAACTCAAAAATTTGTTGGGCCTTATAAAATATTATGTTTAATATATAATTAGGTCTAAAAAATAGTCAAGCTGAAGATATAGTTGACCATGTTAATTAATGAGGCTAATGTGCATGAGCCCAACATATAATTAGGCTTAATAAATAATATGACCAAGGTATAATTCAACTTGAAATTAATTGAGCCTGAGATCTTTGAGTTAGAAAATATGACATATGATATAATCAAACATCACATATAATTGGACCTACGATGTAATGATCAAATATAATTGAACATGAGATATAATTAGGCACAAAAAATAATTCAAATTAGCCTAAGATATAATTAGGCACGAAAAATAATTCAAATTAGCCTAAGATCTTACGCCCAATTTGTTTTTAGGTCCAACTATTTGTTGTACTTATGCATGCTTGTCCCAACTGATTATTGGGTATAATTATATCTTAAATGTAATAAATTATTGAATTTAATTACATTTGAGACCAATTATATTAAGTCTATTTTCTTCTTAGGACCAATTATTTATTAAGATCAATCATACATTAAGCCCTATTAACTATTTGACCTAACTAATTCTTAGGTACAATTATTGGTTATACTCAATTACATCTTAAGTCTAACTACTTATTAGGCCCATTTTATTTTTTGATCCATTTTTATATTAAATATAAATATTTACATGGCCAAATTATATATTAAGCTAAAGTTTTAATTAACTCCAATTAAATTTTAAGCTCAATTAACTATTAAAATCAATGAATTGGTAAATCCAATAAATTATTGGGTGAAAATAATTCTTAGACTTAATTACATAGGAGAGCCAATTATTTTTTGTACGTGATTAAATTAATAAGGACAATTAACATATTTTAGTTTCAATTCATTTTTCAGGCCCAATCATTTTCTCAATTCATGTATAATAGGCCCAATTATATCTTGGGCCAGTGCATACTAGGCCCATTATTTATTAGACTAAATTATTTATTGGACTCAATTATATCTCAACTCTAATTAAATTTGACCAATGATATTATATGCTCAATTATATATGAGAAAATTATATTGTATATCTAGTTTTTTAGGTCCAATTAAACTTGAGTTCTAATTATATCTTAGGTGATATTATTTAACTAACGAGCCTAATTTCATCTTTAACTTGACTGTTTCATTTGGCCTAATTATACAATAACTATATTTTTTATAAGGCTCAATTAAATCTTAGGTCTAACTAATTCTCAAGCATAATTAATTGTTAAACCGAATTAATTGTTGAATTCAATTAAACCTTAAACTTACATTTTATTAGCCCAATTTAGGCCTTATTAAGATAAATTATTTATTAAGTTAATTTTTGTAGTAAATTCATTTTTTTAGACCCAATCAAATCTTAAGCTTAGTTAATTATTAAGCTCAATGAATTGCTAAGGCCAATTAATTGTTAATCTCAATTATATATTTGACCCGATTAATTTTGAGGCTTAATTAATAATTGTTCGGCCCAATTAATTATTACACTCACTTACATCATAAGTCGCATTTTAGTTGGAATTTAATTATATCTTATACTCAACACATTCCTAGGCTTAATTATGTATAGGGTTCAAGCACATTACACTCAATTATATCTTTTGCTAAATTAAATCTTAGATCTAATTATATTTTAGGACCAATTACTTATTAGTGTCAATTATCAATTATAGATTAAGGCCAATTATTTTTAGACCTAAGTATATATTACACCAAAATTTTTATTAGATTTGATTAAATCTTAGGCCTCATCAATTTTTAGTTAAAGTAAAATCTTAGACTTAATTAATTATTAAGATCAATTAGTTGTTAAGCTTAACTAATTATTGGGTTATTAATTATTAGACTAATTTATATTTCAAGCCCAATTATATCTTAGGCCTAGTTAATTATTAAGATCTAATATTTTTTAGGTCTAATTATATGTAAAGCTGAACTTTTACCAAAGCCGAATTAATTTTTACATTAAATTAGATTTTAGGCCTAATTAATTATTAGACTTAATTAAATGTTAAGTTAAATTATTTGCTAGGTTTAATAAATTATTAAACTCAATTACGTCTTAGGTCCAATATTTTAATAGACAAAATTATATATTAGACCCAATTAATTTATTAAGCTAAATTAAATATTAAGTCTAATTATTTTATTAAATACAATTATTTTTTGGCTCAAATAATTATTTGACCTAACAAATTGATAAACTTAATGAATTGTTAGGCTCAATTGCACGATGGGTTCAATTGTCCATTAGATCCAATTAATTTTTAAGATCAATTAATGAATTTTAGGCACAAATAGTTATTATGCTTAATTACATATTAAGTTCAATTGTAATTAAGGTATGTGATCATATCTTAGGCTAAATTCATTCATCGGCTTATTTTGTGTTGGGTTCAAGTATGCTACGCCTAATTATATCTTGAGATACATTAAATGTTAGACCCAATTATATTTTAAGCACAATTATTTATTTATCTCGTTTCGTTCTTAGACTCATCTATAAATTAAGCCCAACAATTTATTCGCTTAATTATATATTAAGCTCAATCTTGAAGTAGGCTCAACTAAATCTTATGTCCAATTAATTTAATTAAATCTTGAGCTCAATAATTCATTAAGCTTAATTAATTACTAAATTTAATTAATTATTAAATCATTAATTGTTAAACTTAATTACATCTCAAGCTCAATTATATCTCAAACCAATTAAATCATTGAGTTCAAATATATTTTCAGCCCAATTATATATGAAGCCTAACTTTTTATTAGGCTATATTAGTTAATAAGTTTAACTAATTTTAGGCAAGACGACTTAAATAATTGTTATGCTAAATTATTTGTTAGGTCCAATTATTTGTTCAATAGAATTATAAAAAGGTTCAATATTTTATTTGGTCCAATTACATATTAGATTTAACTATTTATTAAGCAAAATCTTTTATTAAACCTAATTAAATCCTAAGCTCAATCAATTATTTAATTTATGTATAATATTATCATTAATTAAATAAATAATTATTATTTTTTAAAAAAATAAAATTATATATTGAATATTGATCTTGTTTTAAAAATCTTGATAAGACATACTCAATGGTATAATTTTTTCTTAGCAATATGATATCTTTATTAAGTCATTCATCAAAAACATAATTGATTCAAAAAATTAAAAAAGTAATTATATGAAAAAATTTATAAAAATACATTTTTTTACTATTATGTCTAATTTCTTTGTAAGAGTCAATTATATCTTAGGTCTAATTATTTGTTGAATTCATGAACTATAGGTTTAGTTTATTATTGGATCCAATTATATATTAAACCAAATTAAAACTTGATCGCGCTTATATTTTAAGCTCAATTATTTATTAGAATACTTCATTTTTGTACTCAATTATAGATTAAGTCTAATTATTTATTAAGTCTAAGTATATATTAAGTCTAAATTTTTATCAAGTTTAATCAAATTTTAGATTATTTAATTATTGGACTTGATTAATTATTAGGCACAATTGCATCTTAAGCCCGATTATATATTAGATCCAATTAATTATTAGGCTCAAATGTATTAAAAGCCTAATTATTTATCAAGCCTAATCATATATGAAGCTCAACTTTTAATGCAACCAATTTAAATATCAGGCTCAATTATTTTTTAGACAAAATTAAATCTTAGGCCCAACTAATTATTAGACTCAATTAATTGCTAAGCCTTGTTATTTTTTAAATCTAATTGTTTGCTCAATGAATTTTTAGGTCAAACGAATTGTTGGGCTTAATTATTAAATAGATTCATTTTGTTTTTAGAGCCAATTATTTATTAAGCATTGTAAATATTAGGCTTAATCAATTCTTTGTTGAAATGAATTATTCGATTCAGTTAATTGTCAGGCTCAATTATATACCAGGTGTCATTTATACATAGCACAAAGTAATATACGTTAAGCTCATTTTGTTCCTTAGCTAAATTATTGCTTACGCCTAACTATATATCAAGCTAAATATAATCTTGGATCCAATTACATTTAAGTTCAATTATTTTTTAATCTATTTATTTTTAGATTTAATTATAGATTAAGATTTTTTTTTAGGTTAAATCAAAACTTAGGCCCTATTGATTCTTAATCACAATTAAATCCTGAGCTCAATTAGTTATTAGACTTAATTAAATGTTTGGTCGAATTAATTGTTAGACTTAATTAATCTCAAGCCTAATTATATCTTATACTAAGTTAATTATTGCACTCAAATATATTTTGAGCCAAATTAATTGTTTGACCTAATTTTTTCCTAGCTCTAATTAAGATTTTCTTTCAATTATATTTTAAGTTCAATATTTTGACAGGATTAATTTTATATTAAGCTTAGTTATTTATTAAACTTAATTATATATTAATTTTAATTTTTCACTAAGCCTAATTAATTTTAAGGCTTAATTAATTATTTGGTTAAACGAGTTGTTCAACCCAATGAATTACACATTAGACTCAATTATTTATCACGTCCATTCCGATCGTAAGTTTAATTATATATTAAACTTAATTTTTTATTAGCCTCAATTAAATTTTAGGCGTAACTAATTAAATGACATGATAAATTATTTGTCCACCAAAATATTAAGCTAGATTATATATTAGACCTAATTATTTTTATGGTCCCATTAATTTTTTGGCCCAATTAATGCATGTTAGACTCGATCATTCTTTTACTGAATTATTTTTTTGTTTCATGCATGATAAGTTGAATTATATCTTAATCTTTATTATTTATTATTAGGCCAAATTTATCAATTAAACTCAATTATTTATAAGGCCCCATAATATCTTAAATTAAATTATAATTTGGATCCAATTATATATTAAGCCAACTTCGTTCTTATACACAATTATATATTACGACAAATTATTTTAGAATCAATTAAATATTAAGCACAAGTTTTTATCATCTCCAACTGAATTTGAGGCCTAAATTAAATTTTAGGCCTAATTTATTATAAGGTCTAATTAATTGCTACACTAAATTATATCATACGTATAATTATTTAGTAGGCCCATTTTGTTATCAAGCCTAATTTTGTGTAAAGTTCAATTAGATATTGGACCCCTTTAATTCTTAGGTAGAACAAAATCCTAGTTCTAGTGAGTTACGGGGCTCAGATACTAGTTAGGCTTAATTTTTTGCTAGGTCTAATTAATGATTAAGCTCAATTATATCTTAGGTTTAATAATTATATATTAAACCCAATTAATTAGATTTAATTAAACCTATTTTCTTTATTATTAAAACTAATTGAATCCTAAGCTCATTTAATTATTTAATCTCAACGAATTGTGAAGCCTAATGAATAGTTAGGTCTAATTAAATATCACATTAAATTACACTTTAAGCTCAATTACTTATTAGGCTCATTTTATTTTAGGTCCAACCATATGGTAAGAAATTTTTTTTTATTAAGCCCAATTAAATCTAAATCTTAAACCCAAAATTTTACACCTTAATCCCTAATACTTGTGCTCATCATTCGGCTTATGGCCCACAGGTCAACTCAATGGGTTTTAACCTAACCAATTTATTAATTAGGTCAAGTCATTTATTTGAGTAATGGACTAGGTCATGGGCTTGAAATTTTGAAGCGAGTAGTTTGATGGGTTGGCTCATCAAAGTTAATCATTAGGCCATAATCGAGCTATATTTGTGCTAGCCCACTAGAACTAAAAATGAGCTATAATCAAGTTGTGTTTTTGCTAGCTCATTAATATCAATAAATAGGTTATAATTAGATCAACCCACTGAGGTCAACAAATCTGGTATTTAAACCAACTTAATGAAAGCATTATTTATAAGTTTTATTTGTTAAACAGAAGAATGAGTTTGATACTTTCTATATTTGAAGCACTTATATATTTGAACTATTTGAATTTGGTGATTAAAAATATGCAAAACAATGCAAGATTAAAAGGGATGATAAAATAGTTAATAATATCAATATTTGTCGAGCTGAATTTGATGATATTAGTTCTCATAAAGATTGAAAGTTGTATAATAGATATAAGTTTATGTAATCTTTTTAATTTTAAAGGTGTACTTATTTAGATAATGAAATTGAAAAATATATATAATTGACAAGTGAGTAAGTGTTAATTTAATTAGCATATACTTATCTTATAGTGATGAATCAATTTTTTAAAATTATATTTATTTAATTAAATATAATTATATATTTAATATTATGCTCAAATAGTAAACACTAAACCCTAATCCTCAAATACTAAATTTGAAATCATAATCTGTAAACCCTAGACCTTAATTTAAACTCTCAAACCTTAAAGCCTAATGACTAAATCCTAAATCCTAAACTCGAAACCCTAATTCCTAATCCCTAAACCCCTTTAACCCCTAGACCTTAATAACTAATCCTTAACCCTTAAACCATAACCCATAGTGCCTAACCCCTCAACCTTAAACAAACTTGAACACTAAACTTTAACCTCAAAATCCTAAATTCTAACCCTTTAAACCCTACCCCCCTAAACTTGAAACTTAACCCTTTAAACCATAAATGCTAGACCCTAAACCTACAAACCTTAAGTCTAAATCCTAACCCTTAAAGTCAAAACTCTCAACTCTAAACCCCAAAACCTTAAACTCTGACCCCTAAACACTAAATACTAAACCCTCAATCCCAACCATTAAGACTTTGTCCTACACCCTACTCAAAGCCTTCACCTTAAACACCAACCCCAATTCCCTACATCATGAACTCTCAATGCCAAACTACAAACCTTAAACTGTAAACTTTAAACCATAACTCCTAACCATGAACCCTAATTCCTAAACCCTAACATTTAATCCCTAAACCCCAAATACTAAACTTTAAACACTAAACTCTAAACCCTAAACACAAAGCCCTAAATCCTAACTCCTAATCTTTAACCACGAAGTCCTAACCCTTAAAGCAAAACACCTAAATTCGAAATTGTAAATCTTAAGCTCTGAACTGTAAACAATAAGCTGTAAACCCCCATCCCCCTTACGATTTAGTTTGTAAGCTTTAAGGGTTGAGGCTTTTGGTTTAAAGGCCAGGGTTTAGGGTTTTGCAGTTAAGGTTTTAGGGTTTACTTGTTAGGGTTAAGTTAAGATCTAGGGTTTACGTGTTCCAGTTTAGAGGTTAGGGTTTACGATTTTGGATTTTGGTTTAGAGGTTAAGGTTTAGCATGGTTAAGAATTCTAGGTTTAGTGTTTAAGGGTGAAGCTTTAGAATTTATGGTTTTAGGGTTTAGGAGTGGGGTTCTGGGTTTGGGATTAGGGTTAGGGGTTAAGGTCTAGGGCTTTAGGGTTTTAGTTAAGGATTAAGTGTTTATCGGTTAGCTTAGGATTTAGAGTTTATTGTGTTGGGATTAGGGTCAAGGTTTAGGGCTTTGGATTTTCATTTGGGATTACTTCATAAATAGGTTAGGATTTCAAGTTTAGTATTTGGGATTTAAGAGTTAGGGGTTTATGATTTAGGGTTTAAGACTTAATGATAAAGATTGAGGGATTATCATTTAAGTTTTAGAGTTTAGAGTTAAAGGTTTAGTATTTAAAAGTTAGGGTTTATGGTTGCGGGTTTTGGTCTAAGGGTTAGGGTTCAAGTTCTCAAGGTGAGGGGTTAAGGATATTAGGTTCTGTGATTAGTGTTTAGGGACTAAGATTTAATGTTTACAGCTTAAGGGTTAGGGTTTAGGCACTTGGATTTAGAGTTGAGGTTTTAAGATTTTGGGTTCATGGTTCAGTGTTTGATGTTTAGAGATTTAAGGTTAGGATTCAGAGTTCAATGTTTAGTGCCTGGGGTTAGGGGTTTGAGGTTATAGGTTAAAGTTTAGAGTTTAGCCTTCAGAATTTAGAGTTTAAGGGTTAGGGTTGAGGCCTAATTATATATTAAACTTAATTTTTTATCAAAGTCAATTAAATTTAGGCATAATTAATTTGATGCAAATAAATTGTTTGTCCCATAAAATGTTATGTTTGATTACATATTAACCCACTTACTTTTATGGTCCAATAATTAATTGTATTTAAAATAAAGGTGGACCAATAATTAATTGGGTCTTATATGCATGAGCCCAACAAATAATTAAGTCTAAGAATAAATTAGTCTTAAAATATTATTAAACTCAAATTTTAATTACACTTAAAATATAATTGGGTCATATAAAAATTGGGTCTAATAATAAATAATAATATCTAAGAAATAATTGAGTCATAATAAACGAAATTGAGAAATAAATCAATTTTGGAAGAAATTTAGCCTACCATATATTAATTGGACCAAAAAAATAATTAAGTGTGATATGTAATTTAGCCTACCATATATTAATTGGACCAAAAAAATAATTAAGTGTGATATGTAATTTAGCCTACCATATATTAATTGGACCAAAAAAATAATTAAGTGTGATATGTAATTTAGCCTACCATATATTAGTTGGACCAAAAAAACAACTGGGTGTGATATGTAATTTAGCCTACCATATATTAACTAGGCTTAAGAATTAATTGTACCATCAAAATAATTGAGTGTGACATGTAATGTAGCTTAACAATTAATTAAACCAAATAATTTATTGCATAAAATAATTAATTGAACCTGAGATTTAATTAAAGCAAATAAAAAAATTAAGCTTAAGATATAAATGGACCTAAAAATAAGTGAGCCTAATGAATAATTGACCACAATATGTAATTGGGTAAAACAATTAATTGGGACTAATAATTTATTGTGCCAACAATTCGTTTGGTGAAATAATCAATTGACCCTTTAATAATTTTTTTTGAGTTTAATAAAAAATTTGGTCTAATATATAATTAAACTTAATAAACAATTAGGTTAAATTAAATATTAAACTTAAGATATAATTAAGGCTAATAGCTAATTGGACTGAGCAAATAATTAGGCCTAACAATTACTTGAGTCTAATTTATTGAACATAAGATTTTATTTTGCCTAAGAGTTAGTTTAGCTTAACAATTAATTGGCCTTAATATATAATTGAACTTAATAAATAATTACATCTAAAATATATTCATGTTCATTAATTAATTAGGCCTAGGATATAATTGGGCTGGATATGTCATATATCTTAAAAATTAGTGATCTAACAATTAATTAGGCGGAATAATTAATTAGTTGCAAAATTTAATTGTGATCAAGAATTAATTGGGCACAAAATTTAATTAAGCCTAATAAAAAAAATTGAATTTCATATATAATTAGGCCAAATGGATTTATAATTGAATATAAGAACAAAAAGAAACTAATAAATAATTATGGCTAAAATACAATTGGGATTAAGATTGAATTAACACGTAACAAAGTATTTGACTTAATATATAATTAGGCTTAAGAAATAATTTTGCCTGATTTATAATTGATTCTAAGAACCAAATGAAACTAATAAATAGATTGACATAAAATTTAATTAGTCTAACATTTAATTAGACCTAATATATACTTAGGTGTAGCATGCATACATAATTGAGTTCATAAATGAATTGAAATGAAGATATAATTGGATCTAAATTATAATTGAACTTAGATCTAAATTTAATTATGCTTAACATATGATTGAACTTGAAAATGAAATAAGTCTAATAAATAATTAAGCCTAAGGTGTAATTAAGCGTGATATTTAATTGGACATAACTATTCATTGGCTCACAATTGATTTTAATAATAATAAAAGATGTCTAATGATTAGTTAGCTTTAATATATAATTGAGTTTAAATTAACATATTATACCTAGGATATAATTGAGCCCAATCATTAATTGAACTTACCAAAAAAATGATCCTAATAATTTTTTTGAACCCTATATCTCAGTGCGACTAAGATTTCATTTTACTTAAGAATTAGAAAGGTCTACTATCTAGTTGGACTTTTTACAAACTTGGGCTTGATAACAAAATGGGCCCTAATAATTATGACTGAGTTTAACAATTAATTAGATCATACAATGAATTAGGCCTAACTTTTAGTTGTGATTGAAAATTAGTTGGGTTTAAAATTCAATTGGGCATGATAAAAACTTATGCTTAATATTTAGCTAATTCTAAAATAATTTATTTCAATATATAATTATGCATAAGAACAAACTAGATCTAATATATAATTGGATACAAATTATAATTGCACTTAAGATATTATTAGGCTTTATAAATAATTGACTCTAATAGATAATTTGGCTTAATAATAAATAGTAAGGCTTACGATATAATTAAGTATCTCATGCATGAAACAAAGAAATATTTCATCAAAAGAATGAATCTAGCCTAACACACATTAATTGGACCATAAAAATAAGTGGGTTAATATATAATCAATCTTAACATTTTACTAGACAAACAATTTATTGCATCAAATAATTAATTATGCTTAAATGTAATTGAATCTAATAAAAGAAATTACGTTTAATATATAATTAGACCTAAACTCTAACTCCTAAACCCTAAATTCTGAATGCTAAACTCTAACCCTAACCCATAACTTTAAACCCCTAAACCCTAACCCATAACTTCAAACTCCTAAACCGTAACTTTTGAATGCTAAACTCTAAACCCTAACCCATAACTTCAAACCCCTAACCCCAAACACCAAACATTCAGCCCCGAATCCTAAACATTAAATCCCTAAACATTAAACATTGAACCATAAACCAAAAACCTGAAAACCTCAGCTCTAACTCCAAATGCCTAAACCTTAATCCCTAAGCTGTAAACACTAAATCTTAATCCCTAAACGCTAATCACAAAACCTAGTATCCTTATCCTCTCGCCCTAAGAACCTGAACCTAACTCTAAGACCTTAACCCCTAGACCAAATCCCCCAACCATAAATCCTAACCTTTAAATACTAAACCCTCAACTCTAAATGCTAAAACTTAAATGATAATCCTTCAACCTTTATCCTTAAACCCTAAACCATAAACCCAAACCCTAGCTTTTAAATCCCAAACACTAAACTTGAAACCCTAACCCATTTACACAATTAATACCAAACGAAACCCAAACCCTCAAACTTAATCCTAAAATATTAAACCCTAAACCCTAAGTTAACCAATAAACACTTAATCCTTAACTAAAACCCTAAAGCCCTAAACCCTAAATCCCCACCCTAACCCTTAACCCTAATCCCAAGCCCAAAATCCGATTCCTAAAACCTTAAATTCTGAAGCTTCACCCTTAAACTTTAAACACTAAACCTGGAATTCTTAATACCTTAAAACCTTAACTGCAAAACCCTAAACCTAAACTCTGGCCTCTAAACCATAAACCTCAACCCTTAAAGACTATAAATTAAACCCTAAGGGGTATGGGGGTTTACGGTTCAGAGCCTAAGATTTAAAATTTCTAATTTAAGTGTTTGGCTTTAAAGTTTAGGATTTAATGGTTAAAGGTTAGGAGTTAGGGTTTAAGGATTAAAAGTTAGGGTTTATGGATTAGGGCTCAGGGGTTCAGAGTTATGGTTTAGAGTTTATAGTTTATGGCTTATAGTTTGGCATTTAGAGTTCATGGTGTAGGGATTTGGGGTTGGAGTTTAAGGTGAACGTTTTGAGTAGGGTTTAGGGCAAAGTCTTAATGGTTGGGATTGAGGGTTTAGTGTTTAGTGTTTAGGTTTAAGGGGCAGGGTTTAAGGTTTAAGGCTTTGGGGTTTAGAGTTGGGAGTTTTGACTTAGGGTTTGTAGGTTTAGAGTGTTAAGTTTCAAGTTTAGGGAGTAGGTTTAAGGCGTTAGGATTTAAGGTTTTTTGGGTTAAAGTTTAGTGTTCAAGTTTTACAATTTAAGGTTGAGGGGTTAGACATTAAGGGTTATGCTTTAGGGTTAAAGGGAATGGTTTAGGGATTAAGGATTAGGGTTTAGAATTTAGGGTTTAGTGATTAGGCTTTAAGATTTAAGAGTTTAAGTTTAGGTCTAAGGTTTAGAGATATTGATTTCAAATAAATAATTATATTTAATCAAATAAATATAATTTTTAAAAAATTGATGCATCACTACAAGATAAATACATACTAACTAAGTTGAAACTTACTCACTTTGTCAATTAGATACATTTCTTAATTTCATTATCTAAGTAAGTACATTTTTAAATTAAAAAGATTATATAAACTTATATATATTATACAACTTTCAATCTTTGTGAGAACTAGTATCATCAAATTCAGTTCGACAAATATTGATATTGTTAACTATTCTATCATCTTTTTTAATCTTGTATTGACTTGTATTTTTTTATTCACTAAATTCAAATACTTCAAATATATAAGTGTTTCAATTATAAAATGTATCAAACCCATTCAAATAATGATTATAAACTACTTAATTACATCTAAAAAAATAAAACTTATTAATAATGATTTAATTAGTTAAGTTCAAATAAGAGATTTGTTGACCTTAGTGGGTTGATCCAATTATAACCTATTTATTGATATTAGTCTGCTAGCTCAAATACAACTTGATTATAGTCCATTTTTAGTTCTAATGGGTTAGCACAAATATAGCTCTATTATAACCCAATGATTAACTTTAATGAGCTAGCCCATCAGACTATTTGCTTCAAAATTTCAAGCCCATGACCTGGTCCATTATTCAAATGAATGGCTTGACCTAATTAATAAATGGATGAGGCTAAAACCCACAGAGTTGACCTATAGGTCATGAGCCAAATGATGAGCATTAGGGATTAAGGCGTAGAATTTTGGGTTTAAAATTCAGATTTAATTAGGCTTAATAAAAAAATTTCTTACAATATGGTTGGACCTAAAACAAAATAAGCATAATAAATAATTGAGCTTTAGGTGTAATTGAGTGTGATATTTAATTAGACCTAACTATTCATTAGGCTGAACAATTCGTAAATGATCTTAGGATTCAATTAGTTTTAATAATAAAAAAATAAGTTTAATTGGATCTAATTAATTGGGTTTAATATATAATTATTAGACCTAAGATATAATTGAGTTTAATCATTAATAGACCTAGCAAAAAATTAGGCCTGATTAGTAAATGAGCCTAATAACTCACTGGGACTAAGATTTTATTCTACCTAAGAATTGAAAGGGTTTAATATCTAATTGAACTTTACACAAGTAGGCTTGATAACAAAATAAACATAAGATTTATTAGGTTTAATAAAAAAATAGATTTAATTTGTAATTAATCAAATAAAAAATTAGGCTTAATATATAATTAGGCCAAAAATAAAATGAGTTTAATTCATGATTGGGCCTAAAATATATGTTGGGTCTAAGATTTAATTGGGCTAAATATATAATAAGATATAGGAATTAGTTCAGCTTAAGATATAATTATTCTAAGTTGTAATTCAACTTAAGATATAATTGAGCATAACATTAATTGAACCTAGCATTTATTAAAAAGATCCAAGAATTAATTTGATGCAATATTTAATTGGGTCAAATATGTAGTTGAAGTTAATAATTAATTGCACCTATCAATTTATTTGGCCTAATAATTGATTAGGCCTAAAATTTTAAATCTATTAAAAAATTGAGCTTAACATAAAATCTGACGTAATCAATAATTGACTTTGATGTATAATTGGACCTAAGAATTAAATAATTAAATCTAAAATTTAATTGAGTCTTACAATTAATTATGTATAATTATTCATTGACCCTAAAGATTTGTTGCGCTTAAAATTAAATTAGGTTTTCTAAAAAAAAAAAGGGCTTAATATATGATTTGATCAAATTAATTAAGTGAACATGAGCAAGCCCAAAAAAAATGACATATAATTAAGGTTAATAAATAATATAGCCTAAGATAAAATTAAACTTTAAATTAATTAGATCCCGATAATTGGCCACAAAAATTGGACATATGATATAATTAGGCACATATATAATTGAGTTTAACAAATAATATGACCTAATAAATAATTGAATTAAGAACACAAGATATGACTGAACTTAATAAGTTATTAGGTTTGATATTTAATTGGCCTATCATGCATGAATCCAAGAAAGAGTTAAGTTTAGGAATGAATTGGGTGTATTGTAGGTTAATTCCCTCAATGAATCAATTAGGCACAAAAATAATTGGTGCTAATATGTCATTAAACCTAACATTTATTTGCACCTAATAATTTAATTGATTCTAATAATTACCCAATCCTAAGACTTAATTTAGTTTAATAAAATATTTGATTTACTATATAATTGAGCCACCAAATAGTTGAACTTAATAAAAAAAATGGGCCATAAAGAGAAATGGATCCAATGAATAATTAGGTCTAAGACATAACTAAATTTAATAGTTAATTGAGCCTAATAATTAATTAGATTTAAGATATAATTAAACTCAATAATTAATTAGATTTAAGTTGCAATTGAACCCAATAATTAATTGGGTTTAGCATGCATGATTGCAACAAACAATTGGACCTAAGAACAAAAAAGCCTACAATATAATTAGATCCAAATCATAATTAGACTTTACGCATAAATCAGGTTTACATATAATTGGTCCAATAGACAATTAAGCCTAATAGTCAATAATAAGGCTTGAGATACAATTGGATCTATCATGCATAAAATTAAAAAATAATTCAGTCTAAAAAAATTATCCTAACATTTAATTAATCATCGGTTAAAATCACCAATCCTGGCATCATGTTCTCTTCCAAATCTCAAATCAATTATCGTACCCACAAAAACCCAAACTCATTAAGAGCACAACAAAAATCCATAAAACTAGAAAAAGCATTTTGCAACTCGATTCATCATCCACCTCGACTTCCTTCTTTTCTTCCGATACAAATCTAAGGAGAATTAATAATGTGTTAACCAAGACAATTTTGTAGTGGTCCTTAGGACCTTAATGGTTGGCACTGTGGTATGGTGGTCTCCGCAGCAATCATAATTTACAAAGAGATGAGGGAGGAATCATCCATGGATTCGAAGAATAACTGGCCTTGTGATGGTTTTTCATGGTGGCAGAGGTGAAGAAGTCGCAGCATAATAATGCTGAATTGATGATTAAGGGAGGATTTTAAGAGAAATACATATTCTTGATCTTTCTTTGTCTCACTTTGAGTTTAAAAGATACATGATGTCCTTGTGATTTGAAAAAATGGGCCACTATATGTGAGGAAGAAACATTTCTTATCGAGCTTTTTATAAGTAAAAAAAAAAAAAAGACAGTTGTGGATAATAATGAAAGAAAGAGAGAATCGCTTTTTGATTATGTTTGTATATTTATATTTTTAGTTTTTAATTTAAATTATTTTTAATAATAAATTAATGTTAAATAAATGATTATCGAATAAAATAGTAAGAGAAAGTAAGAAAATTTTTTATTTTGTTTTGTATTTTATATTTTTTAAAAAATGTTTTGGTTTTTTTAATTTTCGTGTTGTTTTTTATTTTACCACATATTTAATTTCAAAAATTTTTAATATTGCCTTACTTTCATTTTTTTTATTGTTTCTCTTATTTTTAAAAAAATTATTTTTATTTTACTAAACTTTTTTATATTTTATTTTATTTTAAATTTAATCATATTTTTATAATTATGATTTATTATTATTATTATTAACATTATCTTTATTATTATCGATTTTTTTTATTATTATTAACAGTAGTATTGCTATTACTATTATTATTCTCACCAGCGAGTAGATTTCAATTTCACTTTTCAATAATTTGCAATGACAATATTACAAAAACAGGTCAATTGTATTATATTATATATTAAATTTATTTATTGTGTTGTGGGATTTGGTTCAATGTTAACCTAATTTCCTTATCATACATTATAAACATAGTAAAAATTAATAAAAAAAGAAAAAAAATGAAGTATTACATATATAATACTTGCATGTGAAATGCATAGAAGAAGTCACGTGAGAAACGAGTGCTATATTCAGTTTTTTTAATTTTCTTTTCAAATGTTTTTTGAATTTGATATTGAGAAAACTGATGTGTTGAAGAAGAAATAATGAGAAGTCAAATTATTCAAAGTTTAATAGAAATAATATTGTTTTTTTAAAATTAATTTTTAATGATATTACTAATCAGCATGATAAATTTAGTTATGCTTGTTCATATGAATACCAACCAAGTGCACACACACACAAAAGTAACCTTTAATTCTAATTTTAAAAATTTTATTTTAAAAATGTTAGATGATTACTATGTATCATTATCAACTTTGTAATTGTTAATCCAAAACAAATAAATTTGAAGAGTTGAATAGGAAATTTGCAAAAGTAAGAATGGAACAAAATTTATGAAAATCATATTTGAGTCTTTCTTTGAAAGTTTTGAAATATTAAGAGAAAATATTCAAATATAAATTTAAATGAAATTACATATCAAGTTGAAGAGGACTCATTGATACACTAATACCAAACTAACCAATGAATAACTCTTTAAAACCGAAAAAAAGGAACCATAATTTACCGCATCTAATTTTAAGAAGTTAAATGATATTTGGAGATCATTGAAATAGTGAAAATGGTTAATCCAATATTATAATATATATTTTTATGTCATTGTTCTCATGTTTGATTGAAAGATAATATGGAAATTAATTAATTTTAATTTAAATTATATTTCATAAAATTTAAACTTAACAAATTATAATTTTTGTTATTATATAATTTTATCGAGAGTGAGATTCAACAATTCAATATAATATTAAAATAAAGATCAAAATAAACTTTATATAATTCGTATTTTTTAATTAATTTCTTATAATGTTTTTTAAACCAATTCTACACAAAATATCTATTTGGTAAAAATCAACTTACTTTTTTTTTTTTTATGAAGGAACAATTCAAGTTGGTGATTTTATACAACGGATTTTAACTTAAAATTTTTAACAAACATGAAGAAATATACAATAACATAGATGGTTGAACAATATCTTTTATTTAAATAACTTATTTTAAAAAATTAAAGATAATGTTTAATTTAGACTAAATAAAAATTTTAATATGTAAAATTGATAAAAAATATATATATGAAAAACTTGATCAAAAAGTTGAATTATTTATTAGGTGAATTATATGTTAAGTCCAATTTTAATCAATTCTTGGGCTTGATTAATAATACCAAATGAATTACTAAGTCTAACTAATTGTTAGTCTCAACTCTATGTTCGACCTAATTAAATGTTAGATCCAATTAATTTTTGTGGCAATCAATATATATGAGACTCAAATAATTATTTGATCCAATTAATTATTATGCTTAGTTTCATCTTATTTGGATCCAACTTATTTATGAACCCAATTAATTAGTGGATTCATGCACGTTATATCCGATCAAATAGATAATTAGGCCTAATAATCAATAATAGGGCTTAAGATGCAATTTGGTCTATCATGCATGAAACAAAGAAATAATTTAGCCAAAAAATTTCCCTTAATGTATTAATGGGCCTAAAAATTTATCATAATTGGACCTAACATGTGATTGAGCTTAACAATATTTAATTCCCATGTGATTGAGCTTACCAATATTTAATTGGACCTAACCATATTCAGTCTTAACATGTGATTGAGCTTACCAATATGCATGAAACAAAGAAATAATTTAGCTAAATAATTGATCTTAAAAATTAATTGGATCTAATGGATAATTGAACCTAATATGCAATTAAGCCTAACAATTTATTTGACCTAAAAATTCATTAGGTTTATCAATTTGTTGGGTCAAATAATTATTTAAGCTGAAAGTTTAATTGTATTTAATAAAAAGATTAGACTTAATATTTAATTCAGCTTAATAAATTAATTGGGTTTAATATATAATTTTACCTATTAAAATATTAGATCTAGGATGTAATTGAGCCTAATAAATTATTAAATCTAGTAAATAATTTGACCTAACTTTTAATTGAGGTGTAAAATGCAATTAAATCTAACAATTAATAACCTAATAATTAGTTAGGCTTAACAACTAATTGATCTTAATAATTAATTAAGTCTAAGATTTAACTTTAACTAAAAATTGATTAGGCCTAAAATTTAATCCAATCCAATAAAAAAATCGGTTTAATATATACTTAGGTCTAATAAATAATTGCCCTTAATCTATAATTGGTAATTGATACCATTATGTAATTGGTCCTAAAATTTAGTTCAGTAAAAGATATAATTGAGTGTAATATGCTTGAATCTTGTACATAATTGAACCTAAGAATGTATTGAGTATAAGATATAATAAAAAAATGGATTTAATTGGCTCTAATTAATTGGGTTTAATATATAATTATTAGATCTATAAAATTGACCTTAATCATTAATTGGACCTAGCAAAAAATTAAGCCTAGCTAGTAACTGAGCCCAATAACTAACTGGGACTAAGAATTTATTCTATCTAAGAATTAAAGGGGTTTAATATCTAATTGAACTTCACATAAAATTGGGCTTGATAACAAAATGGGCCTAATAAATAATTATATGTATGACTTAATTTAGGGTAGAAATTAATTAGACCTTATAATGAATTAGGCCTAAGATTTAATTGTGACCAAAAGTTAGTTGGGCCTAAAATTCAACTGGGGATGATAAAAACTCGTGCTTAATATTTAATTGATTCTAGAATAATTTGTCTTAATATATAATTGGATCCAAACTATAATTGGACTTAAGATATTATTGGGCCTTATAAATAATTGAGTTTAATTGATAATTTAACCTAATAATAAATAATCCAGCTTAAGATATAATTCGGTCTATCATGTATGAATCAAAAAAATAATTTAACAAAAGAATGATCGGGCCTACTGTACATTAATTGGGCCAAAAAATTAATGGGACGATAAAAATAATTGGATCTAATAATATGTAATCGAGCTTAATATTTTAGTGGACAAGTAATTTATCGTGTCAACAAATTAGTTATGCCTAAAATTCAATTGAATCTAATGTGTAACTTATTGGCTGAACAACTTATTTAACCAAACAATTAATTAAGCCTCAAAGTTAATTAGGCTTAATGAAAAATTAAACTTAATATAAAATTAATCCTATCAAAATATTGAACCTAAAATGTAATTGAGCGTAAATATTAATTGGAGCTAGTGAATAATTAGGTCAAACAATTAATTTGGCTCAAAATATATTTGAGTGTAATAATTAACTTAGTATAAGATATAATTGGGCTTGAAATGTAATGAAACCTAACAATTAATTCATAACTAGTTGAGCTTGAGATTTAATTGTGATTAAGAATCAATAGGGCCTATGTTTTGATTTAACCTAAAAAAATTAATCTTAATCTATAATTAAGTCTAAAAAGCAATAGAACAAAAAATAATTGGGTTTAAATATAATTGGCTCTAAGATTATATTTACCTTGATACATAGTTAGGCCTAAGAAATAATTTAGCTAAGGAACAAAATGAGCCTAATGTATATTAATTTGACATATGTAGAAATGATACCTAATATATAATTGAGTCTAACAATTAACTGAATTGAATAATTCATTTCAACAAAGAATCGATTAAGCCTAATAGTTGCAGTTCTTAATATAAAATTGGCTTTAAGAACGAAATGAATTTATTTAATAATTATTCCCAACAATTCATTTGACGTAAAGATTCATTGTGCAAACAATTTGTTGGGTTGAACAATCAATTGAGTTTTAGGATTTATTTGGCTTTATAAAAAATTGAACTTAATAAATATTTGAGCTAATATTTAATTTAATCTAACAAAATTTTGAATTTTAGATTTAATTGATTTTAACAATTAATGAGATCTAAAAAAATAACAAGGTTTAGCAATTAACTAAATCTAATAATCATGAAATACATTTGAGCCTAATAATTAACTGGATCTAATATATAGTTGGGCCTAAGATGTAATTGCACTTAATAATTAATCGAGTTCAATAATTAAATAATCTAAAATTTTATTAAACTTAATGAAAAATTAGACTTAGTATACATTTAGACTTAATAAATAATTAGACTTAATCTATAATTGAGTATAAAAATGAAGTACTCTAATAAATAATTGAGCCAAAGTGGGTTCAAGTTTTAATTGGATTTAATGTATAATTGGATCCAATAATAAACTAAACCTATAGTTCATGAACTCAACAAATAATTGGACTTAAAATATAATAGATCAAAATTATAATTGGACTTAAGATATAATTGACTCTTACAAAGAATTGAACATGATAGTAAAACACACTAATAATTTGTAAATTATTAATTTTTAAAAATATAATTTGTTGTATAATATTAATTTATTTAAAATAAATAAATAAATTAATATTACAAATATTTTTATTGATAATTATTACGTATATTATTAAAATAATATTATAACACTAATTTGGTATTGAAATATTTTAAAAAGATTTTTTTACATCAAATTGATGTTAAATTTGATGCATAGGTTGGATATGATCTAATATGTAATTAAGCCTAACACTTAATTGGACCAAACAATGCATTGAGTTAAAAAAACTTATTGGGCATATAATTCAATTTAGCCTCACAAAAAAGTTGCCTTAATATATAATTGGAGTTAAAAATGAAATATACCTAATAAATGATTGAGCATAATTTGTAAGTAAGCTTAACAATTAATTGGATGCAATAATTGATTAGACTTAATAATTAATTTGAGCACAAAATTTTATTACATTGAATAAAAAATTAAACTTAATATATAATTGAGCTTAATAGATAATTAGGCCTAATATATGATTGAGCCTTGCAATTAATTGAATCTAACAATAATTCGGTCAAATAATTAATTGACATTAAGATTTAATTGTACTTAGGAATTAATTGGACATGAGATTTATTAGGTCTAATAAAAAATTAGATTTAATTTGTATTGATCAAATAAAAAATTAGGCTTAGTGTATAATTAAGCCAAGAAGAAAATGAATTTAATACATGATTGGGCCTAAAATATATATTGGGTCTAAGATTTAATTGGGTCAAATACATAATAGGACATAGAAATTAGTTGAGCTTAAGATATAAGTAGCCTGAGTTGTAACTCAACTTAAGATATAATTGAGCATAACATTAATTGAACCAAAATTTTACTAATTAGATCCAATAATTAATTTGATGTAATATTTAATTGGGTCAAATATGCATTTGAAGTTAACAATCAATTGCACTTATCAATATAATTGGACCTAAGAATTAAATTGACCTATTAAATAATTAAACCTAAGATTTAATTGAGTCTTACAACTAATTGCACCTAAGAACAAAAAGCCTACAATATAATTAGATCCAAACTATAATTAGGCTTTACGTAGAGATATACTTTACATATCATTGGGCCCAATAGACAATTAAGCCTAATAATCAATAATAAGGCTTAAGATACAATTAGATCTATCATGCATAATATTAAAAATAATTCAGTCTAAAAAATGATAGCCTAACATTTAATTAATATAAGCCTGAGAATTTATTGTATCATAATAATAATTAGACCTCATACGTAATTGAGCTTAATATTTAATTCGATTAGACAATTTATTGCTTCCAATGATTAATTGGGCATAATATTTAATTGAGCCTAGGAACTAAATAGACCTAATAGATAATTGAGCCTAATTATTAAGTGAACCTCAAGATTCATTGGGTTAACAAATCGGTTCAAATAATTAATTGAGCCTAAGAATTAATTGGATTTAATAAAAAATTAACTTACTATATAATTGATCCTAATAATTAGGCCTAAGATATAACTGAGCCTAACAAATAATTGGGATTAATAATGAATTGGACCTAAGATTTAATTGTATCTGCAATTAATTGGACCTAAGATTTAACTAGACCTAACAAAAAATTAGGATAAAATTTATAATTCATCCTAATCAATGTTTGAGATTAAGAACGAAATGACATTAATACATAAATGAGCCCAAAATATAACTAGCTATTTAATTTGTATTATTTAAGATATGATTTGATCAATAATTAATTAAGCTTAGCATGCATCAACTTGACAAATAATTGGACCTAAGAGCAAACTGGGCCTAAGATATAATTGAACCTAAATTTTAATTTGATTTAATATAATTGGATATAGTTATGTATATCATGAATGAAATTGAGAAATATTTCAACCCGAGAAAAAATTGAGCCTAACTTGGGTATAAAAATTAATTGAACCATAAAAATTATTTGGTCTAGAATGTAATTGAGTGTAACAGTTAATTGAACCAAATCATTAGTTTCACTAAATTATTAATTGGACCCAAAATTTACTTGGGCCTAATAGCTTAATGTATTATTGAACCTAAGAACAAAATAGACCAAATAAATAGTTGAGTTTAATGTGTAATTGAGCCTAGCAACTAATTAAACTTGACAATACAGTAGGTTTAACAATTCGTTGGGCTAAATAGTTAATTAAGCTTAGTTTTCAATTAAATTTCGTTTATATCATTAGACTAAATAAAATCTTAGACCTAATTATTCAACCTAAAAAATAATTGTCTTTTATCTAAAAATTACAACCTAACAAATAATTGAGTCTTCTATCTAAAAATTAGTTACACTTATTTAATAATGTGGCCTAATAGAAAGTAAAGCTTCACATATAATTCGGTCTAAAAATATATTTGAAATCAATAATTGCTTGGTCTAAGATATAATTGGGCTTAAGATGTAATTAAGTTTAATAATTAATGATTTAATAATTAATTAGACTTAACAATTAACTAAGCCTCATAATTTATCGAGCTCAAGATTTAATCATGACAAAGAATTTATTGGACATAAGATTTAACCAAGCCTAGTTAAATATTGAGCTTAATATGTAATTAGGGGTAATAAATAGTTGGGCTTAATTTATACATAAGTCTAAGAATGAAATGGGATAAATAAATTGAGCCTAAAATATAATTGGATCTAAATTTTAATAGACCATAAGATATAATTGGGCGCAGCATGCTTGAAGCCAATACAAAATTGACTTAACAAAAAATTAATTGAGTTTAATAAAAAAGTTGAACAAAACAAACAATTAGGCATAAGATGTAATTAAGCCTAACAATTAATTAGACATAACAATTAATTTGGCTTAATAATGAATTGTGCTTGATATTTAATTGTATCTTAGAATTAATTGAACATAAGATATAACTAGACCAAATAAAAAAACTAGGTTTAATATATAATTCATCCTAACAAATAATTGGGCTTAAGAACGAAATGACATTGATGCATAATCCAGCTTAAAATATAACTAGTCATACAATTAAGATGATTTAAAATGTAATTAGATTAGTAATTGATTAAGCTTAGCGTGCATGAGCTTGACAGATAATTGGACCTAAAAATAAATTGGGTTTGAAATATAATTGGACCTAAATTTTAATTGAACATAATCAATAAATAATAGTGCTTAAGATATAGTTAGGTATATCATGCATGAAATTGAGAAATACTTTAGTTCAAAAAAAAAAATTGAGCCTAAGGTATATTAATTACGTTTAAAATTAAATGGACCGAAAATGTTATTGAGTCTAATAATTAATTGAACTAAATAATTAGTTTTACTAAATTATTAATTGGACTAAGATTTAATTAGGCATAACAAAAAATTACGCTTAATACATAATTAAACCTATGAACAAAATAGACTTGACAAATAATGAGTCTAATATGTAGTTGAGCCTAACAATTAATTGAACCTAACAATACATTAGGTTTAACATTTTGTTAAGCTAAATAATTGATTGAGTTTAAGATTTAATTAAGTTTAATAAAAAAATTATGCTTAAAAAATAGTTAAGTTTAATATATAATTGGACAAAATAAAATATTGAACCTTTATATAACTCAATCGAACGAATAATTTAGCCTAACAATTAATTAAGTTATCTGCCTAAAATTAGTTGCACATATTAACTAATATAGCCTAATAAAAAGTTAGGCTGCACATATAATTGAGCTTAAAATATATTTCAGTGATTTACTTGGTATAAGATATAATTGGGCTTAAGATGTAATTAAATTTAATAATTAATGAAGGTTAATGAATTATTGAGCTCAAAATTTAATTATGAAAAATAATTAATTGGACAAAAGATTTAGTTGAGCCTAATTAACATATAATTAAGCGTAATAAATAGTTGGGCTTAACTTATAAATGAGTCCAAGAATGAAACGAGATAAATAAATAATTAAGCTTAATAAGTAATTAGGTCTAAAATCTAATAGATCTCAAGATATAATTGGACGTAACATGCTTGAACCCAATAAAAAATGAGCTTATGAATGAACTGAGCCTAAGATATGATCATAAACCCAAATTATAATTGAACTTAATATATATTTAAGCATAATAACTATTTGGACCTAAAATTCATTGATTGATTTTAAAATTAATTGGATCCAAATGGATAATTGAACCCAATGTGCAATTGAGCCTAACAATTAATTTGGCCTAATTATTCATTAGGCTTATCAATTTGTTGGGTTAAATAATTATTTGAGCCAAAAAAGTAATTATAATTAATAAAAACTAGACTTAATATTTGATTAAGCTTAATAAATTAATTGGGTCTAATATATAATTTTGCCTATTATTGGACCTAAGATGTAGTTGAGCCTATAATTTATTAAACCTAGCAAATAATTTTATCTAACATTTAATTGAGTAATAATTAATTAGGCTAAAATTTAATTTAATCTAAGAATTATTCGGCTTGGTTAAAAGTTTAGCTTTATATATAATTGGGCCTAACAAATATTAGATCTTAATAATTAACAAGGCCTAAGATATAAATGAGTCTAATGATTAATAACCTAACAATTAGTTAGGCTTAACAACTAATTGATCTTAATAATTAATTAAGTCTAAGATTTTACTTTAACTAAAAATTGATCAGACATAAGATTTAATCGAATCTAATAAAAATTTTGGTTTAATGTATACTTAGGTCGAATAAATAATTGGCCTTAATCTATAATTGATAATTGACACTAATAAGTAATTGGTCCTAAAATATAACTAGATCCAAGATTTAATAAAAGCAAAAGATATAATTGAGTGTAACGTTCTTGAATAATTGAACCTAGGAGTGTATTGAATATAAGATATAATTAAATCCCAACTATAATCCAATTTATGATATAATTGAGTGTAATAATTAATTGGACCTAACAAATTATTAATTAAGTCCCAAAATTAATCGAGTCATATATGTAATTAAGGTTAATAATTAATTCACCTTAGTAATTCATTGAGCTTAATAATTAACTAAGCTTAACATTTGATTGGGTCTAAAAAAATGAATTTACAAAAAAAATTGACTTAGTAAATAATTTATCTTAATAATTAGGTCTAACGCCTAAATTGGGCTAATAAAATCTAGATTTAAGATTTAATTGAATACAACAATTAATTCGGTTTAACAATTAATTGTGCTTGAGAATTAGTTAGACCTTAGATTTAATTGTGCTTATAAAAAATGTAGTTATTGTATAATTAGGCCAACGAAATAGTCAGGCTAAAGATAAAATTAGGCTTATCAAATTAATTAGAACTCAAATTTAATTAGACCTGAAAAACTAGACATACAATATAATTGAGCATATGATATCATGGGTCAAATATAATTAGAGTTGAGATATAATTGAGCATATGATATCATGGGTCAAATATAATTAGAGTTGAGATATAATTGAGCCTAATAAATAATTTAGTCTAATACATAATGGGGCCTAGTATGCACTAGCCCAAGATATAATTAGACCTAACATTTAATATGTGTTGGTATTAATTGGGCCAATTATACATGAATTGAGTAAATGATTAGGCCTTAAAAATGAATTGGAACTAACATAAATTAATCGTCCCTATTAATTTAATCACGTACAAAAAATAATTGGCTCTCTTAGGTAATTAAGTCTAAGAATTGTTTGCACCCAATGTACCAATTCATTGAGTTTAATAATTAATTGAGCTTAAGATTTAATTGGGCTTAATTAAAACTTTGGCCATGTAAATATTTATATTGAGTCTAACCAATAATTGTACCTAAGAATTAGTTAGGTCAAATATTTAACAGGGCTTAATATATAATTGATCCTAATAAATAATTGGGCTTAAGAAGAAAATAAACTTAATATAATTGATCTCAAATATAATTAGATCTAATAATTTATTACATTTAAGATATAATTATGCCCAATAATTAATTGGGACGAGCATGCATAAGTAAAACAAATTGGGCTTAAGATACAATTAGACCTATAATTGGACTTAGATATAATATGTCCCAATAAATAATTATGCCTATTACTAATAATAGGGCTACTAATAATTATTATTTGATTGAGTAAATATTATCTCTAATTAATTATTAGGTCTAATTATATCTTGGGCTAATTGCACACTATGCCTAATTATGTATTTATCTAAATTATTTTTTGTATCTAATTATATGTCATGTTTAATTACATGTGATCATTACATCATAGGTCCAATTTTATGTGAGGCCTAATTATATCATATGTCATATTTTCTAGCTCAAAGATCTCAGGCTCAATTAATTTTAAGTTCAATTATATCTTAGGTCATATTATTTATTAAGCCTAATTATGTATTGAGCTCATGCATGTTAGCTTCATTAATTAACGTGGCCATCTATATCTTCAGCTTGACTATTTTTTAGACCTAATTATATATTAAACCTAATATTTTATGAGGCCCAACAAATTTTCGAGTACATATAAATCTTAAGTTTAATTAATTATTAGGGTCAATTAGTTGTTAGGTCTAATTAAATGTTAGACTCAATTAAATCTTATGCCTAGTTATCTCTTTGGCCAATTTAGTTCTTATGCCAAATTATATATTAAATCTAATTTTGTATTTTATCCAATCAAATTTTAGGGCTAATTACTTAAAAGATCTAATGAATTGGTAGGTTAATTAATTTTTAATATCAATTACATATTTAGACCAATTAAATTTTGAGTTCAATTAATAAATATTGAACCCAATTAGTTATTAGGCTCAATTAATCTTTATGTCCAATTAATAATAAATGTTGAACGCAATTATTTATTAGGCTCAATTAATCTTGATGTCCAATTAATAATGAATGTTAAACTCAATGATAAGTTCAATTATAATTTGAGTCTAATTAATTGTTAATATCAATTATATATTTAGTCCAATCAAATTTTAAATCCAATTAATAAATGTCAAACTTAATTAGTTATTAGGCTCAATTAATTTTTATGTCCAATTATATGTTATGTTCAATTATAATTGAGTCCGATCATCTTAGGCTTCATTCATTCCTAAGCCTAATTATTTAGTGGGTTTATGCCACTACAACTAATTACATCATAAGCCCAATTAAGTCTTGAACCCAATTAATTTTTATGCACAATTAAATCTTGAGCTTAATTAATTATGATGCTCATGGATTATTTTTTATTTCTAATCAATTGTTAGTCCTTCAATTATTATGTTTAATTACATCTCATATCAAATTATATCTTCAACTCAGCTAATTATTTGACTTCAATATATTTAAAACCTAATTATATATGAAAGCCTAACTTTTTTTGTTCCTAATTAGATATTTGACACAATTAATTCTTGAGTAGAATTAAGTTTTAAGCACAGTTGATTATTAGAGATTACTTGTTACGTCTTAAGTTTAATATTTTATTTGGCTCAATTGTATGTTCAGATCAATTATTTATTAAGCTTAGTTTATTATTAAACCCAATTAATTGTTGGGTCCATTTATATCTTAGGCTCAACCATATATTTTCTTTCATTCTTAAGCCCAATTATTTATTTGGATCAATCATATATTAGGCTTAATTTTTTATTAAATCCAATTAAATCTTAGGCATAATTACTAGTTAGGCGCCATTAATTGTAAAACTCAATTACATCTAAAGTCTAATTATTATTTAGTAAACCCATTTCGTTATCGAACTCGTTTTTATATTAAGTCTAATTATTCAAATGGTGTAAATTTCTGTTTAGTCAAATTTTTATTAAGTCTAATCATATTTTGGGCTTGTAGACCCAGTTATTTATACCCAATTAATTATAGGCTCAATTAATATACATTAGGCCCAACTCGTTCCTAAGCCCAATTATTTTTGGGTCATGCATGATAGACTCAAATTATTTGACCCATTAAATGTTAAGCCCAATTTATTATTAAGAATTATATATTGGACTATTGCACACCAAGCTCCATTATATATATTAAGTCAATTTATATATTAGGTCCAATTATATTTTAAGTTCAATTATAATTGGTACATTATATCATAGGCATAATTAATATGCCTAATTTTTTAGACCAAATTAAATGTGAAGCCAATTAATTTTAAGTATATATATTGCATATTATATTATTTGTTAGGTCCAATTATATATGTAAAATTATTTCTTGGACTCATGAACGTTAACCTAATTAATTCAATATAATTGATTAAAAGCGTAACTTATTCTCAAACACTATTTATTATGACCAATTAAATGTTCAATCAAATTATATAAGAAGCGTAATTTTTTTAAATCCAATCAAATCTCAGATCTAATTAGTTGTTACATATAATGAATTATCATATGATTGGACCTAAAATAAAATGAGCCTAATAAATAATTGAGCTTTAGGTGCAATTGAGAGTTATGTTTAATTAGACTTAACTATTCATTAGGCTTCACAATTCGTTGATATTAAATAATTAAATGAGCTTAAGATTCAATTAGTTTTAATAATAAAAAAATAGGTTTAATTGGATCTAATTAATTGGGTTTAATATATAATTATTAGACCTGAGATATAATTGAACTTAATCATTAATTAGACCTAGTAAAAAATTAAGCATAACTAGTAAGTGAGCCCAATAACTTACTGGGACTAAGATTTTATTCTAGCTAAGAATTAAAGGGGTCTACTATCTAATTGAACTTTATACAAAATTAGGCTTGATACAAAGTGGACCTAATAAGTAATTATATGTATGATATAATTTAGTGTAGCAATTAATTAGATCTTATAATAAATTAGGCCTAAGATTTAATTGTGGCTAAAAATTAGTTGGACCTCAAATTCAATTGGGGATGATAAAAACTTGAGCTTAATATTTGATTAATTCTAAAATAATTTGTCTTAATATATAATTGTGCATAAGAACGAAGTTGGCTTAATATATAATTGGATCTAAATTATAATTGAACTTAAGATATTATACCTTATAAATAATTAATTTTAATTAATAAATTTGACCTAATAATAAAAAATTAAGTTTAATATGTAATTATAATTAAACTGAAGATCAGAACAAGTGTAATAAATAATTGAGTCTAATGTGTAACTCATTAGGTTGAATAACCCGTTTAACCAAATAATTAATTAAGCCTCAAAATTAATTAGGCCTAATGAAAAATTAAAATTGATATATAATTAAGTTTAATACAAAATTAATCTTATCAAAATATTGAACCTAAAATATAATTGAGCTTTAAATATTAAGTGAAGCTAACGGATAATTACGTCAAACAATTAATTTGGCTTAAAATATATTTGAGTGCAATAATTAACTTAGTATAAGATGTAGTTGGGCTTGAGATGTAATTAAGCCTAACAATTAATTCGACCAATATTTAATTGAGTATAATAACTAATTAAGCTCAGGATTTAATTGTGATTAAGAATCAATGGAGCTTAAGTTTTGATTTAACCTAATAAAAAAATTAATCTTAATCCATAACTAAGTCTAAAAAATAGATTAAAACATAATTGGGTCTAAGATTGTATTTCGCTTGATATATAGTTAGGCCTAAGAAATAATTGAGTAGATCATTTCAACAAAGATTTGATTAAGCCTATTATTTATAGTGCTTAATATATAATTGGCCCTAAGAACGAAATGAATCTATTTAATAGTTAAGCACAACAATTCATTTGACCTAAAGATTCATTGAGCAAACAATTTTTTGGGTCGAACAATCAATTGGGCTTAGTGTTTATTTGAGTTTAATAAAAAATTGAACTTAACAAATATTTGAGCTAATATATAATTTGATCTAACAAAATTTTGGATTTTAGATTTAATTGAGTTTATTAATTAATTATATCTAAAAAATAAAGAGGCTTAGAAATTAATTGAATCTAATAATTGGTTGGGCTTAAGATTTAATTTTGCCTAAGAATTAATTGAGCTTGATATTTAACTTGGTTGAATTAAAAGTTGATCATATGTGATTGGGCTTGATAAATAATAGGCTTGAAATACATTTGAGCCTAATAATTAATTAGATCTAATATATAACTTGTCTGAAGATGTAATTGTGTCTAATAATTAATCGAGTCTAATAATTAAATAATTTAAGATTTTGTTAAACTTAGTATATACTTAGACTTAATAAATAATTGGACTTAATCTATAATTGAGTATAAAAATGAAGTACTCTAATAAATAATGGAGTCTAAGTGGGTTCAAGTTTTAATTGGATTTAATATATAATTGAACCCAATAATAAACTAAACCTATAGTTCATGAACTCAACAAATAATTGGACCTAAGATATAATAGACCCAAATTATAATTGGACTTAAGACATAATTGACTCTTACAAAGAATTGGACCTAATAGTAAATAATATCACGTAAGGTATATTTAGGTCTATTATACATGAAACTTAGAAATAATTCACTTTTCAAACAATTTAGCCTAACTTATATTAATTTGGCATACAAATTAATTAGGCTATAAATATTATTAGGTCTAAGGCCATATCCAATGAAGACGATAAAACACCAATATGGTGTTCAAAACATGTTAACATGATCTCCAATAAAATGGCAAATACAAATCGGTAATTTGGTGCAACTACAGTGCTTAACTACATTAAATGTATTTTTTTAATTTTTTATATAATTATTGGTTTAAGTTTTAAAATCAAATACGGTTTTTTATGAACAACTTAATAAATATATCATATTAAAACAAATTATACCATTAAGAATACCTCATTAAGATCTTTAAAAGGAGATCAATATTTAATATATAATTTTATTTTATTTAAATTATTAATAATAAATATTTATTTAATTAATGATAATACTTTACATAACATCACAATTATTATTTAAAAATATACAAATAATTATAATAATTTATAATTTATGATATAATTTAAACTTTAGATGAAAAATTAACTTTAATTGGAAGCATAGTACAATAAACATAACACACTAAAGATTATAACATAAACTCAAATTACAACATTTATTAAAACAAAAACACTCCAATAATTTGTAAATTATTAATTTTAAAAATTATTAAAAATATATAATTTATTATATAATATCAATTTATTTAAAACAAATAAGTTAAAAATTTAAGTTGTATTAATTATTTTATTATTTTAAATAAATTAATTAATATTATAAATATTTTTATGGGTAATTATTATGTATATTATTAAAAATAACAGCATAACACCAATTTGATGTAAATGAATTGGAAACGAAAAAATTTAAGTGTTGAAATATTTTAAAAAGATTTTTTTTAATTTCAAATTAATATTAA
The DNA here is from genome assembly GCA_021397835.1 of Moringa oleifera. Taxonomy (NCBI): domain Eukaryota; kingdom Viridiplantae; phylum Streptophyta; class Magnoliopsida; order Brassicales; family Moringaceae; genus Moringa; species Moringa oleifera. The sequence continues at coordinate 3,323,473 of JAJFZO010000065.1, forward strand.
ATTTGGTGCATAGGGTTAGAGATGACCTAATATGTAATGAAGCCTAACACTTAATTGGGCCAAACAACACATTGCACTAAAAAACATATTAGGCATAAAATTCAATTTGGCCTTACAAAAGAATTACCTTAATATATAATTGGACTTTAAAATGAAATATACCTAACAAATAATTAAGCATAATGTATAAGTAAGGTTAATAATTAATTGGAGCTAGCAATTCATTAGATCTAATAATTTGTTAGGTAAAATAATTAATTGAGCACAGGATTTAATTATATTGAATAAAAAATTAAACTTAACATATAATTGAGCTTAATAGACAATTAGGCCTAATATGTAATCAAGCCTTACAATTAACTGAATTTAACAATAATTCGGTCAAATAATTAACTGAGTTTTAGATTTAATTGTGTTTAAGAATTAATTGGACCTAAGATTTCTTAGGTCTAATAAAAAATTTAATTTAATTTATAATTGAACAAATAAAAAATTAGGCTCAGTATATAATTAGGCCAAGTTGTAATTGAACTTAAGATATAATTGAGCATAACATTAATTGAACCTAACATTTATTAATTAAAACCAATAATTAATTTGATGCAATATTTAGTTGGGTCAAACATGTAGTTGAAGTTAACAATTAATTGCACCGATCAATTTATTTGGCCTAATAATTAATTAGGTCTAAAATTTTATTAGATCTATTAAAAAATTAAGCTTAATATAAAACTTGACGTAATAAATAATTGACCTTGATTTATAATTGGACCTAATAATTCAATTGACCTATTAAATAATTAAACCTAAGATTTAATTGAGTCTTACAATTAATTATGCATAATTATTCATTGACCCTAAAGATTAGTTGAGCCTAAAATTAAATTAGGTTTCATTAAAAAAAAAAGGGCTTAATATATAATTTGACCAAATTAATTAAGTGAACATGAGCAAGCCCAAAAAAAAATTGACATATAATTGAGGTTAATAAATAATATAGCCTAAGATACAATTAAACTTTAAGTTAATTCGATCTCGATATAATTGGTCATAAAAATTGGACATATAATATAATTAGGGCTCATATATAATTGAGTTTAACAAATAATATGACCTAATAAATAATTGAGTTAAGAACACAAGATATGACTGAACTTAATAATTTATTACGTTTGATGTTTAATTGGGCCTATCATGCATGAATCCAAGAAAGAGTTGACTTTAGGATTGAATTGGCCGTATTGTAGGTTAATTCGCTCTATGAATCAATTAGGCATAAAAATAATTGGTGCTAATATGTCATTAAGCCTAACAATTATTTGTACCTAACAATTTAGTGGCTTAAAAATTCATTGAATTTAATAATTACCCAATCCCAAGATTTCATTTAGTTTAATAAAATATTTGATTTAGTATATAATTGGGCCACCTAAATAGTTGAACTTAATAAAAAAAAATGAGCAACATAGAGAAATGGATCCGATAAATAATTATGTCTAAGATATAATTGAATTTAATAATTAATTGAGCCTAATAATTAAATAGATTTAAGATACAATTGAACCCAATAATGAATTGGGCTTAACATGCAGGCAACAAACAACTGGACCTAAGAACAAAAAGCCTACAATATAATTAGATCCAAATTATAATTAGACTTTGTGCATAATCAGCTTTACATATAATTGGGCCCAATAAACAATTAAACCTAATAATCAATAATAAGGCTTAAGATGTAATTAGATCTATATCATGCACAAAATTAAAAAGTAATTCAGTCTAAAAAAAAATTAGCCTAACATTTCATTAATCATCGGTCAAAATCACCAACCCTCACATCATATTCTCTTCCAAATCTCAAATCAATTATCGTGCCCACCAAAATCCAAACTAACATAAAACTAGAAAAAGTATTTTGCAACTCGATTCATCATCCACCTCGATTTTTTTCTTTTTTTTTTTCAGGTATAAATCTAAGGAGAATTTATAATGTAATACCAAGACAATTTTGTAGTGGTCCTTATGACCTTAATGGTTGGCACTGTGGTGTGGTGGTCTCGGCAGCAATCATAATATATAGAAAGATGAGGGAGCAATCATTGATGGATCAGAAGAATAACTGACCTTGTGATGGTTGTTCATGGTGGTAGAGGTGAAGTCGTGATATAATAATGCTAAATTGACGATTAGGGGAGGATTGAAAGAGAAATGCATATTCTTGATTTTCTTTGTCTCACTTTGAGTTTAGGGGATACATGATGTCGTTGTGATTTGAAAAAATGGGTCACTATATGTGAGGAAGAAACATTTGTTATCAAGCTTTTTATAAGTAATATTATAAAAAGCTTGATAATAAATTAATATTAAATAAATGATTCTGTTTATAAGTAATATTATAAAAAGATTCTGTTTGTATATTTATATTTTTAGTTTTTAATTTAAATTATTATTAATATTAAATAAATGATTATGGAATAAAATAGTAAGAGAAAGCGAGAACATTTTTGATTTTGTTTTTTTTTTACATTTTTAGTTTTAATTTTTTAAAAAATGTTTTATTTTTTAAAATTTTTGTGTCATTTTTTATTTTACCACATTTTTAATTTCAATTTTTTAATATCGCCTTACTTTCATTTTTTTATTGTTTTCCCTTATTTTCAAAAAATTTTATTTTTATTTTTCTAACTTTGTTTATATTCTATTTTAAATTTAAATTTAAATTTAATTATGAATAATTATGATTTATTATTATTATTAACATTATCTTTATTTTAATAATAATAAGAATAATAATAATAATTATTATTATTATTAGTAGTAGTATTGTTATTATTATTATTTTCACCAGTGAGTAGATTTCAATTTTATTTTTCAATAATTTGCAATGATAATATTTAAAAAAACAAGCCAATTTTATTATATTATATATTAAATTATTTAATGTGTTATGGTATTTGGTTCAATGTTAACCTATTTTCCTTATGATACTTGCATGTGAAATACATGAAAGAAGGCACGTGAGAAACGAGTGCTATATTCAGTTTTTTTATTTTCTTTTCAAATGTTTTTTGAACTTCATATTCAAAAAACTAATGTGTTGAGGAAGAAATAATGAGCAGTCAAATTTATTCAAAGTTTAATGAAAAATAATATTATTCTTTTACAATTAATTTTTATTGGTATTACTAGCCATCATGATAGATTTAGTTATGCTTGTTCATATGAATACCAGCTAAGTGCACACACACAAAAAAGCAACCTTTAATTCTAATTTTAAAATGTTTATTTTAAAAATGTTAGGTGATTACTATGTATCATTATTAGGTTTGTATTTTTTAATCAAAAACAAATAAATTTGAAGAGTTGAATAGGAATTATGCAAAAGTAAGAGCGGGACAAAATTTATAAAAATCATATTTAAGATCATTGAAATTTTTAATCCAAAAACATAACCTATGAACAACTCTTTCTAACAAAAAAATACCATAATTTACCGCATCTAATTTTAAAATGTTAGATGATATTTAGAGATAATTGAAATAGTGAGAATGGTTAATCTAATATTATAATATTTTTTATGTCCTTGTTCTATTGTTTGATTGAAAGATAATATGAAAATTATTTAATTTTAATTATATTTCATAAAATTTAAACTTAACAAACTATAATTTTTAATATTACGTAATTTTATTGAGAGTGAGATTCAACAATCCAATAATTAATATTAAGATAAAGATCAAAATGAACTTTATATAATTTGTATTTTTCTATCAATTTCTTATAATGTTTTTTTAAACCAATTCTACACAAGATATCCATTTATTTTTATTTTTTATTTTTATAAACGAACAATTCAAGTTGGTGATTTTGTACAATGGATTTTAACTTAAAATTTTTAACAAATACGAAGAAATATATAACAACATAGTTAGCTATACAATATCTTCTATTTACATAATTTATTTTAAAAAATTAAAGATAATGTTTAATTTAGACTAAATAAAAAAGTTGATATGTAAAATTGATTAAAAAAATGTATGAAAAACTTGATCAAAAATTCCAATTATTTATTAGGTGAATTATATGTTAAGTTCAATTCTAATCAATTCTTGGGCCTAATTAATAACACCAAATGAATTACTAGGTCTAACTAATTGTTAGTCTCAATTCTATGTTCGACCTAATTAAATGTTAGATGCAATTAATTTTGACGGCAATCAATATATATGAGACTCGGATCACTATTTGGTCTAATTAATTATTATGCTTAGTTATATCTACAGTTGAATTATATTGGATCCAACTGATTCGTGAACCCAATTATGTAGCGGATTCATGCATGTTATGTCCAATTAAATCTTAAACCTATTTAATTCTTATTCACAATTAAATTTTGAGCATAATTAATTTATTAGGCTCAATTAATTCTTAGATCTAACAATTATTAAATTAAATTACATCTCAAATCAAATTGTATCTCACATTAAGTTAGTTGTTGACCTCAAATACATTTAAATTCCAATATTATATGAAGCTCAACTTTTGTTGGGGGGCCCAGTTGACTCAATTGACTATTAGGTCATAATTATTTGCTATAATTAATTATTAGGCTTAATTATATCTTAGGTTTAATATTTTATCAAGTTTAATTATATATTACGATGCTTTTTTTATTTTCACTAAACTCAATCAAATTCGAGGCTCAATAAATTATTTTGCTCAACCATTTGCCTAATGAATTTGTTAGGTCAAATTAATTGTTAAGCTCAATTACACATTGGACTCAATCATTTATTGGGATCATTTAATTCTTAGGTAAAATTATATACTAAGCTCAACTTTTTTTATTATTATCCAAGTAATTGTTAGGCTGAATTATATATTAGGCTCACTTGCTTTTTGGGTTCAACTAATTCAATGGAATCAATTACATTTTAGGCTTAATTAATTATTTGATCTAATTATATTTTAAGTTGAAGTATTTACTAAGCCCATTTAAATTTCAAGATCAGTTAATTATTGGGCTCAATATATTGTTAGACCAAATTCAAATTAGTTGTTATGTTCAATTATATGATCTTAAGCCTCATTCGTTTTGAAACGTAATTATTTCTTGGGTTCATGCACTACAAGCTTGATAATTATTAGACCTGATAAATATTAGGTTCAGTTAATTATTAGGCTAACTTATATTGCAAACTTATTCAAAAGATGTCCAATTATGTATCAAATTGAATTATTTATTGGGCTAATTATATCTCTAAGTCTGATTATGTGTGTCATATTATATCGTAAGTATAGTTACATATGACCTCTAACTATATTATATATCAGATTTTTTAAGCTCGGTTAAATCTAATATCCAATTAATTTTAGGTCTAATTATATCTTGGCTAATTATTTATTACGCTTAATTACATGTCAAGTTATTGGTTGGGCTAATGCATATTAGCCTCATTATTTTTGTCCCATTAATAAGTCCCAATTATATCTATGTATCAATTTTTTCTTAGCTCTAATTTATATATTAAACATAATTTTTATAGGATCTAATTAATTTTGAGATACAATCAAATTTTAAACTTAATTAATTATTAGATTCAAAAAAATCTTATGCCTAATTATTTATTGGGCCAATTTAGTTCTTATGCTCAATTCTATATTAAACTCAATTATTTATCAGGTCAAATTGTACATTAAGTCTAATTTTTTTTATCATATATAATCAAATCTTAAGACTGGTTAATTATAAGGCATAATAAATTACTAAGTCTACTTAATTATTGTATTACATATTTAGTCTATTTAAATGATAGATTAAATTAATTTTTGGGTCTAATTAATAAATTTTAAGTCCAATTACTTGTTATGTCTAATTAATTCTTATGTTTAATTCGATCTTAAATTGGATTATTGTATGGATCCTATTATTTCGTACGCTCAATTCATTCTAACCATAATTATGTTGTGGGTTTATATAAGTTATGCCCAATTATATCATGGATTCATGCACGTTATGTCTAAATAAATTTTGAACTTAATTATATTTTAAACCAAATCATTTATTAGTTTTATTTTGTTTTTAGTTCAAATTATAGATTAAGCTTAATTATTTATTAACCTTAATTTTTATTCATAATTAAATTTATGACTAAATTAATTATTAGACTCAGTTAATTGTTAGACCACCCTAATCATGAGGTCATTAATTGTTAGGCTTTATTACTTCTCAAGTCAAAAATAGATTAAAACCAATTTATTTTTAGGCTTAATTATTTATTAGGCCTAATTTTAGGTTCAATATCTTATTAGTCTTAACCATGTATTAAGCTTAATTATATATTAAGCCTATTTTTTTTATTAAACTCAGTTAAATCTTAGTCTTAATGAACATTTTTAGGCAACAAATTTTTAGGCCTAATAAATTATTTGATCCAATTAATTATTAGGTTTAATTACACATCAAACTCAAATATTTCTTAAGCTCTTATTTTGTTCTTAAGCCTTATTAGATATTATACTCAATTTTTTTAGACTCAGTTAAATATGAGACCTAATTAATTATTTGACATAATAAATTACTTAATCAAATTAATCAGATTTAATATATAATTAAGCCTTGTAATTAAGGTTGAGCATGTAAGAGCCCAACAAATAATTAGACCGAAGAACAAAGACTACAATATAATTGAACCCAAATTACAATCAACTTTACAAATAATTAGATCAAATAGATAATTAGGCCTAATAATCAATTATAAGGCTTAAGATACAATTGGGTCTATCATGCATGAAACAAAGAAATAATTTAGCCCAAAAAAATTACGTTAATATATTAATGGGTCTAAAAATTTATCATAATTAGTCCTAACATGTGATTGAGCTTAACAATATTTAATTAGAGTAGATAATTTATTGCTCTAAATAATTAATTAGGCATAATATTTAACTGAGCCCACTAAAAAATTAAACTTGGGAATGAAATAGACCTAATAAATAATCGATCATATTACATAATTAAGCCTAAAAATTAATTGGACCACAAGATTCATTTGGCTAACAAATAAGTTCAAATAATTAATTGAGTCTAAAATTAATTGGTTTTAATTAAAAAATTGAGCTTCATGAATAATTAAGCATAAGATGTAATTTAAACTAACAATTAATTAGATCTAACAATTAATTTGACTTAATAATGAATTGGGCTTGAGATTTAATTGTATCTAAGAATTAATTTGGCATAAGATATAACTAAACCAAATAAAAAAACTAGGTTTAATATATAATTCATCCTAATAAATAATTGGGCTTAAGAACGAAATGACATTAATACATAATCCAACCTAAAATATAACTAGTCATAAAATTAAGATGATATAAAATGTAATTAGATTAATAATTAATTAAGCTTAATGTGCATGAGCTTGACAAATAATTGGACCTAAAAATAAATTGGATTTCGGATATAATTGGACCTGAATTTTAATTGAACATAATCAATAAATAATAGCGCTTAAGATATAATATTATGCACGAAATTGAGAAATACTTTAGTCCAAGAAAAAAAATTGAGCCTAAGGTACATTAATTAGGCTTAAAATTAAATGGACTACAAATGTTATTGAGTGTAGCAGTTAATTGAATCAAATAATTAGTTTAGCTAAATTATTGATTAGACTAGGATTCAATTAGGCATAACAAAAAATGAAGCTTAATATGTAATTAAACCTATGAACGAAACACACCTAACAAATAATGAGTCTAATGTGTAGTTGAACATAACAATTAATTAAACCTAACAATACATTACGTTTAATATTTCGTTAAGCCTAATAATTGATTAAGCTTATGGTTAGGTTTAATAAAAATTGGGCTTAATAAATAGTTAAATTTAATATGTAATTAGACCAAATAAAATATTAAACCTTTATATAATGTAATAGAACAAATAATTTAACCTAATAATTAATTAAGTCTTCTGCCTAAAATTAGTTAAACTTAGTAACTAATATAGCCTAATAAAAAGTTGGGCTTCACGTATAAATGGGCTCAAAATATATTTGAACTCAATGATTTACTTGATCTGAGATACAATTGAGCTTGAGCTCAAAATAGAATTAAGTCTAAAATTTAATAGATCTTAAGATATAATTAGGCGTGGCATGTTTGAACTCAAAACAAAATGAGCTTATGAATGAATTGAGCCTAAGATACGAGCATATAACCAAATTACAATTGAACTTAATATATAATTAAGCATAATAACTATTTAGGCCTAAAATTCACTAATTGATCTTAAAAATTAATTGGATCTAATGGATAATTGAACCTAATGTGCAATTAAGCCTAACAATTGATTTGACCTAAATATTCATTAGGTCAATTAATTTGTTGGGTCAAATAATTATTTAAGCCAAAAATTTAACTGTATTTAATAAAAATTAGACTTAATATGTAATTCAGCTTAATAAATTAATTGTGTCTAATATATAATTTTACCTATTAAAATATTAGACCTAGGATGTAATTGAGCCTAATAATTTATTAAACCTAGCAAATAATTTGACATAATATTTAATTAAGTCTAAAATTTAATTTAATCTAATAATTGATGAGGCTTAGTTAAAAATCCAGCTTTACATATAATTGGGCCTAAAAACTATTAGATCCTTTATAATTAACTAGATCTAAGATATATTTGGGCTTGAGATATAAATGAGTCTCATAACCAATAAACCAATAATTAGTTAGGCTTAACAACTAATTGATCTTAATAATTAATTAAGTTTAAGATTTAACTTTAATTAAAAATTAATTAGACCCTAAGATTTAATTGAGTCCAATAAAAAATTTCGTTTAATATATACTTAGGTCTAATAAATAATTGGCCTTAATCTATAATTGATAATTGACACTAATAAGTAATTAGTCTTAAAACTTGGTTTAGTAAAAGATATAATTGAGTGTAACATGCTTAAATCCTGTTCATAATTGAACCTAAGAATGCATTGAGTGTAACATATCGTTGAATCCCAACTATAGTTCAACTTATAATATAATTGAGTGTAATAATTAATTGGGCCCAACAATTATTAATTAAGCCCCAAAATTAATTGGTTCAAATATGTAATTAAGGTTAACAATTAATTGGCCTTAATAGTTCATTGAGCTTAATAATTAACTAAGCTTAAGATTTGATTGGGTTTAAAAAAATGAATTTACTACAAAAATTGACTTAATAAATAATTTATCTTAATAATTGGGCCTAAAGCCTAAATTGGGCTAATAAAATGTAGGTTTAAAATTAAATTGAGTATGATAGTTAATTCGATTTAACAATTAATTGTACTTTAGATCTAGTTAGACCTAAGATTTAATTGATCCTTATAAAAGATATCGTTGTTGTATAATCAGGCCAATGAAATAGTCAAGTTAAAGATATAATTAAGCTTATTAATTAAATAATATCACTTAACATTTAATTAGACCTAAAATTAATTAGAACTCAAATTTAATTGGACCTAAAAAATTGGACATACAATATGATTGCCTTATATAACATTGAGAATATGATATCATGCATCAAATATAATTAGAGTTAAGACATAATTGAGTCTAATAAATAGTTTGGTCTAATACATAATGGGGCCTAGTATGCACTAGCCCAAGATATAATTGGACCTAACATTTAATATATCTAAGTATTAATTAGGCTGATTATACATGAACAAAGTAAATGATTGGGTCTTAAAAAATGAATTGGAACTAACATAAGTTAATTGTCCTCATTAATTTAATCAAGTGCAAAAAATAATTGGCTCTCTTATGTAATTAAGTCTAAGAATTATTTACACCCAATAATTCATTAGATTTTCCAATTCATTGAGTCTAATAGTTAATTGAGCTTAAAATTTAATTGGACTTAATTAAAACTTTGACTTAATATATAATTTGGCCATGTAAATATTTATATTTAATATAAAAATGAAATGGGCCTAATAAATAGTTAGACTTAAGATGTAATTGAGTCTAACCAATAATTGTACTTAAGGATTAGTTAGGTCACAATTTAATGGGGCTTAATATATAATTGATCCTAATATATAGTTGGGTATAAGAAGGAAATAGGCTTAATATAATTGGTCTCAAATGTATTAGATCAAATTATATGTTAAACCTATTTTATAATATATCCAATTAAATTTTAAGGCTAATTACTTAGAAGGCCTAATGAATTGCCAGGTTCAATTTATTATTAATATCAATTACATATTTAGTCCAATTAAATTTTGGGTGCAGTTAATAAATGTTAAACCTAATTACCTAATTATTAGAGATTACTTGTTACATCTTAAGTTTAATATTTTATTCAGCTTAAATATATTTAAAGCCCAATTATATATGAAAGTCCCACTTTTTTTTTTGCCCTAATTAGATATTAGACACAACTAATTCTTAGGTAGCATTAAGTTTTAGGTCCACTTAATTATTAGAGATTACTCGTTACATCTTAAATTTAATATTTTATTTGGCTCAATTATATGTTAAGATCAATTATTTATTAAGCTTAATTTTTTTATTAAACCCAATTAATTGTTGGATTCATTTATATCTTAGGCTCAACTATATATTTTCTTTCATTCTTAGGCCCTATCAAGCTTAATTTTTTATTAGATCCAATTAAATCTTAGGCACAATGACTAGTGCAATTAATTGTAAAACTCAGTTACATTTAAGGTCTAATTATTATTTATTAAACCTATTTCATTATCAGACTTATTTTTATATTAATTCCAATCATTCAAATGGTATAATTTTATATTTAGCCAATTTTTTTTATTAAGTCTAATCATATTTTGGGCCCATAAACCCAAGGAATTGCTAGGCTCAATTAATAAACATTAGGCAATTAAATCTAAAGCCAATTAATTTTAAGTATATATATCTTAGGTTATATTATTTGTTAGATTCAATTATATACATAAAATTATTTCTTAAATTTATGAATGTTAACCTAATTAATTCAGTCCAAATGATTAATGGGCCTAATTAATTCTCAAACATTATTTATTATGACCAATTAATTGTTCGATCAAATTATATGCGATGCTCAATTTTATTTTTAAATCCAATCAAATCTTAGATCTAATTAGTTGTTAGGTATAATGGATTATTAGATCACATAAATTGTTAATTTAATTACATATTTCACTCAATCAAATATTAAATCTAATAAATTTTTAGATCTAATTATTATATTTTAGGTTCAATTAATAAATATTGGATTAATTAATTATTGTAGTCAGTTATATCTTATGTTTAATAAAATCTAATTATATCTTACGCTCAATTTATTTCTCGACACAATATATTCGACTCATGCATACTACGGCTACTTTGACTTATACCAAACTAAATATTGGAAAAATTATGTTTTCATTCTAAATATTTATTAGTTTTATTTCATTTTTAAACCCACTTATTGATTAAGCTCAATTAATTATTAAACCTAATTATATATAAAAACTAATCTTTTATTAAGTTTATCGCTGTTAAATCTTTGATTCAATTAATTATTAGTCCTAATTAATTAAATAGATATTTAATTATTTGGCTCAATTACTTATCAAGCAAAATTATATTTTAGAACCCTTATACTTATTAGGTCAAATTATATATTAAATTCAAATTTTTATTACGTCCAATTAGACTAATTCTTGTGTAGAATTAAATTTTAGGCTCGATTAGTTAGTAGATTCAATTAAATTGTTAGGTTTAATTATTTAATAGGACCAATTAATTATTAGTTTTAATTATATCTTCAATTCACTCTTTTATTAGGTCTAATTAGTTATGACACTTAATAACAAATTAAGCTTAATTTTTAATTAAATTCAATTAAATTTTAAGACCCAATCAATTCTTAGTTACAATTAAATATTAGGCCCAATTCATTACTTGGCAAAATGAATCGTTTGTTCCAATTAATTGTTAAGTTAACTTAACTCACATGCCAAGTTATTTGTAGTACAATTAGTTCTTAAGTCTAATTAATATATGCTCGAATAAATTTGCTCCTAGGTTAAATTACTTCTTAGTTTCATACATGAAAAACTCATTTATATCTTAAGCTAATCATTTATTATAATTTCAACCCAATTATACCTTTTTTCGGTTTGTTTTTAGGTCCAATTAATTATAAGCCTAATTATAACTTAAATCTAATTAACTATTAGACTTTAATTATCTTTTAGGCCCAATTGTATATGAAGCCCAGTTAGTTATTAGGTCCAATTTTATATTAAACATAATTATTTCTTATGATCAATGATATATTAAATCTAATTTTTATTAGGCATAATTAAATATTAGGCTCGATTTGTTAGGTCCAACTAATTGTTGGACTCAAATAAATCTTAGCCTTAGTAATCTATGAGGCTATTCAGCTCTTAGGCCTAGTATATATTAAGGTCAATTATTTATCAGATTAAATTATATATTAAGTTTAACTTTTTGTTAGGCCCAACCAAAATCTTAGATATAATTAATTATTAGCATATTTTTACATTAAGTTCAATTTATTTAGGTGGGCTAATTGTATATTTAGCCAAAAATTTTAATAAAGGCTTAATTAATTATTGGACCACATGAATATCTAGGCCCAATTATTTTTGTGTCTAAATGATTCTTAAGTCAAATTAATATACATTAGGCCAAACTCATTCTTAAGCCCAATTATTTCTTAGGTTCATGCATAATAGGTTGAATAAATTGTTAGATCTCATAGATGTTAGGTCCAATTAATTATTAGGCTTGATAATTATCCAATTATACTTGGTCTATTACATTATAAGCCTAATTATATAGGACATCTAATCATATCATATGCTCTTGTGGCCTAATAAATTTTAGGTCTCCTTGAATCTTAGGCCATAACATTTAATAGGCCCAATCACTCGTCAAATTATTTTTTGAACTCGTGCGCATAAACCAAATTAATTTGGTCAAATTAAATCATAAGTCTAATTATATCTTCAATCTAACTATTTCTTAGACCAAAATATATACTCAACCCAATTTCTTATAAGGCCAACTAGTTTTCATGCCCTATCAAATTGTTAAGTCAAATTAAATGTTAGATTCAATTAAATCATAGAACCAAATATTTATTAGGTCAAATTGTATATTAAGTTTTCAATTTTATCAAACCTAATAAAATCATAAACCCAATTAATTATCAAGTCCAATGAGTATTAGTCTAATTAATTGTAACATATTCGATCTAATTAAATATTAGATCCAATCAATTCTATGCCCAATTAATAAAATTAGATATAATTGTTATTTCATCCAATTAATTATTATGCTTAATAATATCTTAAACTCAAAATTCTACACCCTAATCCTTAATGCAAAACCTTAAAGTCAATTCTCTAAACATTAAGCCTTAAGCCTTAACCTTTCACACTTTAAACCCTAAACCTTAAACCCTAACCCCTAACCCATAAACTCTAATTCTACTTCATAAACCCTAACTTTTAAACTCTAAATCTAAAATCATAACCTCTAAACTCTAAACCTAAAATCTTGAACCCTAGACCTAAACTCAAACTCTAACTCCTAGACCCTAACACCAAACTTCAAATCCTAAACTTAAACAATTGATTCCTTAACCAAAACACTAAAGCCCTAAACCTAAACCCTAGTCCTTAAAGTCTAACCCCTAATGTTGACCCATAGACACTAAACCGAAAACCTTAAACACTAAACATCAAATCCTAAACCTAAACAAGTGATTCCTTAATCAAAACACCAAAGCCCTAAAATGTAACCATAATCCCTAAATGTTACTCAATCATTAAACTCTAAATTCTAACCCCTAATGCTAACCCACAGACACTTAACCAACACCCCAAAGACATAAAGCCTATACACAAACCTTAACCCCTAAACCTTAATCTTAACCTTAAACCTAACCTCTAGACCTTAAATTTGAAACCCTTCTCCTAAACCCTAATTGTGAAGACATTATCCTAAACCATTAAACCTAAAACCCTAATGCTTAACCTTCAAACCCTATACACTAATCCTTGAACCCTAACTCCTCAATACTAAATCCTACACTGTAACCCCTACACTTAACCATAAACCATAAACCTTAGACTCTAAATCTTGAAGCCTTAATCCTTAATCCAAAATTTCTAAACCCCAAACCCTAAACCATGAATCTTAAACACGAAATCCTAAACCTTAAACTTGAAACCTTAAAACCTAAACCTAACACGTAACAAATGGACCTTAACCCCAAACCCTTATGTCATAAACTCCGAAAGCGAACCGCTAAATCCTAAACAAAATCTCCTATGCCCTAACCCCCAAACCTTAACTCCAAAACCATAAAATTTAACCGTAACATTTAGGATTTGAGTTTTAGGGGCTAAAAGCTAAGAGGTTAGGGTTTAAGGGTTAAGGGTTTAAGGTAGAATTTAGAGTTTGGGGTTAGGGTTTAGGGGTTAAGGTTTAAATTAATTATACCTATTTTACATGAAAATAGGAAATAATTGGATCTAGAAATGAAGTGGACTTACCACATATATTGCCCAAAGATATACTTGAGCCTCATGATTAGTGGACCCAAAGATTTATTGGACGTACCAATTAATTGATATTAATAATTAAATCAACTAAAGATAAAAGTGTACTTAAGAATTAGTTAGATAATCAAGCTCAACATATGATTGATCTTTATATATAATGAGTCTAAGAAAGAAATAGTCTCAATAAAAAATTTACCCTAAATATAATTGGACTCAGGATATTATTGAAGGCAATAATTTTTTAAGCCTAATATACAATTAGACTTAGCGTGTCGGATTTGTCTAGAAATAAATTCGGCTCAATATATATTTGGATCTAACAAATAATATAGTTTAATATATAATTGTGCCATGAAATAAAATAGGTCATGTAAATAATTATATCTAAAATATAGTTGGGTCCAATAATTGATTAGCCTTGAGAAGTAGGAGCACAACAAATAATCAGGCCAAGGAACGAATTCAACCTAGATACAATTAGACCTAAAATAATATAATAATTAGACTTAATTTATTATTGTTTCTTAAAAATAATTGGACTTACTAATCAAGCCTAATAAATAATTGAGTTAACATATAATTGAGCTTAAGAACAAAATGGGCTCTACAACTAAGTAGATGTAAGATGTCATTGAGTCTAAAAATTAATTTGACCTAATAATTAATTGGATGAATGCTCAATTAAGTCTAAGAATTAATTGTGCCCAAAAATTAATTATGCACAATAAACAATTAGATTTAATATGTAATTGATCGTAATAAATAATTAGCCTTAATATATAATTGTAATTGATCGTAATAAACAATTAGAACTAAATGAGCTTAATATAATTAGATTTAAAATAAACACGGATTAATTAATTGAGCTTAATATTTAATTAGACCTAATAAAAATTAGACTTCATATATCATTTATCATAATAAATCATTATGTTTAATATACAATTAGATCTTATAACTAACTGAGCATCATACACAATTGAGCCTAAAAGATAATTAAATATAATAGTTAATTACATTTAAGATAAAATTGAACCTAGAAACAAACTGGAAAAAGGTATAATTGGATTGAAATTATAATAAATGATTAGCCTAATAATTAATTGAACCTAGCAAACAATTAGACCTATATAGGAATTAGTTGAGCCTAATGTCTAATTAGGCGTGACAAAAATTTGAATTTCATATATAATTGGACCTAATAAATGTATGGGTTCTAAAATATAATTTTGCTGGATAAGTAATTGAGCCCAACAATTAAAGATCTAACGAATTAATTAAGTTTAATAATTAATTGAATTGAAGATTTAATGGTGACAAGTATTTAATGGATCTTAATAAAAGACTGGGTTTTATATATAATTAGATATAATAAATAATTGAGCTTAATCAATAAGTGGCTTAAAAATGAAATAAAACTAATAAATATTCAGAATAACAAGATAATTTGTCCAATATTTAGTTGGGTATAAGTTAAAGTGGGTGTAGTGTACATGAATCGAATGTATTGTGTTGTAAGATACAATTGAATTAAAATTAAACTTAAGATAGAACTAATACAATAATTAATTAGTCCAATATTTGTTAATTGAACCAAAAGTATAATAATTGGATCTAAAAATTTATTAAATTTAATATTTAATTGAGTGAAATATGTAATTGAGATTAATAATTTATTTTACCTAACAACTATTTAGGTCTAAGATTTGATTGGATTTAAAAATAAAAGTGAGCTTTGCATGTGATTTGATCGAACAAGTAATTGGGCATAATAAATAGTGTTTGAGAATTAGATAGGCCCATTAATCAATTGGACTGAATTAATTTGGTTAACATTCATGAGTCTGAAAATTAATTTTACGTATATAATTGGTCGTAACAAATAGTATAACATAAGATATATGTGCTTAAAATTAGTTGGCTTCAGATTTAATTGGGCCTAAAAACTTAGACATTTCAATTATGCTAATGACATAACGTACTAATTATAATTGGACCTATATTTAATTGGATACAAAGAATAATTGAGCCTAGCAATTCATTGGGTTCATGAGCCTAAACTATGATTAGATTTAATAAAAAATTTACCTTAATATAAAATTATGCCATTTGAATAATAGCACTAGTAATCATACCTAAGATTTAATTGGATCTAGTGAAAAATTAAGCCTAACATATGATTGATCCAAATAAATAATTAGGCCTACGTATGAAAGAAACTTAATATATAGTTAAGCCTAAGATATAAATGGACCCAACAATTAATTGTGTTTAAAAAAAACTAAGTCTAACAAATAATTGATCTTAACATACAATTGAGCCGAATAAAATATTAAACTTAAAAGATGTAACAAGTAATCTCCAATAATTAAGTAGGCCTAAAAACTTAATTCTATCTAAGAATTAGTTGTATCCAATATCTAATTATGACTAAAAAAAAGTTGGGCTTTAATTATATTAAAGCTGAATAATTAACTGAGTTGAAGAAATAATTTGATATGAGATGTAATTGAACTTAATAATTAAAAGACTAACAATTAATTAGAAATAAAAAATAATTGATGAGCATCATAATTAATTAAACTCAAGATTTAATTGTGAATAAAAATTAATTGGATCCAAGACTTAATTAAATATTGCATCAAATGAATTCTTGGATTTAATTAATAAATGTTAGGTTCAATTAATGTTATGCTCAATTATATCTTACGTTCAATTACAAGTTAGGCTAATTATATCTTAAGCCCAACTAATTCCTATGTCCTATTATGTATTTGATCCAATTAAATCTTGAACCTAATATATATTTTAGGCCCAATCATGTATTAAACTCATTTTGTTCTTGGCCTAAGATACTATGCCTAATTTTTTTATTTGATTAATTACAAATTAAATATAATTTTTTATTAGACCTAAATTTAACGCCAATTTGATGTTAAAAAAATCATTTTAGAATATTTCGATGTCAAATTTTTTATCTCTAATCTATTTACACCAAATTGGTGTGATAATATTATTTTAATAATATACATAAAAATTATCAATACAAATATTTGAAATATTAATTATTTATTTAAAATAATAAAATAATTAATACAACTTAAATTTTTAATTTATTTATTTTAAATAAATTAATATTATATAATAAATTATATATTATTAATAATTTACAAATTGTTGAAGTGTTTTAGTTTTAATTAATGTTATAATTTCAGTTGATATTATAATCGTTAATGTTGTTATATTTATTGTACTGCGTTTTTAATTAAAATAAATTTTATTTTTATCATATTTATCTAAATTTTAAATTACTATAATTTTTTACATATTTTTAAATAATAATTTTTATATAATGTATAATAATATTATTAAATAAATAAATTATTATTATTAATTTAAATAAAACATAATTATATATCGAATATTGATCTTATTTTGAGATCTTGATGTGATATTCTATGTGACATAATTTTTTTAATATTATGATATGTTTATTAAGTTATTCATCAAAAATATATTTGATTGGAAAACTTAAAAAAAATAATTATATAAAAAATTTATAGAATTACATTTATTTACTATTAGGTCCAATTCTTTTCAAGTGTCAATTATATCTTAAGTTTAATTATAATTTGGGTCTATTATATTTTAGGTCTAATTATTCGTTGAGCCCATAAACTATAGGTTTCGTTTATTGTTGGGTACAATTAAATATTAAATCTAATTAAAACTTGAACTCACTTATATTTTAGGCTGAATTATTTATTACAGTACTTCATTTTTATACTTAATCATAGATAAAGTCTAATTTTTTATTAAGTTTAATAAAATTTTAGATTATTTAATTATTAGAATCGATTAATTATTATGAGCAATTACATCTTAGGACAAGTCATATATTAGATCTAATTAATTATAAGGCTCAAATGTATTTTAAGCTTATTATTTATCAAGCCCAAATCACATATGATCAACTTTTAATTCAACCAAGTTAAATATCACGTCCAATTAAATCTTAGGCCTAACTAATTATTAGATTCAATTAATTGCTAAGACTTGTTATTTTTTTAGATCTAATTAATTATTAAACTCAATTAAATCTAAACTCCAATTTTTGTTAAATTAAATTATATATTAGCTCAAATATTTGTCAAGTTCAATTTTTTATTAAACCCAAATAAATACTAAGCCCAATTGATTGCTCGACCTAACAAATTGTTTGCTCAATGAATCTTTAGGGTCAAATGAATTGTTGTGCTTAATTAGTTCTTCGTTAAAATGAATTATTCTACTCAGTTAATTGTTAGACTCAATTATATATTAGGTGCCATTTATACTTATGTCAAATTAATATACGTTAGGCTTTTTGTTCCTTAACTAAATTATTTCTTAGGCCTAACTATATATCAAGCGAATTATAATCTTAGACTCAATTATGTTTTAGTCTAGACTTAATTATAGATGAAGATTAACTTTTTTATTAGGTTAAATTAAAACTTAAGCTCTATTGATTCTTAATCACAATTAAATCCTGAGCTTAATTAGTTATTATACTCAATTAAATGTTAAGTCGAATTAATTGTTAGGCTTAATTACATCTCAAGCCCAATTATATCTTATACTAAGTTAATTATTGCACTCAAATATATTTTGAGCCAAATTAATTGTTTGACTTAGTTATCCGTTAGTTCCAATTAATATTTAAAGCTCAATTATATTTTAGGTTCAATATTTTGATAGGATTAATTTTATATTTATTGGTTAATTTTAATTATATATTAATTTTAATTTTTCGTTAAGCCTAATTAATTTTAGAGCTTAATTAATTATTTGGTTAACGAGTTGTTCAGGCCGAAGAGTTACACATTAGGCTCAATTACACATTAGACTTAATTATTTATTACATCCATTTCGATCTTAGGTTTAATTATAATATTAAACTTTTTTTATTAGACTCAATTAAATTTTAGGCATAACTTATTACTTGACACAATAAATTATTTGTTCACTAAAATATTAAGCTCGATTACATATTATTAGACCCAATTATTTTTATGATCCCATTAATTTTTTGGCCCAATTAATGTATGTTAGGGGCGTTCATTCTTTTGTTGAATTATTTTTTTGTTTCATACATGATAGACTGAATTATATCGTAAATCCTACCATTTATTATTAGGCCAAATTTATCAATTAAACTTAATTATTTATAAGGCCTAATAATATCTTAAGTCCAATTATAATGTGGATCCAATTATATATTAAGCCAACTTTGTTCTTATGCATAATTATATATTAAGACAAATTATTCTAGAATCAATTAAATATCAAGCGCAAGTTTTTGTCATCCCCAATTGAATTTTAGGCCCAACTAATTTTTAGTCATAATTAAATATTAGGCCTAATTTATTATAAGGTTTAATTAATTGTAACATTAAATTATGTCATACATATAATTATTTATTAGGCCAATTTTTTATAAAGTTTAATTAGATATTAGACTCCTTTAATTCTTAGATAGAATAAAATCTTAGTCCCAGTTAGTTATTGGGCTTAGTTACTTGTTAGGCTTAATTTTTTGCTAGGTCGAATTAATGATTAAGCTCAATTACATAGATCTAATAATTATATATTAAACCCAATTATCTAGATCCAATTAAGCCTTTTTTTATTATTAAAACTAATTGAATCCTAAGCTCATTTAATTATTTAATCTCAACTTTTTAATGGTAAACCAAACAACTAAAGATCTAAATAATTAATTAGGTCTAACGATTTAATGAAATAAAACTAATAAATATTTAGAACAAAAACATAATTTGTCCAATATTTAGTTAGGTATAAATTAAAGTGGTCGTAGTGTGCATAATCGAATGTATTGTGCTGAGAAATGAATTGAGCGTAAGATACAATTCAATTAAATTAAACTTAAATAGAAAATTACACCATTTGAATAATTGAACTTAATATAAAAATAAGTTCGATGAAGAAATGGGTTTAATAAATAATAATTAGACCTTAGATGCAATTGAGTTTTACAATTAATTGTACCTAACAAGTGATTATGCCTAAGTTTAATTGGATATAATAAAAAATTAAAACTAATATATGATTGATCCAAGACCTAAGAATGAAAGAAAATATATAATTGAGCTTAAGATATAAACAGACCCAACAATTAATTAAGCCTAATAACTCATTAAATTTGACATTTATTAATAAGATTGAAATTTTGGTTGGGCTAAATATGTAATTAATATTAACAATTAATTAGACTCAAATTATAATTGAACTTATAATTGGATTCAACATTTATTATTAATTGAACATAAAGATTAATTGAGCCTAATGGGTTCAACATTTGTTGATTGGACCATAAATTTAATTGGGCTAAATATGTAATTGATATTAACAACTAATTAAACTCAGCAATTCATTAGACCTTCTAAGTAATTAGCCCTAAAATTTGATTGGATTGAATATAAAATTAGGTTTAATAAATAATTTGGTATAGGAAATAAATTGGCCTAAGAGATAATTAGGCATAATATTTAATTGAGTCTGACATTTAATTAGGCCTAATAACTAATTGACTAATTAATTAGACTTAAAATTTATATGAACTCAAAAATTTGTTGGGCCTTATAAAATATTAGGTTTAATATATAATTAGGTCTAAAAAATAGTCAAGCTGAAGATATAGTTGACCATGTTAATTAATGAGGCTAATGTGCATGAGCCCAACATATAATTAGGCTTAATAAATAATATGACCAAGGTATAATTCAACTTGAAATTAATTGAGCCTGAGATCTTTGAGTTAGAAAATATGACATATGATATAATCGAACATCACATATAATTGGACCTACGATGTAATGATCAAATATAGTTGAACATGAGATATAATTAGGCACAAAAAATAATTCAAATTAGCTTAAGATATAAATAGACCTAATAATTAATTACAGATAATAGTTACTCAATCACATAATTATTAGTAGCCCTATTATTAGTAATAGACCTAATTATCTATTGGGTCAAATTACATCTAAGTGCAATTATAGGTCCAACTATATCTTAAGCCCAATTTGTTTTTAGGTCCAACTATTTGTTGTACTTATGCATGCTTGTCCCAACTGATTATTGGGTATAATTATATCTTAAATGTAATAAATTATTGAATTTAATTACATTTGAGACCAATTATATTAAGTTTATTTTTTTCTTAGGACCAATTATTTATTAAGATCAATCATATATTAAGCCCTATTAACTATTTGACCTAACAAATTCTTAGGTACAATTATTGGTTATACTCAATTACATCTTAAGTCTAACTACTTATTAGGCCCATTTTATTTTTTGATCCATTTTTATATTAAATATAAATATTTACATGGCCAAATTATATATTAAGCTAAAGTTTTAATTAACTCCAATTAAATCTTAAGCTCAATTAACTATTAAACTCAATGAATTGGTAAATCCAATAAATTATTGGGTGCAAATAATTCTTAGACTTAATTACATAGGAGAGCCAATTATTTTTTTGAACGTGATTAAATTAATAAGGACAATTAACATATTTTAGATTCAATTCATTTTTCAGGCCCAATCATTTTCTCAATTCATGTATAATTGGCCCAATTATATCTTGGGCCAGTGCATACTAGGCTCATTATTTATTAGACTAA
Source organism: Moringa oleifera (assembly GCA_021397835.1). Taxonomy (NCBI): domain Eukaryota; kingdom Viridiplantae; phylum Streptophyta; class Magnoliopsida; order Brassicales; family Moringaceae; genus Moringa; species Moringa oleifera. The sequence continues at coordinate 3,345,767 of JAJFZO010000065.1, forward strand.
ATTATTTATTGGACTCAATTATATCTCAACTCTAATTAAATTTGACCAATGATATTATATGCTCAATTATATATGAGGCAATTATATTGTATGTCTAGTTTTTTAGGTCCAGTTAAACTTGAGTTCTAATTATATCTTAGGTGATATTATTTAACTAACGAGCCTAATTTCATCTTTAACTTGACTATTTCATTTGGCCTAATTATACAATAACTATATTTTTTATAAGGCTCAATTAAATCTTAGGTCTAAATAATTCTTAAGCATAATTAATTGTTAAACTGAATTAATTGTTGTATTCAATTAAACCTTAAACCTACATTTTATTAGCCCAATTTAGGCCTTATTAAGATAAATTATTTATTAAGTTAATTTTTGTAGTAAATTCATTTTTTTAGACCCAATCAAATCTTAAGCTTAGTTAATTATTAAGCTCAATGAATTGCTAAGGCCAATTAATTGTTAATCTCAATTATATATTTGACCCGATTAATTTTGAGGCTTAATTAATAATTGTTCGGCCCAATTAATTATTACACTCACTTATATCATCAGTTGCATTTTAGTTGGAATTTAATTATATCTTATACTCAACACATTCCTAGGCTTAATTATGTATAGGGTTCAAGCACGTTACACTCAATTATATCTTTTGCTAAATTAAATCTTAGATCTAATTATATTTTAGGACCAATTACTTATTAGTGTCGATTATCAATTATAGATTAAGGCCAATTATTTTTTAGACCTAAGTATATATTAAACCAAAATTTTTATTAGATTTGATTAAATCTTAGGCCTCATCAATTTTTAGTTAAAGTAAAATCTTAGACTTAATTAATTATTAAGATCAATTAGTTGTTAAGCTTAACTAATTATTGGGTTATTAATTATTAGACTAATTTATATCTCAAGCCCAATTATATCTTAGGCCTAGTTAATTATTAAGATCTAATATTTTTTAGGTCCAATTATATGTAAAGCTGAACTTTTACCAAAGCAGAATTAATTTTTACATTAGATTAGATTTTAGGCCTAATTAATTATTAGACTTAATTAAATGTTAAGTTAAATTATTTGCTAGGTTTAATAAATTATTAAACTCAATTACGTCTTAGATCCAATATTTTAATAGACAAAATTATATATTAGACCCAATTAATTTATTAAGCTAAATTAAATATTAAGTCTAATTATTTTATTAAATACAATTATTTTTTGGCTCAAATAATTATTTGACCTAACAAATTGATAAACTTAATGAATTGTTAGGCTCAATTGCACAATGGGTTCAATTGTCCATTAGATCCAATTAATTTTTAAGATCAATTAATGAATTTTATGCACAAATAGTTATTATGCTTAATTACATATTAAGTTCAATTGTAATTAAAGTATGTGATCATATCTTAGGCTAAATTCATTCGTCGGCTTATTTTGTATTGGGTTCAAGTATGCTACGCCTAATTATATCTTGAGATACATTAAATGTTAGACCCAATTATATTTTAAGTACAATTATTTATTTATCTCGTTTCGTTCTTAGACTCATCTATAAATTAAGCCCAACCATTTATTCGCTTAATTATATATTAAGCTCAATCTTGAAGTAGGCTCAACTAAATCTTATGTCCAATTAATTTAATTAAATCTTGAGCTCAATAATTCATTAAGCTTAATTAATTACTAAATCTAATTAATTATTAAATTATTAATTGTTAAAATTAATTACATCTCAAGCTCAATTATATCTCAAACCAATTAAATCATTGAGTTCAAATATATTTTCAGCCCAATTATATATGAAGCCTAACTTTTTATTAGGCTATATTAGTTAATAAGTTTAACTAATTTTAGGCAAGATGACTTAAATAATTGTTAGGCTAAATCATTTGTTAGGTCCAATTATTTGTTCAATAGAATTATATAAAGGTTCAATATTTTATTTGGTCCAATTACATATTAGACTTAACTATTTATTAAGCAAAATTTTTTATTAAACCTAATTAAATCTTAAGCTCAATAAATTATTTAATTTATGTATAATATTATCATTAATTAAATAAATAATTATTATTTTTTTAAAAAAATAAAATTATATATTGAATGTTAATCTTGTTTTAAAAATCTTGATAAGACATACTCAATGGTATAATTTTTTCTTAACAATATGATATCTTTATTAAGTCATTCATCAAAAACATAATTGATTCAACAAATTAAAAAAGTAATTATATGAAAAAATTTATAAAAATACATTTGTTTACTATTATGTCTAATTTCTTTGTAAGAGTCAATTATATCTTAGGTCTAATTATTTGTTGAATTCATGAACTATAGGTTTAGTTTATTATTGGATCCAATTATATATTAAATCAAATTAAAATTTGAACCCGCTTATATTTTAAGCTCAATTATTTATTAGAATACTTCATTTTTATACTCAATTATAGATTAAGTCTAATTATTTATTAAGTCTAAGTATATATTAAGTCTAAATTTTTATCAAGTTTAATCAAATTTTAGATTATTTAATTATTGGACTTGATTAATTATTAGGCACAATTGCATCTTAAGCCTGATTTTATATTAGATCCAATTAATTATTAGGCTCAAATGTATTAAAAGCCTAATCATATATGAAGCTCAACTTTTAATGCAACCAATTTAAATATCAGGCTCAATTATTTTTTAGACAAAATTAAATCTTAGGCCCAACTAATTATTAGACTCAATTAATTGCTAAGCCTTGTTATTTTTTAAATCTAATTATTTGCTCAATGAATTTTTAGGTCAAATGAATTGTTGAGCTTAATTATTAAATAGATTCATTTTGTTTTTAGAGCCAATTATTTATTAAGCATTGTAAATATTAGGCTTAATCAATTCTTTGTTGAAATGAATTATTCGATTCAATTAATTGTCAGGCTCAATTATATACCAGGTGTCATTTATACATAGCACAAAGTAATATACGTTAAGCTCATTTTGTTCCTTAGCTAAATTATTGCTTACGCCTAACTATATATCAAGCTAAATATAATCTTGGATCTAATTATATTTAAGTCCAATTATTTTTTAATCTATTTCTTTTTAGATTTAATTATAGATTAAGATTTTTTTTTAGGTTAAATTAAAACTTAGGCCCTATTGATTCTTAATCACAATTAAATCCTGAGTTCAATTAGTTATTAGACTTAATTAAATGTTTAGTCGAATTAATTGTTAGACTTAATTAATCTCAAGTCTAATTATATCTTATACTAAGTTAATTATTGCACTCAAATATATTTTGAGCCAAATTAATTGTTTGACCTAATTTTTCCCTAGCTCTAATTAAGATTTTCTTTCAATTATATTTTAAGTTCAATATTTTGACAGGATTAATTTTATATTAAGCTTAGTTATTTATTAAACTTAATTATATATTAATTTTAATTTTTCACTAAGCCTAATTAATTTTGAGGCTTAATTAATTATTTGGTTAAACGAGTTGTTCAACCCAATGAATTACACATTAGACTCAATGATTTATCACGTCCATTCCGATCGTAAGTTTAATTATATATTAAACTTAATTTTTTATTAGCCTCAATTAAATTTTAGGCGTAACTAATTAAATGACATGATAAATTATTTGTCCACCAAAATATTAAGCTAGATTATATATTAGACCTAATTATTTTTATGGTCTCATTAATTTTTTGGCCCAATTAATGCACGTTAGACTCGATCATTCTTTTACTGAATGATTTTTTTGTTTCATGCATGATAGGTTGAATTATATCTTAATCTTTATTATTAGGCCAAATTTATCAATTAAACTCAATTATTTATAAGGCCCCATAATATCTTAAATTAAATTATAATTTGGATCCAATTATATATTAAGCCAACTTCGTTCTTATGCACAACTATATATTATGAAAAATTATTTTAGAATCAATTAAATATTAAGCACAAGTTTTTATCATCTCCAATTGAATTTGAGGCCTAAATTAAATTTTAGGCCTAATTTATTGTAAGGTCTAATTAATTGCTACACTAAATTATATCATACGTATAATTATTTAGTAGGCCCATTTTGTTATCAAGCCTAATTTTGTGTAAAGTTCAATTAGATATTGGACCCCTTTAATTCTTAGGTGGAACAAAATCCTAGTTCTAATGAGTTACTGGGCTCAGATACTAGTTAGGCTTAATTTTTTGCTAGGTCTAATTAATGATTAAGCTCAATTATATCTTAGGTTTAATAATTATATATTAAACCCAATTAATTAGATTTAATTAAACCTATTTTCTTTATTATTAAAACTAATTGAATCCTAATCTCATTTAATTATTTAATCTCAACGAATTGTGAAGCCTAATGAATAGTTAGGTCTAATTAAATATCACACTAAATTACACTTTAAGCTCAATTACTTATTAGGCTCATTTTATTTTAGGTCCAACCATATGGTAAGACATTTTTTTTTATTAAGCCCAATTAAATCTAAATCTTAAACCCAAAATTTTACACCCTAATCCCTAATACTTGTGCTCATCATTGGGCTTATGGCCCACAGGTCAACTCAGTGGGTTTTAACCTAATCCATTTATTAATTAGGTCAAGTCATTTATTTGAGTAATGGACTAGGTCATGGGCTTGAAATTTTGAAGCGGGTAGTTTGATGGGTTGGCTCATCAAAGTTAATCATTAGGCCATAATCGAGCTATATTTGTGCTAGCCCACTAGAACTAAAAATGAACTATAATCAAGTTGTGTTTTTGCTAGCTCGTTAATATCAATAAATAGGTTATAATTAGATCAACCCACTAAGGTCAACAAATCTCGTATTTAAACCAACTTAATGAAAGCATTATTTACAAGTTTTATTTGTTAAACAGAAGAATGAGTTTGATACTTTCTATATTTGAAACACTTATATATTTGAACTATTTGAATTTGGTGAATAAAAAATATGCAAGACAATGCAAGATTAAAAGGGATGATAAAATAGTTAGTAATATCAATATTTGTCGAGCTGAATTTGATGATATTAGTTCTCATAAAGATTGAAAGTTGTATAATAGATATAAGTTTATGTAATCTTTTTAATTTTAAAGATGTACTTATTTAGATAATGAAATTGAAAAATATATATAATTGACAAGTGAGTAAGTGTTAATTTAATTAGCATATATTTATCTTATAGTGATGAATCAATTTTTCAAAATTATATTTATTTAATTAAATATAATTATATATTTAATATTATGCTCAAATAGTAAACACTAAACCCTAATCCTCAAATACAAAATTTGAAATCATAATCTGTAAACCCTAGACCTTAATTTAAACTCTCAAACCTTAAAGCCTAATGACTAAATCCTAAATTCTAAACTCGAAACCCTAATTCCTAATCCCTAAACCATCCCCTTTAACCCCTAGACCTTAATAACTAATCCATAACCCTTAAACTATAACCCTTAATGCCTAACCCCTCAACCTTAAACAAACTTGAACACTAAACTTTAACCTCAAAATCCTAAATTCTAACCCTTTAAACCCTACCCCCCTAAACTCGAAACTTAACCCTTTAAACCATAAATGCTAGACCCTAAACCTACAAACCCTAAGTCTAAATCCTAACCCTTAAAGTCAAAACTCTCAACTCTAAACCCCAAAACCTTAAACCCTGACCCCTAAACACTAAACACTAAACCCTCAATCCCAACCATTAAGACTTTGTCCTAAACCCTACTCAAAGCCTTCACCTTAAACACCAACCCCAATTCCCTACATCATGAACTCTCAATGCCAAACTACAAACCTTAAACTATAAACTTTAAACCATAACTCCTAACCATGAACCCTAATTCCTAAACCCTAACATTTAATCCCTAAACCCCAAATACTAAACTTTAAACACTAAACTCTAAACCCTAAACACAAAGCCCTAAATCCTAACTCCTAATCTTTAACCACAAAGTCCTAACCCTTAAAGCAAAACACCTAAATCCGAAATTGTAAATCTTAAGCTCTGAACTGTAAACAATAAGCTGTAAACCCCCATCCCCCTTACGATTTAGTTTGTAAGCTTTAAGGGTTGAGGCTTTTGGTTTAAAGGCCAGGGTTTATGGTTTTGCAGTTAAGGTTTTAGGGTTTACTTGTTAGGGTTAAGTTAAGATCTAGGGTTTACGATTTTGGATTTTGGTTGAGAGGTTAAGGTTTAGCATGGTTAAGAATTCTAGATTTAGTGTTTAAGGGTGAAGCTTTAGAATTTAGGGTTTTAGGTTTTAGGAGTGGGGTTCTGGGTTTGGGATTAGGGTTAGGGGTTAAGGTCTAGGGCTTTAGGGTTTTAGTTAAGGATTAAGTGTTTATCGGTTAGCTTAGGATTTAGAGTTTATTGTGTTGGGATTAGGGTCAAGGTTTAGGGCTTTGGGTTTTCATTTGGGATTACTTCATAAATAGGTTAGGATTTCAAGTTTAGTATTTGGGATTTAAGAGTTAGGGGTTTATGGTTTAGGGTTTAAGACTTAATGATAAAGATTGAGGGATTATCATTTAAGTTTTAGAGTTTAGAGTTAAAGGTTTAGTATTTAAAAGTTAGGGTTTATGGTTGCGGGTTTTGGTCTAAGGGTTAGGGTTCAAGTTCTCAAGGTGAGGGGTTAAGGATATTAGGTTCTGTGATTAGTGTTTAGGGACTAAGATTTAATGTTTACAGCTTAAGGGTTAGGGTTTAGGCACTTGGATTTAGAGTTAAGGTTTTAAGATTTTGGGTTCATGGTTCAGTGTTTGATGTTTAGAGATTTAAGGTTAGGATTCAAAGTTCAATGTTTAGTGCCTGGGGTTAGGGGTTTGAGGTTATAGGTTAAAGTTTAGAGTTTAGCCTAATTATATATTAAACTTAATTTTTTTATCAAATTCAATTAAATTTAGGCATAATTAATTTGATGCAAATAAATTGTTTGTCCCATAAAATGTTATGTTTGATTACATATTAACCCACTTACTTTTATGGTCCAATAATTAATTGTATTTAAAATAAAGGTGGACCAATAATTAATTGGGTCTTATATGCATGAGCCTAACAAACAATTAAGTCTAAGAATAAATTAGTCTTAAAATATTATTAAACTCAAATTTTAATTATACTTAAAATATAATTGGGTCATATAAAAATTGGGTCTAATAATAAATAATAATATCTAAGAAATAATTGAGTCTATCATAAACAAAATTGAGAAATAAATCAATTTTGGAAGAAATTTAGCCTACAATATATTAATTGGACTAAAAAAATAATTAAGTGTGATATATAATTTAGCCTACCATATATTAGTTGGACCAAAAAAACAACTGGGTGTGATATGTAATTTAGCCTACCATATATTAACTGGGCTTAAGAATTAATTGTACCATAAAAATAATTGAGTGTGACATGTAATGTAGCTTAACAATTAATTAAACCAAATAATTTATTGCATAAAATAATTAATTTAACCTGAGATTTAATTAAGGCAAATAAAAAAATTAAGCTTAAGATATAAATGAACCAAAAAATAAGCGAGCCTAATGAATAATTGACCACAATATGTAATTGGGTAGAACAATTAATTGGGACTAATAATTTATTGTGCCAGCAATTCCTTTGGTGAAATAATCAATTGACCCTTTAATAATTTTTTTTTTTGAGTTTAATAAAAAATTTGGTCTAATATATAATTAATCTTAATAAACAATTAGGCTAAATTAAATATTAAACTTAAGATATAATTAAGGCTAATAGCTAATTAGATTGAGCAAATAATTAGGCCTAACAATTACTTGAGTCTAATTTATTGAACATAAGATTTTATTTTGCCTAAGAGTTAGTTTAGCTTAACAATTAATTGGCCTTAATATATAATTGAACTTAATAAATAATTACATCTAAAATATATTCATGTTCATTAATTAATTAGGCCTAGGATATAATTGGGCTTGATATGTCATATATCTTAAAAATTAGTGATCTAACAATTAATTAGGCGGAATAATTAATTGGTTGCAAAATTTAATTGTGATCAAGAATTAATTGGGCATATGATTTAATTAAGCCTAATAAAAAAATTGAATTTCATATATAATTAGGCCAAATGGATTTATAATTGAATATAAGAACAAAAAGAAACTAATAAATAATTATGGCTAAAATACAATTGGGATTAAGATTGAATTAACACGTAACAAAAAATTTGATTTAATATATAATTAGGCTTAAGAAATAATTTTGCCTGATTTATAATTGATTCTAAGAACCAAATGAAACTAATAGATTGACATAAAATTTAATTAGTCTAACATTTAATTAGACCTAATATATACTTAGGTGTAGCATGCATACATAATTGAGTTCATAAATGAATTGAAATGAAGATATAATTGGATATAAATTATAATTGAACTTAGATATAAATTTAATTATGCTTAACATATGATTGGACCTGAAAATGAAATAAGTCTAATAAATAATCAAGCCTAAGGTGTAATTAAGCGTGATATTTAATTGGACATAACTATTCATTGGCTCACAATTGATTTTAATAATAATAAAAGATGTCTAATGATTAGTTAGCTTTAATATGTAATTGAGTTTAAATTAACATATTATACCTAGGATATAATTGAGCCCAATTATTAATTGAACTTACAAAAAAAATGATCCTAATAATTTTTCTGAACCCTATATCTCAGTGCGACTAAGATTTCATTTTACTTAAGAATTAGAAAGGTCTAATATCTAGTTGGACTTTTTACAAACTTGGGCTTGATAACAAAATGGGCCCTAATAATTATGACGGAGTTTAACAATGAATTAGGCCTAACTTTTAGTTGTGATTGAAAATTAGTTGGGTTTAAAATTCAATTGGGCATGATAAAAACTTATGCTTAATATTTAGCTAATTCTAAAATAATTTATTTCAATATATAATTATGCATAAGAACAAACTAGATCTAATATAATTGGATACAAATTATAATTGCACTTAAGATATTATTAGGCTTTATAAATAATTGACTCTAATAGATAATTTGGCCTAATAATAAATAGTAAGGATTACGATATAATTAAGTATCTCATGCATGAAACAAAGAAATATTTCATCAAAAGAATGAATCTAGCCTAACATACATTAATTGGACCATAAAAATAAGTGGGTTAATATATAATCAACCTTAACATTTTACTAGACAAACAATTTATTGCATCAAATAATTAATTATGCCTAAATATAATTGAATCTAATAAAAAAAATTACGTTTAATATATAATTAGACCTCAACTCTAACCCCTAAACCCTAAATTCTGAATGCTAAACTCTAAACCCTAACCCATAACTTTAAACCCCTAAACCCTAACTTTTGAATGCTAAACTCTAAACCCTAACCCATAACTTCAAACCCCAAACCCCAAACACCAAACATTGAACCCCGAATCCTAAACATTAAACATTGAACCATAAACCCAAAACCTGAAAACCTCAGCTCTAACTCCAAATGCCTAAACCTTAATCCCTAAGCTGTAAACACTAAATCTTAATCCCTAAACGCTAATCACAAAACCTAGTATCCTTATCTTCTCGCCCTAAGAACTTGAACCTAACTCTAAGACCTTAACCCCTAGACCAAATCTCCCAACCATAAATCCTAACCTTTAAATACTAAACCCTCAACTCTAAATGCTAAAACTTAAATGATAATCCTTCAACCTTTATCCTTAAACCCTAAACCATAAACCCAAACCCTAGCTTTTAAATCCCAAACACTAAGCTTGAAACCTTAATCCATTTACACAATTAATACCAAACGAAACCCAAACCCTCAAACTTAATCCTAAAACAATAAACTCTAAACCCTAAACCGTAAGTTAACCAGTAAACACTTAATCCTTAACTAAAACCCTAAATCCCCACCCTAATCCCAAGCCCAAAATCCGATTCCTAAAACCTTAAATTCTGAAGCTTCACCCTTAAACTTTAAACACTAAACCTGGAATTCTTAATCATGCCAAACCCTAAGCTCGAAACTAGAACACATAAGCCCTAGACCTTAACCCTAACCAGTAAACCTTAAAACCTTAACTGCAAAACCCTTAACCTAAACCCTGGCCTCTAAACCATAAACCTCAACCCTTAAAGCCTACACATTAAACCCTAAGGGGTATGGGGGTTTATGGTTCAGAGCCTAATATTTAAAATTTCTAATTTAAGTGTTTGGCTTTAAAGTTTAGGATTTAGTGGTTAAAGGTTAGGAGTTAGGGTTTAAGGATTTGAGTTTGGAGTTTAAGGATTAGGGCTCAGGGGTTCAGAGTTATGGTTTAGAGTTTATAGTTTATGGCTTATAGTTTTGCATTTAGAGTTCATGGTGTAGGGATTTGGGGTTGGAGTTTAAGGTGAAGGTTTTGAGTAGCGTTTAGGGCAAAGTCTTAATGGTTGGGATTGAGGGTTTAGTGTTTAGTGTTTAGGTTTAAGGCTTTGGGGTTTAGAGTTGGGAGTTTTGACTTAGGGTTTGTAGGTTTAGAGTGTTAAGTTTCAAGTTTAGGGAGTAGGTTTAAGGGGTTAGGATTTAGGGTTTGTGGGTTAAAGTTTAGTGTTCAAGTTTTACAATTTAAGGTTGAAGGGTTAGACATTAAAGGTTATGCTTTAGGGGTTAAAGGGAATGGTTTAGGGATTAAGGACTAGGGTTTAGAATTTAGGGTTTAGTGATTAGGCTTTAAGATTTAAGAGTTTAAGTTTAGGTCTAAGGTTTAGAGATATTGATTTCAAATAAATAATTATATTTAATCAAATAAATATAATTTTAAAAAAATTGATGCATGACAAGATAAAACTAAGCTGACACTTACTCACTTGTCAATTAGATACATTTCTTAATTTCATTATCTAATTGAGTACATTTTTAAATTAAAAAGATTATATAAACTTATATATATTATACAACTTTCAATCTTTGAGAGAACTAGTACCATCAAATTCAGTTTGACAAATATTGATATTGTTAACTATTCTATCATCTTTTTTAATCTTGTATTGACTTGTATTTTTTTATTCACTAAATTCAAATACTTCAAATATATAAGTGTTTCAATTATAAAAGGTATCAAACCCATTCAAATAATGATTATAAACTACTTAATTACACCTAGAAAAATAAAACTTATTAATAATGATTTAATTAGTTAAGTTTAAATAAGAGATTTGTTGACTTTAGTGGGTTGATCCAATTATAACCTATTTATTGATGTCAGTCTGCTAGCTCAAATACAACTTGATTATAGTCCATTTTTAGTTCTAATGGGTTAGCACAAATATAACTCTATTATAGCCCAATGATTAACTTTAATGAGCCAGCCCATAACTATTTGCTTCAAAATTTCAAGCCCATGACCTGATCCATTATTCAAATGAATGGCTTGACCTAATTAATAAATGGATGAGGCTAAAACCCACAGAGTTGACCTATAGGCCATGAGCCAAATGATGAGCATTAGGGATTAGGGTGTAGAATTTTGGGTTTAAAATTCAGATTTAATTAGGCTTAATAAAAAAATTTCTTACCATACGGTTGGATCTAAAACAAAACGAGCATAATAAATAATTGAGCTTTAGGTGTAATTGAGTGTGATATTTAATTAGACCTAACTATTCATTAGGCTGAACAATTCGCAAATGATCTTAGGATTCAATTAGTTTTAATAATAAAAAAATAGGTTTAATTGGATCTAATTAATTGGGTTTAATATATAATTATTAGACCTAAGATATAATTGAGTTTAATCATTAATAGACCTAGCAAAAAATTAGACCTGATTAGTAAATGAGCCTAATAACTCATTGGGACTAAGATTTTATTCTACCTAAGAATTGAAAAGGTTTAATATCTAATTGAACTTTACACAAGTAGGCTTGACAACAAAATAGACATAAGATTTATTAGGTCTAATAAAAAAATAGATTTAATTTGTAATTGATCAAATAAAAAATTAGGCTTAATATATAATTAGGCCAATAATACATGATTGGGCCTAAAATATATGTTGGGTCTAAGATTTAATTGGGCTAAATATATAATAGGATATAGGAATTAGTTCAGCTTAAGATATAATTATTCTAAGTTGTAATTCAACTTAAGATATAATTGAGTATAACATTAATTGAACCTAACATTTATTAAAAAGATCTAAGAATTAATTTGATGCAATATTTAATTGGGTCAAATATGTAGTTGAAGTTAATAATTAATTGCACCTATCAATTTATTTGGCCTAATAATTGATTAGGCCTAAAATTTTAAATCTATTAAAAAATTGAGCTTAACATAAAATTTGACGTAATAAATAATTGACTTTGATGTATAATTGGACCTAAAAATTAAATTGACCTATTAAATAATTAAATCTAAGATTTAATTGAGTCTTACAATTAATTATGTATAATTATTCATTGACCCTAAAGATTTGTTGCGCTTAAAATTAAATTAGGTTTTATAAAAAAAAAAAGGGCTTAATATATGATTTGATCAAATTAATTAAGTGAACATGAGCAAGCCCAAAAAAAAATGACATATAATTAAGGTTAATAAAAAATATAGCCTAAGATAAAATTAAACTTTAAATTAATTTGATCTCGATAATTGGCTATAAAAATTGGATATATGATATATTTAGGCACATATATAATTGAGTTTAACAAATAATATGACCTAATAAATAATTGAATTAAGAACACAAGATATGATTGAACTTAATAAGTTATTAGGTTTGATATTTAATTGGCCTATCATGCATGAATCCAAGAAAGAGTTAAGTTTAGGAATGAATTGGGTGTATTGTAGGTTAATTCCCTCAATGAATCAATTAGGCACAAAAATAATTGGTGCTAATATGTCATTAAACCTAACATTTATTTGCACCTAATAATTTAATTGATTCTAATAATTACCCAATCCCAAGACTTAATTTAGTTTAATAAAATATTTGATTTACTATATAATTGAGCCACCAAATAGTTGAACTTAATAAAAAAAATGGGCCATAAAGAGAAATGGATCCAATGAATAATTAGGTCTAAGACATAACTAAATTTAATAGTTAATTGAGCCTAATAATTAATTAAATTTAAGATATAATTAAACTCAATAATTAATTAGATTTAAGTTACAATTGAACCCAATAATTAATTGGGTTTAGCATGCATGATTGCAACAAACAATTGGACCTAAGAACAAAAAAGCCTACAATATAATTAGATCCAAATCATAATTAGACTTTACGCATAAATCAAGTTTACATATAATTGGGTCCAATAGACAATTAAGCCTAATAGTCAATAATAAGGCTTGAGATACAATTGGATCTATCATGCATAAAATTAAAAAATAATTCAGTCTAAAAAAATTATCCTAACATTTAATTAATCATCGGTTAAAATCACCAATCCTGGCATCATATTCTCTTCCAAATCTCAAATCAATTATCGTACTCACAAAAACCTAAACTCGTTAAGAGCAAAACAAAAATCCATAAAACTAGAAAAAGCATTTTGCAACTCGATTCATCATCCACCTCGACTTCCTTCTTTTTTTCCGATACAAATCTAAGGAGAATTAATAATGTGTTAACCAAGACAATTTTGTAGTGGTCCTTAGGACCTTAATGGTTGGCACTGTGGTATGGTGGTCTCCGCAGCAATCATAATTTACAAAGAGATGAGGGAGGAATCATTGATGGATTCGAAGAATAACTGGCCTTGTGATGGTTTTTCATGGTGGTAGAGGTGAAGACGTCGCAGCATAATAATGCTGAATTGATGATTAAGGGAGGATTTTAAGAGAATACATATTCTTGATCTTTCTTTGTCTCACTTTGAGTTTAAAAGATACATGATGTCCTTGTGATTTGAAAAAATGGGCCACTATATGTGAGGAAGAAACATTTCTTATCGAGCTTTTTATAAGTAAAAAAAAAAAAAAGACAGTTGTGGATAATAATGAAAGAAAGAGAGAATCGCTTTTTGATTATGTTTGTATATTTATATTTTTAGTTTTTAATTTAAATTATTTTTAATAATAAATTAATGTTAAATAAATGATTATCGAATAAAATAGTAAGAGAAAGTAAGAAAATTTTTTATTTTGTTTTGTATTTTATATTTTTTAAAAAATGTTTTGGTTTTTTTAATTTTCGTGTTGTTTTTTATTTTACCACATATTTAATTTCAAAAATTTTTAATATTGCCTTACTTTCATTTTTTTTATTGTTTCTCTTATTTTTAAAAAAATTATTTTTATTTTACTAAACTTTTTTATATTTTATTTTATTTTAAATTTAATCATATTTTTATAATTATGATTTATTATTATTATTATTAACATTATCTTTATTATTATCGATTTTTTTTATTATTATTAACAGTAGTATTGCTATTACTATTATTATTCTCACCAGCGAGTAGATTTCAATTTCACTTTTCAATAATTTGCAATGACAATATTACAAAAACAGGTCAATTGTATTATATTATATATTAAATTTATTTATTGTGTTGTGGGATTTGGTTCAATGTTAACCTAATTTCCTTATCATACATTATAAACATAGTAAAAATTAATAAAAAAAGAAAAAAAATGAAGTATTACATATATAATACTTGCATGTGAAATGCATAGAAGAAGTCACGTGAGAAACGAGTGCTATATTCAGTTTTTTTAATTTTCTTTTCAAATGTTTTTTGAATTTCATATTGAGAAAACTGATGTGTTGAAGAAGAAATAATGAGAAGTCAAATTATTCAAAGTTTAATAGAAATAATATTGTTTTTTTAAAATTAATTTTTAATGATATTACTAATCAGCATGATAAATTTAGTTATGCTTGTTCATATGAATACCAACCAAGTGCACACACACACAAAAGTAACCTTTAATTCTAATTTTAAAAATTTTATTTTAAAAATGTTAGATGATTACTATGTATCATTATCAACTTTGTAATTGTTAATCCAAAACAAATAAATTTGAAGAGTTGAATAGGAAATTTGCAAAAGTAAGAATGGAACAAAATTTATGAAAATCATATTTGAGTCTTTCTTTGAAAGTTTTGAAATATTAAGAGAAAATATTCAAATATAAATTTAAATGAAATTACATATCAAGTTGAAGAGGACTCATTGATACACTAATACCAAACTAACCAATGAATAACTCTTTAAAACCGAAAAAAAGGAACCATAATTTACCGCATCTAATTTTAAGAAGTTAAATGATATTTGGAGATCATTGAAATAGTGAAAATGGTTAATCCAATATTATAATATATATTTTTATGTCATTGTTCTCATGTTTGATTGAAAGATAATATGGAAATTAATTAATTTTAATTTAAATTATATTTCATAAAATTTAAACTTAACAAATTATAATTTTTGTTATTATATAATTTTATCGAGAGTGAGATTCAACAATTTAATATAATATTAAAATAAAGATCAAAATAAACTTTATATAATTCGTATTTTTTAATTAATTTCTTATAATGTTTTTTAAACCAATTCTACACAAAATATCTATTTGGTAAAAATCAACTTACTTTTTTTTTTTTTTATGAAGGAACAATTCAAGTTGGTGATTTTATACAACGGATTTTAACTTAAAATTTTTAACAAACATGAAGAAATATACAATAACATAGATGGTTGAACAATATCTTTTATTTAAATAACTTATTTTAAAAAATTAAAGATAATGTTTAATTTAGACTAAATAAAAATTTTAATATGTAAAATTGATAAAAAATATATATATGAAAAACTTGATCAAAAAGTTGAATTATTTATTAGGTGAATTATATGTTAAGTCCAATTTTAATCAATTCTTGGGCTTGATTAATAATACCAAATGAATTACTAAGTCTAACTAATTGTTAGTCTCAACTCTATGTTCGACCTAATTAAATGTTAGATCCAATTAATTTTTGTGGCAATCAATATATATGAGACTCAAATAATTATTTGGTCCAATTAATTATTATGCTTAGTTTCATCTTATTTGGATCCAACTTATTTATGAACCCAATTAATCAGTGGATTCATGCACGTTATGTCGATCAAATAGATAATTAGGCCTAATAATCAATAATAGGGCTTAAGATGCAATTTGGTCTATCATGCATGAAACAAAGAAATAATTTAGCCAAAAAATTTACCTTAATGTATTAATGGGCCTAAAAATTTATCATAATTGGACCTAACATGTGATTGAGCTTAACAATATTTAATTGAACTTAATATTTAATTCCCATGTGATTGAGCTTACCAATATTTAATTGGACCTAACAATATTCAGTCTTAACATGTGATTGAGCTTACCAATATGCATGAAACAAAGAAATAATTTAGCCAAATAATTGATCTTAAAAATTAATTGGATCTAATGGATAATTGAACCTAATATGCAATTAAGCCTAACAATTTATTTGACCTAAAAATTCATTAGGTTTATCAATTTGTTGGGTCAAATAATTATTTAAGCTGAAAGTTTAATTGTATTTAATAAAAAGATTAGACTTAATATTTAATTCAGCTTAATAAATTAATTGGGTTTAATATATAATTTTACCTATTAAAATATTAGATCTAGGATGTAATTGAGCCTAATAAATTATTAAATCTAGTAAATAATTTGACCTAACATTTAATTGAGGTGTAAAATGCAATTAAATCTAACAATTAATAACCCAATAATTAGTTAGGCTTAACAACTAATTGATCTTAATAATTAATTAAGTCTAAGATTTAACTTTAACTAAAAATTGATTAGGCCTAACATTTAATCCAATCCAATAAAAAAATCGGTTTAATATATACTTAGGTCTAATAAATAATTGGCCTTAATCTATAATTGGTAATTGATACCATTATGTAATTGGTCCTAAAATTTAGTTCAGTAAAAGATATAATTGAGTGTAATATGCTTGAATCTTGTACATAATTGAACCTAAGAATGTATTGAGTATAAGATATAATAAAAAAATGGATTTAATTGGCTCTAATTAATTGGGTTTAATATATAATTATTAGATCTATAAAATTGACCTTAATCATTAATTGGACCTAGCAAAAAATTAAGCCTAGCTAGTAACTGAGCCCAATAACTAACTGGGACTAAGAATTTATTCTATCTAAGAATTAAAGGGGTTTAATATCTAATTGAACTTCACATAAAATTGGGCTTGATAACAAAATGGGCCTAATAAATAATTATATGTATGACTTAATTTAGGGTAGAAATTAATTAGACCTTATAATGAATTAGGCCTAAGATTTAATTGTGACCAAAAGTTAGTTGGGCCTAAAATTCAACTGGGGATGATAAAAACTCGTGCTTAATATTTAATTGATTCTAGAATAATTTGTCTTAATATATAATTGGATCCAAACTATAATTGGACTTAAGATATTATTGGGCCTTATAAATAATTGAGTTTAATTGATAATTTAACCTAATAATAAATAATCCAGCTTAAGATATAATTCGGTCTATCATGTATGAATCAAAAAAATAATTTAACAAAAGAATGATCGGGCCTACTGTACATTAATTGGGCCAAAAAATTAATGGGACCATAAAAATAATTGGATCTAATAATATGTAATCGAGCTTAATATTTTAGTGGACAAGTAATTTATCGTGTCAACAAATTAGTTATGCCTAAAATTCAATTGAATCTAATGTGTAACTTATTGGCTGAACAACTTATTTAACCAAACAATTAATTAAGCCTCAAAGTTAATTAGGCTTAATGAAAAATTAAACTTAATATAAAATTAATCCTATCAAAATATTGAACCTAAAATGTAATTGAGCGTAAATATTAATTGGAGCTAGTGAATAATTAGGTCAAACAATTAATTTGGCTCAAAATATATTTGAGTGTAATAATTAACTTAGTATAAGATATAATTGGGCTTGAAATGTAATGAAACCTAACAATTAATTCATAACTAGTTGAGCTTGAGATTTAATTGTGATTAAGAATCAATAGGGCCTATGTTTTGATTTAACCTAAAAAAATTAATCTTAATCTATAATTAAGTCTAAAAAGCAATAGAACAAAAAATAATTGGGTTTAAATATAATTGGCTCTAAGATTATATTTACCTTGATACATAGTTAGGCCTAAGAAACAATTTAGCTAAGGAACAAAATGAGCCTAATGTATATTAATTTGACCTATGTAGATATGATACCTAATATATAATTGAGTCTAACAATTAACTGAATTGAATAATTCATTTCAACAAAGAATTGATTAAGCCTAATATTTGCAGTTCTTAATATAAAATTGGCTTTAAGAACGAAATGAATTTATTTAATAATTATTCCCAACAATTCATTTGACGTAAAGATTCATTGTGCAAACAATTTGTTGGGTTGAACAATCAATTGAGTTTTAGGATTTATTTGGCTTTATAAAAAATTGAACTTAATAAATATTTGAGCTAATATTTAATTTAATCTAACAAAATTTTGAATTTTAGATTTAATTGATTTTAACAATTAATGAGATCTAAAAAAATAACAAGGTTTAGCAATTAACTAAATCTAATAATCATGAAATACATTTGAGCCTAATAATTAACTGGATCTAATATATAGTTGGGCCTAAGATGTAATTGCACTTAATAATTAATCGAGTTCAATAATTAAATAATCTAAAATTTTATTAAACTTAATGAAAAATTAGACTTAGTATACATTTAGACTTAATAAATAATTAGACTTAATCTATAATTGAGTATAAAAATGAAGTACTCTAATAAATAATTGAGCCAAAGTGGGTTCAAGTTTTAATTGGATTTAATGTATAATTGGATCCAATAATAAACTAAACCTATAGTTCATGAACTCAACAAATAATTGGACTTAAAATATAATAGATCAAAATTATAATTGGACTTAAGATATAATTGACTCTTACAAAGAATTGAACATGATAGTAAAACACACTAATAATTTGTAAATTATTAATTTTTAAAAATATAATTTGTTGTATAATATTAATTTATTTAAAATAAATAAATTAAAAATTTAAGTTATATTAATTATTTTATTATTTTAAATAAATTAATTAATATTACAAATATTTTTATTGATAATTATTATGTATATTATTAAAATAATATTATAACACTAATTTGGTATTGAAATATTTTAAAAAGATTTTTTTAACATCAAATTGATGTTAAATTTGATGCATAAGGTTGGATATGATCTAATATGTAATTAAGCCTAACACTTAATTGGACCAAACAATGCATTGAGTTAAAAAAACTTATTGGGCATATAATTCAATTTAGCCTCACAAAAAAGTTGCCTTAATATATAATTGGAGTTAAAAATGAAATATACCTAATAAATGATTGAGCATAATGTGTAAGTAAGCTTAACAATTAATTGGATGCAATAATTCATTAGACTTAATAATTAATTTGAGCACAGAATATTATTACATTGAATAAAAAATTAAACATAATATATAATTGAGCTTAATAGATAATTAGGCCTAATATATGATTGAGCCTTACAATTAATTGAATCTAACAATAATTCAGTCAAATAATTAATTGACATTAAGATTTAATTGTACTTAGGAATTAATTGGACATGAGATTTATTAGGTCTAATAAAAAATTAGATTTAATTTGTATTAATCAAATAAAAAATTAGGCTTAGTGTATAATTAAGCCAAGAAGAAAATGAATTTAATACATGATTGGGCCTAAAATATATATTGGGTCTAAGATTTAATTGGGTCAAATGCATAATAAGACATAGAAATTAGTTGAGCTTAAGATATAAGTAGCCTGAGTTGTAACTCAACTTAAGATATAATTGAGCATAACATTAATTGAACCTAAATTTTACTAATTAGATCCAATAATTAATTTGATGTAATATTTAATTGGGTCAAATATGCATTTGAAGTTAACAATCAATTGCACTTATCAATATAATTGGACCTAAGAATTAAATTGACCTATTAAATAATTAAACCTAAGATTTAATTGAGTCTTACAACTAATTGCACCTAAGAACAAAAAGCCTACAATATAATTAGATCCAAACTATAATTAGGCTTTACGTAGAGATATACTTTACATATCATTGGGCCCAATGGACAATTAAGCCTAATAATCAATAATAAGGCTTAAGATACAATTAGATCTATCATGCATAATATTAAAAATAATTCAGTCTAAAAAATGATAGCCTAACATTTAATTAATATAAGCCTGAGAATTTATTGTATCATAATAATAATTAGACCTCATACGTAATTGAGCTTAATATTTAATTCGATTAGACAATTTATTGCTTCCAATGATTAATTGGGCATAATATTTAATTGAGCCTAGTAACTAAATAGACCTAATAGATAATTGAGCCTAATTATTAAGTGAACCTCAAGATTCATTGGGTTAACAAATCGGTTCAAATAATTAATTGAGCCTAAGAATTAATTGGATTTAATAAAAAATTAACTTACTATATAATTGATCCTAATAATTAGGCCTAAGATATAACTGAGCCTAACAAATAATTGGGATTAATAATGAATTGGACCTAAGATTTAATTGTATCTGCAATTAATTGGACCTAAGATTTAACTAGACCTAACAAAAAATTAGGATAAAATTTATAATTCATCCTAATCAATGTTTGAGATTAAGAACGAAATGACATTAATACATAAATGAGCCCAAAATATAACTAGCTATTTAATTTGTATTATTTAAGATATGATTTGATCAATAATTAATTAAGCTTAGCATGCATCAACTTGACAAATAATTGGACCTAAGAGCAAACTGGGCCTAAGATATAATTAAACCTAAATTTTAATTTGATTTAATATAATTGGATATAGTTATGTATATCATGAATGAAATTGAGAAATATTTCAACCCAAGAAAAAATTGAGCCTAACTTGGGTATAAAAATTAATTGAACCATAAAAATTATTTGGTCTAGAATGTAATTGAGTGTAACAGTTAATTGAACCAAATCATTATTTTCACTAAATTATTAATTGGACCCAAAATTTACTTGGGCCTAATAGCTTAATGTATTATTGAACCTAAGAACAAAATAGACCAAATAAATAATTGAGTTTAATGTGTAATTGAGCCTAGCAACTAATTAAACTTGACAATACAGTAGGTTTAACAATTCGTTGGGCTAAATAGTTAATTAAGCTTAGTTTTCAATTAAATTTCGTTTATATTATTAGACTAAATAAAATCTTAGACCTAATTATTCAACCTAAAAAATAATTGTCTTTTATCTAAAAATTACAACCTAACAAATAATTGAGTCTTCTATCTAAAAATTAGTTACACTTATTTAATAATGTGGCCTAATAGAAAGTAAAGCTTCACATATAATTCGGTCTAAAATATATTTGAAATCAATAATTGCTTGGTCTAAGATATAATTGGGCTTAAGATGTAATTAAGTTTAATAATTAATGATTTAATAATTAATTAGACTTAACAATTAACTAAGCCTCATAATTTATCGAGCTCAAGATTTAATCATGACAAAGAATTTATTGGACATAAGATTTAACCAAGCCTAGTTAAATATTGAGCTTAATATGTAATTAGGGGTAATAAATAGTTGGGCTTAATTTATACATAAGTCTAAGAATGAAATGGGATAAATAAATTGAGCCTAAAATATAATTGGATCCAAATTTTAATAGACCATAAGATATAATTGGGCGTAGCATACTTGAAGCCAATACAAAATTGACTTAACAAAAAATTAATTGAGTTTAATAAAAAAAGTTGAGCAAAACAAACAATTAGGCATGAGATGTAATTAAGCCTAACAATTAATTAGACATAACAATTAATTTGGCTTAATAATGAATTGTGCTTGATATTTAATTGTATCTTAAAATTAACTGAATATAAGATATAACTAGACCAAATAAAAAAACTAGGTTTAATATATAATTCATCCTAATAAATAATTGGGCTTAAGAACGAAATGACATTGATTCATAATCCAGCTTAAAATATAACTAGTCATACAATTAAGATGATTTAAAATGTAATTAGATTAGTAATTGATTAAGCTTAGTGTGCATGAGCTTGATAGATAATTGGACCTAAAAATAAATTGGGTTTGAAATATAATTGGACCTAAATTTTAATTGAACATAATCAATAAATAATAGTGCTTAAGATATAGTTAGGTATATCATGCATGAAATTGAGAAATACTTTAGTTCAAAAAAAAATTGAGCCTAAGGTATATTAATTACGTTTAAAATTAAATGGACCGAAAATGTTATTGAGTCTAATAATTAATTGAACTAAATAATTAGTTTTACTAAATTATTAATTGGACTAAGATTTAATTAGGCATAACAAAAAATTACGCTTAATACATAATTAAACCTATGAACAAAATAGACTTGACAGATAATGAGTCTAATATGTAGTTGAGCCTAACAATTAATTGAACCTAACAATACATTAGGTTTAACATTTTGTTAAGCTAAATAATTGATTGAGTTTAAGATTTAATTAAGTTTAATAAAAAAATTACGCTTAAAAAATAGTTAAGTTTAATATATAATTGGACAAAATAAAATATTGAACCTTTATATAACTCAATTGAACGAATAATTTAGCCTAACAATTAATTAAGTTATTTGCCTAAAATTAGTTGCACATATTAACTAATATAGCCTAATAAAAAGTTAGGCTGCACATATAATTGAGCTTAAAATATATTTCAGTGATTTATTTGGTAGAAGATATAATTGGGCTTAAGATGTAATTAAATTTAATAATTAATGAAGGTTAATGAATTATTGAGCTCAAAATTTAATTATGAAAAATAATTAATTGGACAAAAGATTTAGTTGAGCCTAATTAACATATAATTAAGCGTAACAAATAGTTGGGCTTAACTTATAAATGAGTCCAAGAATGAAACGAGATAAATAAATAATTAAGCTTAATATGTAATTAGGTCTAAAATCTAATAGATCTCAAGATATAATTGGACGTAACAAGCTTGAACCCAATAAAAAATGAGCTTATGAATGAACTGAGCCTAAGATATGATCATAAACCCAAATTATAATTGAACTTAATATATATTTAAGCATAATAACTATTTGGACCTAAAATTAATTGATTGATTTTAAAATTAATTGGATCCAAATGGATAATTGAACCCAATGTGCAATTGAGCCTAACAATTAATTTGGCCTAATTATTCATTAGGCTTATCAATTTGTTGGGTTAAATAATTATTTGAGCCAAAAAAATAATTATAATTAATAAAAACTAGACTTAATATTTGATTAAGCTTAATAAATTAATTGGGTCTAATATATAATTTTGCCTATTATTAGACCTAAGATGTAGTTGAGCCTATAATTAATTAAACCTAGCAAATAATTTTATCTAACATTTAATTGAGTAATAATTAATTAGGCTAAAATTTAATTTAATCTAAGAATTAATTCGGCTTGGTTAAAAGTTTAGCTTTATATATAATTGGGCCCAACAAATATTAGATCTTAATAATTAACAAGGCCTAAGATATAAATGAGTCTAATGATTAATAACCTAACAATTAGTTAGGCTTAACAACTAATTGATCTTAATAATTAATTAAGTCTAAGATTTTACTTTAACTAAAAATTGATCAGACATAAGATTTAATCGAATCTAATAAAAATTTTGGTTTAATGTATACTTAGGTCGAATAAATAATTGGCCTTAATCTATAATTGATAATTGACACTAATAAGTAATTGGTCCTAAAATATAACTAGATCCAAGATTTAGTAAAAGCAAAAGATATAATTGAGTGTAACGTTCTTGAATAATTGAACCTAGGAGTGTATTGAATATAAAATATAATTAAATCCCAACTATAATCCAATTTATGATATAATTGAGTGTAATAATTAATTGGACCTAACAAATTATTAATTAAGTCCCAAAATTAATCGAGTCATATATGTAATTAAGGTTAATAATTAATTCACCTTAGTAATTCATTGAGCTTAATAATTAACTAAGCTTAACATTTGATTGGGTCTAAAAAAATGAATTTACAAAAAAAAATTGACTTAGTAAATAATTTATCTTAATAATTAGGTCTAACGCCTAAATTGGGCTAATAAAATGTAGATTTAAGATTTAATTGAATACAACAATTAATTCGGTTTAACAATTAATTGTGCTTGAGAATTAGTTAGACCTTAGATTTAATTGTGCTTATAAAAAATGTAGTTATTGTATAATTAGGCCAACGAAATAATCAGGCTAAAGATAAAATTAGGCTTATCAATTAAATAATATCACCTACGATATAATTAGACCTAAAATTAATTAGAACTCAAATTTAATTAGACCTGAAAAACTAGACATACAATATAATTGCCTTATATATAATTGAGCATATGATATCATAGGTCAAATATAATTAGAGTTGAGATATAATTGAGTCTCATAAATAATTTAGTCTAATACATAATGGGGCCTAGTATGCACTAGCCCAAGATATAATTAGACCTAACATTTAATATGTGTTGGTATTAATTGGGCCAATTATACATGAATTGAGTAAATGATTAGGCTTTAAAAATGAATTGGAACTAACATAAATTAATTTTCCCTATTAATTTAATCACGTACAAAAAATAATTGGCTCTCTTAGGTAATTAAGTCTAAGAATTGTTTGCACCCAATAACTTTTTGGATGTACCAATTCATTGAGTTTAATAATTAATTGAGCTTAAGATTTAATTGGGCTTAATTAAAACTTTGGCCATGTAAATATTTATATTGAGTCTAACCAATAATTGTACCTAAGAATTAGTTAGGTCAAATATTTAACAAGGCTTAATATATAATTGATCCTAATAAATAATTGGGCTTAAGAAGAAAATAAACTTAATATAATTGGTCTCAAATATAATTAGATCTAATAATTTATTACATTTAAGATATAATTATGCCCATTAATTAATTGGGACGAGCATGCATAAGTAAAACAAATTGGGCTTAAGATACAATTAGACCTATAATTGGACTTAGATATAATTTGTCCCAATAGATAATTATGCCTATTACTAATAATAGGGCTACTAATAATTATTATTTGATTGAGTAAATATTATCTCTAATTAATTATTAGGTCTAATTATATCTTGGGCTAATTGCACACTATGCCTAATTATGTATTTATCTAAATTATTTTTTGTATCTAATTATATGTCATGTTTAATTATATGTGATCATTACATCGTAGGTCCAATTTTATGTGAGGCCTAATTATATCATGTGTCATATTTTCTAGCTCAAAGATCTCAGGCTCAATTAATTTTAAGTTCAATTATATCTTAGGTCATATTATTTATTAAGCCTAATTATGTATTGAACTCATGCATGTTAGCTTCATTAATTAACGTGGCCATCTATATCTTCAGCTTGACTATTTTTTAGACCTAATGATATATTAAACCTAATATTTTATGAGGCCCAACAAATTTTCGAGTACATATAAATCTTAAGTTTAATTAATTATTAGGGTCAATTAGTTGTTAGGTCTAATTAAATGTTAGACTCAATTAAATCTTATGCTTAGTTATCTCTTTGGCCAATTTAGTTCTTATGCCAAATTATATATTAAACCTAATTTTGTATTTTATCCAATCAAATTTTAGGGCTAATTACTTAAAAGATCTAATGAATTGGTAGGTTAATTAATTTTTAATATCAATTACATACTTAGACCAATTAAATTTTGAGTTCAATTAATAAATATTGAACCCAATTAGTTATTAGGCTCAATTAATCTTTATGTCCAATTAATAATAAATATTGAACCCAATTAGTCATTAGGCTCAATTAATCTTTATGTCGAATTAATAATAAATGTTGAACGCAATTACTTATTAGGCTCAATTAATCTTGATGTCCAATTAATAATGAATATTAAACTCAATGATAAGTTCAATTATAATTTGAGTCTAATTAATTGTTAATATCAATTATATATTTAGTCCAATCAAATTTTAAATCCAATTAATAAATGTCAAACTTAATTAGTTAGTAGGCTCAATTAATTTTTATGTCCAATTATATGTTATGTTCAATTATAATTGAGTCCGATCATCTTAGGCTTAATTCATTTCCAAGCCTAATTATTTAGTGGGTTTATGCCACTACAACTACAACTAATTACATCATAAGCCCAATTAAGTCTTGAACCCAATTAATTTTTATGCACAATTAAATCTTGAGCTTAATTAATTATGATGCTCATGGATTATTTTTTATTTCTAATCAATTGTTAGTCCTTCAATTATTATGTTTAATTACATCTCATATCAAATTATATCTTCAACTCAGCTAATTATTCGACTTAAATATATTTAAAGCCTAATTATATATGAAAGCCTAACTTTTTTTGGGCCTAATTAGATATTAGACACAATTAATTCTTGAGTAGAATTAAGTTTTAAGCACAGTTGATTATTAGAGATTACTTGTTACGTCTTAAGTTTAATATTTTATTTGGCTCAATTGTATGTTAAGATCAATTATTTATTAAGCTTAGTTTATTATTAAACCCAATTAATTGTCGGGTCCATTTATATCTTAGGCTCAATTATATATTTTCTTTCATTCTTAAGCCCAATTATTTATTTGGATCAATCGTATATTAGGCTTAATTTTTTATTAAATCCAATTAAATCTTAGGTACAATTACTTGTTAGGCGCCATTAATTGTAAAACTCAATTACGTCTAAAGTCTAATTATTATTTATTAAACCCATTTCGTTATTGAACTCGTTTTTACATTAAGTCTAATTATTCAAATGGTGTAATTTTCTGTTAAGTCAAATTTTTATTAAGTCTAATCATATTTTGGGCTCGTAGACCCAGTTATTTATACCTAATTAATTATAGGCTCAATTAGTATACATTAGGCCCAACTCGTTCCTAAGCCCAATTATTTTTGGGTCATGCATGATAGACTCAAATTATTTGACCCATTAAATGTTAAGCCCAATTTATTACTAAGAATTATATATTGGACTATTGCACACCAAGCTGCATTATATATATTAAGTCAATTTATATATTAGGTCCAATTATATTTTAAGTTCAATTATAATTAGTACGTTATATCATAGGCATAATTAATATGCCTAATTTTTTAGACCAAATTAAATGTGAAGCCAATTAATTTTAAGTATATATATTGTACATTATATTATTTGTTAGGTCCAATTATATATGTAAAATTATTTCTTGGACTCACAAACGTTAACCTAATTAATTCAATATAATTGATTAAAAGCGTAACTTATTCTCAAACACTATTTATTATGACCAATTAAATGTTCAATCAAATTATATACGAAGCGTGATTTTTTTAAATCCAATCAAATCTTAGATCTAATTAGTTGTTACATATAATGAATTATCATATGATTGGACCTAAAATAAAATGAGCCTAATAAATAATTGAGCTTTAGGTGCAATTGAGAGTTATATTTAATTAGACTTAACTATTCATTAGGCTTCACAATTTGTTGATATTAAATAATTAAACGAGCTTAAGATTCAATTAGTTTTAATAATTAAAAAAATAGGTTTAATTGGATCTAATTAATTGGGTTTAATATATAATTATTAGACCTGAGATATAATTGAACTTAATCATTAATTAGACCCAGTAAAAAATTAAGCATAACTAGTAAGTGAGCCCAATAACTTACTGGGACTAAGATTTTATTCTACCTAAGAATTAAAGGGGTCTAATATCTAATTGAACTTATACAAAATTAGGCTTGATACAAAATGGACCTAATAAATAATTATATGTATGATATAATTTAGTGTAGCAATTAATTAGATCTTATAATAAATTAGGCCTAAGATTTAATTGTGGCTAAAAGTTAGTTGGACCTCAAATTCAATTGGGGATGATAAAAACTTGAGCTTAATATTTGATTAATTCTAAAATAATTTGTCTTAATATATAATTGTGCATAAGAACGAAGTTGGCTTAATATATAATTGGATCTAAATTATAATTGAACTTAAGATATTATACCTTATAAATAATTAATTTTAATTAATAAATTTGATCTAATAATAAAAAATTAAGTTTAATATGTAATTAAACTGAAGATCGGAACAAGTGTAATAAATAATTGAGTCTAATGTGTAACTCATTAGGTTGAATAACCCGTTTAACCAAATAATTAATTAAGCCTCAAAATTAATTAGGCCTAATGAAAAATTAAAATTGATATATAATTAAGTTTAATACAAAATTAATCTTATCAAAATATTGAACCTAAAATATAATTGAGCTTTAAATATTAAGTGGAGCTAACGGATAATTAGGTCAAACAATTAATTTGGCTTAAAATATATTTGAGTGCAATAATTAACTTAGTATAAGATGTAGTTGGGCTTGAGATGTAATTAAGCCTAACAATTAATTCGACCAATATTTAATTGAGTATAATAACTAATTAAGCTCAGGATTTAATTGTGATTAAGAATCAATGGAGCTTAAGTTTTGATTTAGCCTAATAAAAAAATTAATCTTAATCCATAACTAAGTCTAAAAAAATAGATTAAAACATAATTGGGTCTAAGATTGTATTTCGCTTGATATATAGTTAGGCCTAAGAAATAATTTAGTTAAGGAACAAAATGAGCCTAACGTATATTAATTTGACCTAAGTATAAATGGCACCTAATATATAATTGAGTCTAACAATTAACTGAGTAGATCATTTCAATAAAGATTTGATTAAGCCTATTATTTATAGTGCTTAATATATAATTGGCCCTAAGAACGAAATGAATCTATTTAATAGTTAAGCACAACAATTCATTTGACCTAAAGATTCATTGAGCAAACAATTTGTTGGGTCAAACAATCAATTAGGCTTAGTGTTTATTTGAGTTTAATAAAAAATTGAACTTAACAAATATTTGAGCTAATATATAATTTGATCTAACAAAATTTTGGATTTTAGATTTAATTGAGTTTATTAATTAATTATATCTAAAAAATAAAGAGGCTTAGAAATTAATTGAATCTAATAATTGGTTGGGCTTAAGATTTAATTTTGCCTAAGAATTAATTGAGCTTGATATTTAACTTGGTTGAATTAAAAGTTGATCATATGTGATTGGGCTTGATAAATAATAGGCTTGAAATACATTTGAGCCTAATAATTAATTAGATCTAATATATAACTTGTCTTGAGATGTAATTTCGTCTAATAATTAATCGAGTCTAATAATTAAATAATTTAAGATTTTATTAAACTTAATAAAAAATTAGACTTAGTATATACTTAGACTTAATAAATAATTGGACTTAATCTATAATTGAGTATAAAAATGAAGTACTCTAACAAATAATGGAGTCTAAGTGGATTCAAGTTTTAATTGGATTTAATATATAATTGAACCCAATAATAAACTAAACCTATAGTTCATGAACTCAACAAATAATTGGACCTAAGATATAATAGACCCAAATTATAATTGGACTTAAGACATAATTGACTCTTACAAAGAATTGGACCTAATAGTAAATAATATCACGTAAGGTATATTTAGGTCTATTATACATGAAACTTAGAAATAATTCACTTTTCAAATAATTTAGCCTAACTTATATTAATTTGGCATACAAATTAATTAGGCTATAAATATTATTAGGTCTAAGGCCATATCCAATGAAGACGATAAAACACCAATATGGTGTTCAAAACGTGTTAACATGA
This sequence comes from Moringa oleifera, assembly GCA_021397835.1. Lineage (NCBI taxonomy): Eukaryota > Viridiplantae > Streptophyta > Magnoliopsida > Brassicales > Moringaceae > Moringa > Moringa oleifera. Next base: position 3,375,655 of record JAJFZO010000065.1, read on the forward strand.
TCTCTAATAAAACGACAAATACAAATCAGTAATTTGGTGCAGCTACAGTGCTTAACTACATTAAATGTATTTTTTTTAATTTTTAATATAATTATTGGTTTAAGTTTTTAAATCAAATATGTTTTTTATGAACAATTTAATAAATATATCATATTAAAACAAATTATACCATTAAGAATACCTCATTAAGATCTTTAAAAGGAGATCAATATTTAATATATAATTTTATTTTATTTAAATTAATAATAATAAATATTTATTTAATTAATGATAATATTTTACATAACATCACAATTATTATTTAAAAATATACAAAGAATTATAATAATTTATAATTTATGATATAATTTAAACTTTAGATGAAAAATTAACTTTAATTGGAAGCATAGTACAATAAACATAATACACTAAAGATTATAACATAAACTCAAATTACAACATTTATTAAAACAAAAACACTCCAATAATTTGTAAATTATTAATTTTAAAAATTATTAAAAATATATAATTTATTATATAATATCAATTTATTTAAAACAAATAAGTTAAAAATTTAAGTTATATTAATTATTTTATTATTTTAAATAAATTAATTAATATTATAAATATTTTTATTGGTAATTATTATGTATATTATTAAAAATAACAGCATAACACCAATTTGATGTAAATGAATTGGAAACGAAAAAATTTAAGTGTTGAAATATTTTAAAAAGATTTTTTTAATTTCTAATTAATATTAAATTTGGTGCATAGGGTTAGAGATAACCTAATATGTAATGAAGCCTAACACTTAATTGGGCCAAACAACGCATTGCACTAAAAAACATATTAGGCATAAAATTCAATTTGGCCTTACAAAAGAATTACCTTAATATATAATTGGACTTTAAAATGAAATATACCTAATAAATAATTAAGCATAATGTATAAGTAAGGTTAATAATTAATTGGAGCTAGCAATTCATTAGATCTAATAATTTGTTAGGTAAAATAATTAATTGAGCACAGGATTTAATTATATTGAATAAAAAATTAAACTTAACATATAATTGAGCTTAATAGACAATTAGGCCTAACATGTAATCAAGCCTTACAATTAACTGAATTTAACAATAATTCGGTCAAATAATTAACTGAGCTTTAGATTTAATTGTGTTTAAGAATTAATTGGACCTAAGATTTATTAGGTCTAATAAAAAATTAAATTTAATTTATAATTGAACAAATAAAAAATTAGGCTTAGTATATAATTAGGCCAAGTTGTAATTGAACTTAAGATATAATTGAGCATAACATTAATTGAACCTAATATTTATTAATTAGAACCAATAATTAATTTGATGCAATATTTAGTTGGGTCAAACATGTAGTTGAAGTTAACAATTAATTGCACCGATCAATTTATTTGGCCTAATAATTAATTAGGTCTAAAATTTTATTAGATCTATTAAAAAATTAAGCTTAATATAAAACTTGACGTAATAAATAATTGACCTTGATTTATAATTGGACCTAATAATTCAATTGACCTATTAAATAATTAAACCTAAGATTTAATTGAGTCTTACAATTAATTATGCATAATTATTCATTGACCCTAAAGATTAGTTGAGCCTAAAATTAAATTAGGTTTCATTAAAAAAAAAGGGCTTAATATATAATTTGACCAAATTAATTAAGTGAACATGAGCAAGCCCAAAAAAAAATTTGACATATAATTGAGGTTAATAAATAATATAGCCTAAGATACAATTAAACTTTAAGTTAATTCGATCTCGATATAATTGGTCATAAAAATTGGACATATAATATAATTAGGGCTCATATATAATTGAGTTTAACAAATAATATGACCTAATAAATAATTGAGTTAAGAACAAAAGATATGACTGAACTTAATAATTTATTACGTTTGATATTTAATTGGGCCTATCATGCATGAATCCAAGAAAGAGTTAAGTATTGAATTGGGCGTATTGTAGGTTAATTCGCTCTATGAATCAATTAGGCATAAAAATAATTGGTGCTAATATGTCATTAAGCCTAACAATTTAGTGGCTTAAAAATTCATTGAATTTAATAATTGCCCAATCCCAAGATTTAATTTAGTTTAATAAAATATTTGATTTAGTATATAATTGGGCCACCTAAATAGTTGAACTTAATAAAAAAAAATGAGCAACATAGAGAAAATGGATCCGATAAATAATTAGGTCTAAGACATAATTGAATTTAATAATTAATTGAGCCTAATAATTAAATAGATTTAAGATACAATTGAACCCAATAATTAATTGGGCTTAACATGCATGAGGCAACAAACAACTGGACTTAAGAACAAAAAACCTACAATATAATTAGATCCAAATTATAATTAGACTTTGTGCATAATCAGCTTTACATATAATTGGGCCCAATAAACAATTAAGCCTAATAATCAATAATAAGGCTTAAGATATAATTAGATCTATATCATGCACAAAATTAAAAAGTAATTCAGTCTAAAAAAAAATTTGCCTAACATTTAATTAATCATCGGTCAAAATCACCAACCCTCACATCATATTCTCTTCCAAATCTCATATCAATTATCGTGCCCACCAAAATCCAAACTAACATAAAACTAGAAAATGTATTTTGCAACTCGATTCATCATCCACTTCGATTTTTTTCTTTTTTTTTTCAGGTATAAATCTAAGGAGAATTTATAATATAATACCAAGCAATTTTGTAGTGGTCCTTATGACCTTAATGGTTGGCACTGTGGTGTGGTGGTCTCCGCAGCAATCATAATATATAGAAAGATGAGGGAGGAATCATTGATGGATCAGAAGAATAACTAACCTTGTGATGGTTGTTCATGGTGGTAGAGGTGAAGTCGTGACATAATAATGCTAAATTGACGATTAGGGGAGGATTGAAAGAGAAATGCATATTCTTGATTTTTCTTTGTCTCACTTTGAGTTTAGGGGATACATGATGTCGTTGTGATTTGAAAAAATGGGTCACTATATGTGAGGAAGAAACATTTGTTATCAAGCTTTTTATAAGTAATATTATAAAAAGCTTGATAATAAATTAATATTAAATAAATGATTCTGTTTATAAGTAATATTATAAAAAGATTCTGTTTGTATATTTATATTTTTAGTTTTTAATTTAAATTATTTTTAATAATAAATTAATATTAAATAAATGATTATGGAGTAAAATAGTAAGAGAAAGCGAGAACATTTTTTATTTTATTTTTTATTTTACATTTTTAGTTTTAATTTTTTAAAAAAAATGTTTTATTTTTTTAAATTTTTGTGTCATTTTTTATTTTACCACATTTTTAATTTCAATTTTTTAATATCGCCTTACTTTCATTTTTTTATTGTTTTCCATTATTTTCAAAAAATTTTATTTTTATTTTACTAACTTTGTTTATATTCTATTTTAAATTTAAATTTAAATTTAATTATGAATAATTATGATTTATTATTATTATTAACATTATCTTTATTTTAATAATAATAATAATAATAATAATAATTATTATTATTATTATTATTAGTAGTAGTAGTATTGTTATTATTATTATTTTCACCAGTGAGTAGATTTCAATTTCACTTTTCAATAATTTGCAATGATAATATTTAAAAAAACAAGTCAATTTTATTATATTATATATTAAATTATTTAATGTGTTATGGTATTTGGTTCAATGTTAACCTATTTTCCTTATCATACATCATAAACATAATAAAGATTCATTAAAAATAAAAAAATGAAGTATTACATATATGATACTTGCATGTGAAATACATGAAAGAAGGCACGTGAGAAACGAGTGCTATATTCAGTTTTTTTATTTTCTTTTCAAATGTTTTTTGAATTTCATATTCAAAAAACTAATGTGTTGAGGAAGAAATAATGAGCAGTCAAATTTATTCAAAATTTAATGAAAAATAATATTATTCTTTTACAATTAATTTTTATTGGTATTACTAGCCATCATGATAGATTTAGTTATGCTTGTTCATATGAATACCAGCCAAGTGCACACACACAAAAAAAGCAACCTTTAATTCTAATTTTAAAATGTTTATTTTAAAAATGTTAGGTGATTACTATGTATCATTATTAGGTTAGTAATTTTTAATCAAAAACAAATAAATTTGAAGAGTTGAATAGGAATTATGCAAAAGTAAGAGCGGGACAAAATTTATAAAAATCATATTTAAGATCATTGAAATTTTTAATCCAAAAACATAACCTATGAACAACTCTTTCTAACAAAAAAATACTATAATTTACCGCATCTAATTTTAAAATGTTAGATGATATTTAGAGATCATTGAAATAGTGAAAATGGTTAATCTAATATTATAATATTTTTTATGTCCTTGTTCTATTGTTTGATTGAAAGATAATATGAAAATTATTTAATTTTAATTATATTTCATAAAATTTAAACTTAACAAATTATAATTTTTAATATTACGTAATTTTATTGAGAGTGAGATTAAGATTCAACAATCCAATAATTAATATTAAGATAAAGATCAAAATGAACTTTATATAATTTGTATTTCTCTATCAATTTCTTATAATGTTTTTTTAAACCAATTCTACACAAGATATCCATTTATTTTTATTTTTTATTTTTATAAACGAACAATTCAAGTTGGTGATTTTGTACGATGGATTTTAACTTAAAATTTTTAACAAATACGAAGAAATATATAACAACATAGTTAGCTATACAATATCTTCTATTTACATAATTTATTTTAAAAAGTTAAAGATAATGTTTAATTTAGACTAAATAAAAAAGTTGATATGTAAAATTGATTAAAAAAATGTATGAAAAACTTGATCAAAAATTCCAATTATTTATTAGGTGAATTATATGTTAAGTTCAATTCTAATCAATTCTTGGGCCTAATTAATAACACCAAATGAATTACTAGGTCTAACTAATTGTTAGTCTCAATTCTATGTTCGACCTAATTAAATGTTAGATGCAATTAATTTTGACGGCAATCAATATATATGAGACTCGGATAACTATTTGGTCTAATTAATTATTATGCTTAGTTATATCTACAGTTGAATTATATTGGATCCAACTGATTCGTGAACCCAATTATGTAGCGGATTCATGCATGTTATGTCCAATTAAATCTTAAACCTATTTAATTCTTATTCACAATTAAATTTTAAGCATAATTAATTTATTATGCTCAATTAATTCTTAGATCTAACAATTATTAAATTAAATTACATCTCAAATCAAATTGTATCTCACATTAAGTTAGTTGTTGACCTCAAATATACTTAAATTCCAATATTATATGAAGCTCTAACTTTTGTTGGGGGGCCCAGTTGACTCAATTGACTATTAGATCATAATTATTTGCTCTAATTAATTATTAGGCTTAATTATATCTTAGGTTTAATATTTTATCAAGTTTAATTATATATTAAGCATAATTTTATATTACGATGCTTTTTTTATTTTCACTAAACTCAATCAAATTCGAGGCTCAATAAATTATTTTGCTCAACCATTTGCCTAATGAATTTGTTAGGTCAAATTAATTGTTATGCTCAATTACACATTGGACTTAATCATTTATTAGGATCATTTAATTCTTAGGTAAAATTATATGCTAAGCTCAACTTTTTTTATTATTATCCAAGTAATTGTTAGGCTGAATTATATATTAGGCTCACTTACTTTTTGGGTTCAACTAATTCAATGGAATCAATTACATTTTAGGCTTAATTAATTATTTGATCTAATTATATTTTAAGTCGAAGTATTTACTAAGCCCATTTAAATTTCAAGATCAGTTAATTATTGGGCTCAATGTATTGTTAGACCCAATTCAAATTAGTTGTTATGTTCAATTATATGATCTTAAGCCTCATTCATTTTGAAACGTAATTGTTTCTTGGGTTCATGCACTACAAGCTTGATAATTATTAGACCTGATAAATATTAGGTTCAGTTAATTATTAGGCTAACTTACATTGCAAACTTATTCAAAAGATGTCCAATTATGTGTCAAATTGAATTATTTATTAGGCTAATTATATCTCTAAGTCTGATTATGTGTGTCTTATTATATCGTAAGTATAGTTATATATGACCTCTAACTATATTATATATCAGATTTTTTAAGCTCAGTTAAATCTCATATCCAATTAATTTTAGGTCTAATTATATCTTGGCTAATTATTTATTACGCTTAATTACATGTCAAGTTATTGGTTGGGCTAATGCATATTAGCCTCATTATTTTTGTCCCATTAATAAGTCCCAATTATATCTATGTATCAATTTTTTCTTAACTCTAATTTATATATTAAACATAATTTTTATAAGATCTAATTAATTTTGAGACACAATCAAATTTTAAACTTAATTAATTATTAGATTCAAAAAAATCTTATGCCTAATTGTTTATTGGGCCAATTTAGTTCTTATGCTCAATTCTATATTAAACTCAATTATTTATCAGGTCAAATTGTACATTAAGTCCTAATTTTATTACTTCTCAAGCCAATAATAGATTGAAACCAATTTATTTTTAGGCTTAAATTATTTATTAGGCCTAATTTTAGGTTCAATATCTTATTAGTCTTAACTATGTATTAAGCTCAATTATATATTATTAGCCTATTTTTTTTTATTAAACTCAGTTAAATCTTAGTCTTAATGAACTTTTTTAGGCAACAAATTTTTAGGCCTAATAAATTATTTGATCCAATTAATTATTAGGTTTAATTACACATCAAACTCAAATATTTCTTAAGCTCTTATTTTGTTCTTAAGCCTTATTAGATATTATACTCAATTTTTTTAGACTCAGTTAAATGTTAGACCTAATTAATTATTTGACATAATAAATTATTTAATCAAATTAATCAGATTTAATATATAATTAAGCCTTGTAATTAAGGTTGAGCATGTAAGAGCCCAACAAATAATTGGACCGAAGAACAAAGACTACAATAATTGAACCCAAATTACAATCAGCTTTACAAATAATTAGATCAAATAGATAATTAAGCCTAATAATCAATTATAAGGCTTAAGATACAATTTGGTCTATCATGCATGAAACAAAGAAATAATTTAGCCCAAAAAAATTACGTTAATATATTAATGGTTCTAAAAATTTATCATAATTAGTCCTAACATGTGATTGAGCTTAACAATATTTAATTAGAGTAGATAATTTATTGCTCTAAATAATTAATTAGGCATAATATTTAATTGAGCCCATTAAAAAATTAAACTTGGGAATGAAATAGACCTAATAAATAATCGACCATATTACATAATTAAGCCTAAAAATTAATTGGACCACAAGATTCATTTGGCTAACAAATAAGTTCAAATAATTAATTGAGTCTAAAATTAATTGGTTTTAATTAAAAAATTGAGCTTCATGAATAATTAAGCATAAGATGTAATTTAACCTAACAATTAATTAGATCTAACAATTAATTTGACTTAATAATGAATTCGACTTGAGATTTAATTGTATCTAAGAATTAATTGGACATAAGATATAACTAAACCAAATAAAAAAACTAGGTTTAATATATAATTCATCCTAATAAATAATTGGGCTTAAGAACGAAATGACATTAATACATAATCCAACCTAAAATATAACTAGTCATAAAATTAAGATGATATAAAACGTAATTAGATTAATAATTAATTAAGCTTAATGTGCATGAGCTTGACAAATAATTGGACCTAAAAATAAATTGGATTTCAGATATAATTGGAACTGAATTTTAATTGAACATAATCAATAAATAATAGTGCTTAAGATATAATATTATGCATGAAATTGAGAAATACTTTAGTCCAAGAAAAAAAATTGAGCCTAAGGTACATTAATTAGGCTTAAAATTAAATGGACTGCAAATGTTATTGAGTGTAGCAGTTAATTGAACCAAATAATTAGTTTAGCTAAATTATTAATTAGACTAAGATTTAATTAGTCATAACAAAAAATGAAGCTTAATATGTAATTAAACCTATGAACTGAACACACCTAACAAATAATGAGTCTAATGTGTAGTTGAACATAACAATTAATTAAACCTAACAATACATTACGTTTAATATTTCGTTAAGCCTAATAATTGATTAAGCTTATGATTAGGTTTAATAAAAATTGGGCTTAATAAATAGTTAAATTTAATATGTAATTGGACCAAATAAAATATTAAACCTTTATATAATGTAATAGAACAAATAATTTAACCTAATAATTAATTAAGTTTTCTGCCTAAAAATTAGTTAAACTTAGTAACTAATATAGCCTAATAAAAAGTTGGGCTTCACGTATAAATGGGCTCAAAATATATTTGAACTCAATGATTTACTTGATCTGACATACAATTGAGCTTGAGTTGTCATTAAGTTTAACAATTGAGCTTAAAATAGAATTAAGTCTAAAATTTAATAGATCTTAAGATATAATTAGGCGTGGCATGTTTGAACTCAATACAAAATGAGCTTATGAATGAATTGGGCCTAAGATATGAGCATATAACCAAATTACAATTGAACTTAATATATAATTAAGCATAATAACTATTTAGGCCTGAAATTCATTAATTGATCTTAAAAATTAATTGGATCCAATGGATAATTGAACCTAATGTGCAATTAAGCCTAACAATTGATTTGATCTAAATATTCATTAGGTCAATTAATTTGTTGGGTCAAATAATTATTTAAGCCAAAAATTTAACTGTATTTAATAAAAAATTAGACTTAATATGTAATTCAGCTTAATAAATTAATTGTGTCTAATATATATTTTTGCCTATTAAAATATTAGACCTAGGATGTAATTGAGCCTAATAATTTATTAAACCTAGCAAATAATTTGACATAATATTTAATTAAGTCTAATAATTAATTAAGTCTAAAATTTAATTTAATTTAATCTAATAATTAATTAGGCTTAGTTAAAAATCCAGCTTAACATATAATTGGGCCTAAAAATTATTAGATCCTTTATAATTAACTAGATCTCAGATATAATTGGGCTTGAGATATAAATGAGTCTCATAACCAATAAACCAATAATTAGTTAGGCTTAACAACTAATTGTCTTAATAATTAATTAAGTTTAAGATTTAACTTTCATTAAAAATTAATTAGACCTAAGATTTAATTGAGTCCAATAAAAAATTTTGTTTAATATATACTTAGGTCTAATAAATAATTGGCCTTAATCTATAATTGATAATTGACACTAATAAGTAATTAGTCTTAAAACTTGGTTTAGTAAAAGATATAATTGAGTGTAACATGCTTAAATCCTGTTCATAATTGAACGTAAGAATGTATTGAGTGTAACATATCGTTGAATCCCAACTATAGTTCAACTTATAATATAATTGAGTGTAATAATTAATTGGGCCCAACAATTATTAATTAAGCCCCAAAATTAATTGGGTCAAATATGTAATTAAGGTTAACAATTAATTGGCCTTAATAGTTCATTGAGCTTAATAATTAACTAAGCTTAAGATTTGATTGGGTTTAAAAAAATGAATTTAGTACAAAATTGACTTAATAAATAATTTATCTTAATAATTGGGTCTAAAGCCTAAATTGGGCTAATAAAATGTAGGTTTAAAATTAAATTGAGTATGATAGTTAATTCGATTTAACAATTAATTGTACTTTAGATCTAGTTAGACCTAAGATTTAATTGAGCCTTATAAAAGATATAGTTGTTGTATAATCAGGCCAATGAAATAGTCAAGTTAAAGATATAATTAAGCTTATTAATTAAATAATATCACTTCACATTTAATTAGACCTAAAATTAATTAGAACTCAAATTTAATTGGACCTAAAAAATTGGACATACAATATAATTGCCTTATATAAAATTGAGAATATGATATCATGCATCAAATATAATTAGAGTTAAGACATAATTGAGTCTAATAAATAGTTTGGTCTAATACATAATGGGGCCTAGTATGCGCTAGCCCAAGATATAATTGGACCTAACATTTAATATGTCTAAGTATTAATTAGGCTGATTATACATGAACAAAGTAAATGATTGGGCCTTAAAAAATGAATTGGAACTAACATAAGTTAATTGTCCTCATTAATTTAATCACGTGCAAAAAATAATTGGCTCTCCTATGTAGTTAAGTCTAAGAATTATTTACACCCAATAATTCATTAGATTGTCCAATTCATTGAGTCTAATAGTTAATTGAGCTTAAAATTTAATTGGACTTAATTAAAACTTTGACTTAATATATAATTTGGCCATGTAAATATTTAATATAAAAATGAAATGGGCCTAATAAATAGTTAGACTTAAGATGTAATTGAGTCTAACCAATAATTGTACTTAAGGATTAGTTAGGTCACAATTTAGTGGGGCTTAATATATAATTGATCCTAATAAATAATTGGGTATAAGAAGGAAATAGGCTTAATATAATTGGTCTCAAATGTATTTAGATCAAATTATATATTAAACCTATTTTATAATATATCCAATCAAATTTTAAGGCTAATTACTTAGAAGGCCTAATGAATTGCCAGGTTCAATTTATTATTAATATCAATTACATATTTAGTCCAATTAAATTTTGGGTGCAGTTAATAAATGTTAAACCTAATTATCTAATTATTAGAGATTACTTGTTACATCTTAAGTTTAATATTTTATTCGGCTTAAATATATTTAAAGCCCAATTATATATGAAAGTCCCACTTTTTTTAGCCCTAATTAGATATTAGACACAACTAATTCTTAGGTAGAATTAAGTTTTAGGTCCACTTAATTATTAGAGATTACTCGTTACATCTTAAATTTAATATTTTATTTGGCTCAATTATATGTTAAGATCAATTATTTATTAAGCTTAATTTTTTATTAAACCCGATTAATTGTTGGATTCATTTATATCTTAGGCTCAATTATATATTTTCTTTCATTCTTAGGCCCTATCAAGCTTAATTTTTTATTAGATCCAATTAAATCTTAGGCACAATGACTAGTGCAATTAATTGTAAAACTCAATTACATTTAAGGTCTAATTATTATTTGTTAAACCCATTTCATTATCAGACTCATTTTTATATTAATTCCAATCATTCAAATGGTATAATTTTATATTTAGCCAATTTTTTTATTAAGTCTAATCATATTTTAGGCCCATAAACCCAAGGAATTGCTAGGCTCAATTAATAAACATTAGGCAATTAAATCTAAAGCCAATTAATTTTAAGTATATATATCTTAGGTTATATTATTTGTTAGATTCAATTATATACGTAAAATTATTTCTTAAATTTATGAATGTTAACCTAATTAATTCAGTCCAAATGATTAATTGGCCTAATTAATTCTCAAACATTATTTATTATGACCAATTAATTGTTCGATCAAATTATATGCGAAGCTCAGTTTTATTTTTAAATCCAATCAAATCTTAGATCTAATTAGTTGTTAGGTATAATGGATTATTAGGTCACATAAATTGTTAATCTTAATTACATATTTCACTCACTCAAATATTAAATCTAATAAATTTTTAGATCTAATTATTGTATTTTAGGTTCAATTAATAAATACTGGATTAATTAATTATTGTAGTCAGTTATATCATATGTTTAATAAAATTTAATTATATCTTACGCTCAATTTATTTCTCGACACAATAGATTCGATTCATGCATACTACGGCTACTTTGACTTATACCAAACTAAATATTGGACAAATTATGTTTTCATTCTAAATATTTATTAGTTTTATTTCATTTTTAAACCCACTTATTGATTAAGCTCAATTAATTATTAGACCTAATTATATATAAAAACTAATCTTTTATTAAGTTTATCACTGTTAAATCTTCGATTCAATTAATTATTAGTCCTAATTAATTAAATAGATCTTTAATTATTTGGCTCAATTACTTATCAAGCAAAATTATATTTTAGAACCCTTATATTTATTAGGTCAAATTATATATTAAATTCAAATTTTTATTACGTCCAATTAGACTAATTCTTGTGTAGAATTAAATTTTATGCTCGATTAGTTAGTAGATTCAATTAAATTGTTGGGTTTAATTATTTACTAGGACCAATTAATTATTAGTTTTAATTATATCTTCAATTCACTATTTTATTAGGTCTAATTAGTTATGACACTTAATAACAAATTAAGCTTAATTTTTAATTAAATTCAATTAAATTTTAAGACCCAATCAATTCTTAGTTACAATTAAATATTAGGCCCAATTCATTACTTGGCAAAATGAATCGTTTGGTCCAATTAATTGTTAAGTTAAATTAACTCACATGCCCAGTTATTTGTAGTACAATTAGTTCTTAAGTCTAATTAATATATGCTCGAATAAATTTGCTCCTAGGTTAAATTACTTCTTAGTTTCATACATGATAAACTCATTTATATCTTAAGCTAATCATTTATTGTAATTTCAACCCAATTATACCTTTTTTCGGTTTGTTTTTAGGTCCAATTAATTATAAGCCTAATTATAACTTAAATCTAATTAACTATTAGACTTTAATTATCTTTTAGGCCCAATTGGGTATGAAGCCCAATTAGTTATTAGGTCCAATTTTATATTAAACATAATTATTTCTTATGATCAATGATATAATAAATCTAATTTTTATTAGGCATAATTAAATATTAGGCTCGATTTGTTAGGTCCAACTAATTGTTGGACTCAAATAAATCTTAGCCTTAGTAATCTATGAGGCTATTCAGCTCTTAGGCCTAGTATATATTAAGGTCAATTATTTATTAGATTAAATTATATATTAAGTTTAACTTTTTGTTAGGCCCAACTAAAATCTTAGATATAATTAATTATTAGCATATTTTTACATTAAGTTCAATTTATTTAGGTGGGCTAATTATATATTTAGCCAAAAATTTTAATAAAGGCTTAATTAATTATTGGACCACATGAATATCTAGGCCCAATGAATTGATAGCTTTGCTTACTTATTAGGCTTAATTACATATTAAGCTCAATTATTTTTGTGTCTAAATGATTCTTAAGTCCAATTAATATACATTAGGCCAAACTCATTCTTAAACCCAATTATTTCTTAGGTTCATGCATAATAGGTTGAATAAATTGTTAGATCTCATAGATGTTAGGTCCAATTAATTATTAGGCTTGATAATTATCCAATTATACTTGGTCTATTACATTATAAGCCTAATTATATAGGACATCTAATCATATCATATGCTCTTGTGGCGTAATTAATTTTAGGTCTCCTTGAATCTTAGGCCATAACATTTAATAGGCCCAATCACTCGTCAAATTATTTTTTGAACTCGTGCGCATAAACCAAATTAATTTGGTCAAATTAAATCATAAGTCTAATTATGTCTTCAATCTGACTATTTCTTAGACCAAAATATATACTCAACCCAATTTCTTATAAGGCCAACTAGTTTTCATGCCCTACCAAATTGTTAAGTCAAATTAAATGTTAGATTCAATTAAATCATAGAACCAAATATTTATTAGGTCAAACTGTATATTAAGTTTTCAATTTTATCAAACCTAATAAAATCATACACCCAATTAATTATCAAGTCCAATGAGTATTAGTCTAATTAATTGTAACATATTCGATCTAATTAAATATTAGATCCAATCAATTCTATGCCCAATTAATAAAATTAGATATAATTGTTATTTCATCCAATTAATTATTATGCTTAATAATATCTCAAACTCAAAATTCTACACCCTAATCCTTAACGCGAAACCTTAAAGTCAATCCTCTAAACATTAAGCCTTAAACCTTAACCTCTCACACTTTAAACCCTAAACCTTAAACTCTAACCCCTAACCCATAAACTCTAATCATACTTCATAAACCCTAACTCTTAAACTCTAAATCTAAAATCATAACCTCTAAACTTTAAAGTTAAAACCTTGAACCCTAGACCTAAACTCTAACTCTAACTCCTAGACCCTAAAACCAAACTTCAAATCCTAAACTTAAACAATTGATTCCTTAACCAAAACACTAAAGCCCTAAACCTAAACCCTAGTCCTTAAAGTCTAACCCCTAATGCTGACCCATAGACACTAAACCGAAAACCTTAAACACTAAACATCAAATCCTAAACCTAAACAAGTGATTCCTTAATCAAAACACCAAAGCCCTAAAATGTAACCATAATCCCTAAATGTTACTCAATCATTAAACTCTAAATTCTAACCCCTAATGCTAACCCACAGACACTTAACCAACACCCCAAAGACATAAAGCCTATACACAAACCTTAACCCCTAAACCTTAATCTTAACCTTAAACCTAACCTCTAGACCTTAAATTTGAAAACCTTTCCTAAACCCTCATTGTGAAGACATTATCCTAAACCATTAAACCCAAAACCCTAATGCTTAACCTTCAAACCCTATACACTAATCCTTGAACCCTAACTCCTCAATACTAAATCCTACACCGTAACCCCTATACTTAACCATAAACCATAGACTCAAAATCTTGAAGCCTTAATCCTTAATCCAAAATTTCTAAACCCCAAACCATGAATCTTAAACACGAAATCCTAAACCTTAAACTTGAAACCTTAAAACCTAAACATAACACGTAACAAATGGACCTTAACCCCAAACCCTTATGTCATAAACTCCGAAAGCTAACCACTAAATCCTAAACCAAATCTCCTATGCCCTAACCCTCAAACCTTAACTCCAAAACCATAAAATTTAACCGTAACATTTAGGATTTGAGTTTTAGGGGTTAAAAGCTAAGAGGTTAGGGTTTAAGGGTTAAGGGTTTAAGGTAGAATTTAGAGTTTGGGGTTAGGGTTTACGGGTTAAGGTTTAAATTAATTATACCTATTTTACATGAAAATAGGAAATAATTGGATCTAGAAATGAAGTGGACTTACCACATATATTGCCCAAAGATATACTTGAGCCTCATGATTAGTGGACCCAAAGATTTATTGGACATACCAATTAATTGATATTAATAATTAAATCAGCTAAAGATAAAAGTGTACCTAAGAATTAGTTAGATAATCAAGCTCAACATATGATTGATCTTTATATATAATGAGTCTAAGAAAGAAATAGTCTCAATAAATAATTTACCCTAAATATAACTGGACTCAGGATATAATTGAAAGAAATAATTTTTTTAAGCCTAATATACAATTAGACTTAGCGTGTCGGATTTGTCTAGAAATAAATTCGGCTCAATATATATTTGGATCTAACAAATAATATAGTTTAATATATAATTGTGCCATGAAATAAAATAGGTCATGTAAATAATTATATCTAAAATATAGTTGGGTCCAATAATTGATTAGCCTTGAGAAGTAGGAGCACAACAAATAATCAGGCCAAGGAACGAATTCAATCTAGATACAATTAGACCTAAAATAATATAATAATTAGACTTAATTTATTATTGTTTCTTAAAAATAATTAGACTCACTAATCAAGCCTAATAAATAATTGAGTTAACATATAATTGAGCTTAAGAACAAAATGGGCTCTACGACTAAGTAGATGTAAGATGTCATTGAGTCTAAAAATTAATTTGACCTAATAATTAATTGGATGAATGCTCAATTAAGTCTAAGAATTAATTGTGCCCAAAAATTAATTATGCACAATAAACAATGTAATTGATCGTAATAAATAATTAGCCTCAATATATAATTATAATTGATCGTAATAAACAATTAGAACTAAATGAGCTTAATATATAATTAGATCTAAAATATAATTAGATTTAAAATAAACACGGATTAATTAATTGAGCTTAATATTTAATTAGACCTAATGAAAATTAGACTTCATATATCATTTATCATAATAAATCATTATGTTTAATATAAAATTAGATCTTATAACTAACTGGGCATCATACACAATTGAGCCTAAAAGATAATTAAATATAATAGTTAATTACATTTAAGATAATTTGAACCTAGAAACAAAGTGGAAAAAGGTATAATTGGATTGAAATTATAATAAATGATTAGCCTAATAATTAATTGAACCTAGCAAACAATTAGACCTATATAGGAATTAGTTGAGCCTAATGTCTAATTAGGCGTGACGAAAATTTGAATTTCATATACAATTGAACCTAATAAATGTATGGGTTCTAAAATATAATTTTGTTGGATAAGTAATTGAGCCCAACAATTAAAGATCTAAAGAATTAATTAAGTCTAATAATTAATTGAATTGAAGATTTAATGGTGACAAGTATTTAATGGATTTTAATAAAAGACAGTTTTATATATAATTAGATATAATAAATAATTGAGCTTAATCAATAAGTGGCTTAAAAATAAAATAAAACTAATAAATATTCAGAATAACAAGATAATTTATCCAATATTTAGTTGGGTATAAGTTAAAGTGGGTGTAGTGTACATGAATCGAATGTATTGTGTTGTAAGATACAATTGAATTAAAATTAAACTTAAGATAGAACTAATACAATAATTAATTAGTCCAATATTTGTTAATTGAACCAAAAGTATAATAATTGGATCTAAAAATTTATTAAATTTAATATTTAATTGAGTGAAATATGTAATTAAGATTAATAATTTATGTGACCAAATAATTTATTATACCTAACAACTATTTAGGTCTAAGATTTTATTGGATTTAAAAATAAAATTGAGCTTTGCATGTGATTTGATCGAACAACTAATTGGCCATAATAAATAGTGTTTGAGAATTAGATAGGCCCATTAATCAATTGGACTGAATTAATTTAGTGAACATTCATGAGTCTGAAAAATAATTTTACGTAAATAATTGGTCCTAACAAATAGTATAACATAAGATATATGTGCTTAAAATTAGTGGGCTTCAGATTTAATTGGGCCTAAAAACTTAGACATTTCAATTATGCTTATGACATAACGTACTAATTATAATTGGACCTATAATTAATTGGGTACAAAGAATAATTGAGCCTAGCAATTCATTGGGTTCATGAGCCTAAACTATGATTAGATTTAATAAAAAATTTACCTTAATATAAAATTATGCCATTTGAATAATTGCACTAGTAATCATACCTAAGATTTAATTGGATCTAGTGAAAAATTAAGCCCAACATATGATTGATCCAAATAAATAATTAGGCCTACGTATGAAAGAAACTTAATATATAGTTAAGCCTAAGATATAAATGGACCCAACAATTAATTGTGTTAAAAAAAAATAAGTCTAATAAATAATTGATCTTAACATACAATTGAGCCGAATAAAATATTAAACTTAAAAGGTGTAACAAGTAATCTCCAATAATTAAGTGGGCCTAAAAACTTAATTCTATCTAAGAATTAGTTGTATCCAATATCTAATTATGACTAGAAAAAGTTGGGCTTTAAATATATTAAAGCTGAATAATTAACTGAGTTGAAGAAATAATTTCATATGAGATGTAATTGAACTTAATAATTAAAAAACTAACAATTAATTAGAAATAAAAAATAATTGATGAGTATCATAATTAATTAAACTCAAGATTTCATTGTGAACAAAAATTAATTGGATCCAAGACTTAATTAAATATTGCATCAAATGAATTCTTGGATTTAATTAATAAATGTTAGGTTCAATTAATGTTATGCTCAATTATATCTTAGGTTCAATTACAAGTTAGGCTAATTATATCTTAAGCCCAACTAATTCTTATGTCCTATTATGTATTTGACCCAATTAAATCTTGAACCTAATATATATTTTAGGCCCAATCATGTATTAAACTCATTTTGTTCTTGGCCTAATTAAATATAATTTTTTATTAGACCTAAATTTAACGCCAATTTGATGTTAAAAAATCATTTTAGAATATTTCGATGTCAAATTTTTTTATCTCTAATCTATTTACACCAAATTGATGTTATAATATTATTTTAATAATATACATAAAAATTATCAATACAAATATTTGGAATATTAATTATTTATTTAAAATAATAAAATAATTAATACAACTTAAATTTTTAATTTATTTATTTTAAATAAATTAATATTATATAATAAATTATATATTTTTAATAATTTACAAATTGTTGAAGTGTTTTAGTTTTAATTAATGTTATAATTTCAGTTGATATTATAATCGTTAATGTTGTTATATTTATTGTACTGTATTTTTAATTAAAATAAATTTTATTTTTATCATATTTATCTAAATTTTAAATTACTATAACTTTTTACATATTTTTAAATAATAATTTTTATATAATATATAATAATATTATTACATAAATAAACAATTATTATTAATTTAAATAAAACATAATTATATATCGAATATTGATCTTGTTTTGAAGATCTTGATGTGATATTCTATGTGATATAATTTTTTTAATATTATGATATGTTTATTAAGTTATTCATAAAAAATATATTTGATTGGAAAACTTAAAAAAATAATTACATAAAAAATTTATAGGGTTAGGGGTTAGGGTCTAGGGCTTTAGGGTTTTAGTTAAGGATTAAGTGTTTATCAGTTAGCTTAGGATTTAGAGTTTATTGTGTTGGGATTAGGGTCAAGGTTCAAGGTTTAGGGCTTTGGGTTTTCATTTGGGATTACTTCATAAATAGGTTAGGATTTCATGTTTAGTATTTGGGATTTAAGAGTTAGGGGTTTATGGTTTAGGGTTTAAGACTTAATGATAAAGATTGAGGGATTATCATTTAAGTTTTAGAGTTTAGAGTAGAAGGTTTAGTATTTAAAAGTTAGGGTTTATGGTTGCGGGTTTTGGTCTAAGGGTTAGGGTTCAAGTTCTCAAGGTGAGGGGTTAAGGATATTAGGTTCTGTGATTAGCGTTTAGGGACTAAGATTTAGTGTTTACAGCATAAGGGTTAGGGTTTAGGCACTTGGATTTAGAGTTGAGGTTTTAAGATTTTGGGTTCATGGTTCAGTGTTTGATGTTTAGAGATTTAAGATTAGGATTCAGAGTTCAATGTTTAGTGCCTAGGGTTAGGAGTTTGAGGTTATGGGTTAAAGTTTAGAGTTTAGCCTTCAGAATTTAGGGTTTAAGGGTTAGGGTTAAGGCCTAATTATGTATTAAACTTAATTTTTTATCAAATTCAATTAAATTTAGACATAATTAATTTGATGCAAATAAATTGTTTGTCCCATAAAATGTTATGTTTGATTACATATTAACCCACTTACTTTTATGGTCCAATAATTAATTGTATTTAAAATAAAGGTGGACCAATAATTAATTTGGTCTTATATGCATGAGCCCAACAAATAATTAAGTCTAAGAATAAATTAGTCTTAAAATATTATTAAACTCAAATTTTAATTACACTTAAAATATAATTGGGTCATATAAAAGTTGGGTCTAATAATAAATAATAATATCTAAGAAATAATTGCTTCTATCATAAACGAAATTGAGAAATAAATCAATTTTGGAAGAAATTTAGCCTACCATATATTAATTGGACCAAAAAAATAATTAAGTGTGATATGTAATTTAGCCTACCATATATTAGTTGGACCAAAAAAACAACTGGGTGTGATATGTAATTTAGCCTACCATATATTAACTGGGCTTAAGAATTAATTGTACCATAAAAATAATTGAGTGTGACATGTAATGTAGCTTAACAATTAATTAAACCAAATAATTTATTGCATAATATATTTAATTGAACCTGAGATTTAATTAAGGCAAATAAAAAAATTAAGCTTAAGATATAAATGGACCTAAAAATAAGTGAGCCTAATGAATAATTGACCACAATATGTAATTGGGTAGAACAATTAATTGGGACTAATAATTTATTGTGCCAACAATTCATTTGGTGAAATAATTAATTGACCCTTTAATAATTTTTTTTGAGTTTAATAAAAAATTTGGTCTAATATATAATTAAGCTTAATAAACAATTAGGCTAAATTAAATATTAAACTTAAGATATAATTAGGGCTAATAGCTAATTGGACTGAGCAAATAATTAGGCCTAACAATTACTTGAGTCTAATTATTGAACATAAGATTTTATTTTGCCTAAGAGTTAGTTTAGCTTAACAATTAATTGGCCTTAATATATAATTGAACTTAATAAATAATTACATCTAAAATATATTCATGTTCATTAATTAATTAGGCCTAGGATATAATTGGGCTTGATATGTCATATATCTTAAAAATTAGTGATCTAACAATTAATTAGGCGGAATAATTAATTGGTTGCAAAATTTAATTGTGATCAAGAATTAATTGGGCATAAGATTTAATTAAGCCTAATAAAAAAATTGAATTTCATATATAATTAGGCCAAATGGATTTATAATTGAATATAAGAACAAAAAGAAACTAATAAATAATTATGGCTAAAATACAATTGGGATTAAGATTGAATTAACACGTAACAAAAAATTTGACTTAATATATAATTAGGCTTAAGAAATAATTTTGCCTGATTTATAATTGATTCTAAGAACCAAATGAAACTAATAAATAGATTGACATAAAATTTAATTAGTCTAACATTTAATTAGACCTAATATATACTTAGGTGTAGCATGCATACATAATTGAGTTCATAAATGAATTGAAATGAAGATATAATTGGATCTAAATTATAATTGAACTTAGATCTAAATTTAATTATGCTTAACATATGATTGGACCTGAAAATAAAATAAGTCTAATAAATAATTAAGCCTAAGGTGTAATTAAGCGTGATATTTAATTGGACATAACTATTCATTGGCTCACAATTGATTTTAATAATAATAAAAGATGTCTAATGATTAGTTAGCTTTAATATGTAATTGAGTTTAAATTAACGTATTATACCTAGGATATAATTGAGCCCAATCATTAATTGAACTTAGCAAAAAAATGATCCTAATAATTTTTCTAAACCCTATATCTCAGTGCGACTAAGATTTCATTTTACTTAAGAATTAGAAAGGTCTAATATCTAGTTGGACTTTTTACAAACTTGGGCTTGATAACAAAATGGGCCGTAATAATTATGACTGAGTTTAACAATGAATTAGATCATACAATGAATTAGGCCTAACTTGTAGTTGGGTTTAAAATTCAATTGGGCATGATAAAAACTTATGCTGAATATTTAGCTAATTCTAAAATAATTTATTTCAATATATAATTATGCATAAAAACAAACTAGATCTAATATATAATTGGATACAAATTATAATTGCACTTAAGATATTATTAGGCTTTATAAATAATTGACTCTAATAGATAATTTGGCCTAATAATAGATTGTAAGGCTTACGATATAATTAAGTATCTCATGCATGAAACAAAGAAATATTTCATCAAAAGAATGAATCTAGCCTAACATACATTAATTGGACCATAAAAATAAGTGGGTTAATATATAATCAATCTTAACATTTTACTAGACAAACAATTTATTGCATCAAATAATTAATTATGCCTAAATGTAATTGAATCTAATAAAAAAATTACGTTTAATATATAATTAGACCTCAACTCTAACCCCTAAACCCTAAATTCTGAATGCTAAACTCTAAACCCTAACCCATAACTTCAAACTCCTAAACCATAACTTTTGAATACTAAACTCTAAACCCTAACCCATAACTTCAAACCCCTAACCCCAAACACCAAACATTGAGCCCCGAATCCTAAACATTAAATCCCTAAACATTAAACATTGAACCATAAACCCAAAACCTGAAAACCTCAGCTCTAACTCCAAATGCCTAAACCTTAATCCCTAAGCTGTAAACACTAAATCTTAATCCCTAAACGCTAATCACAAAACCTAGTATCCTTATCTTCTCACCCTAAGAACCTGAACCTAACTCTAAGACTTTAACCCCTAGACCAAATCCCCCAACCATAAATCCTAACCTTTAAATACTAAACCCTTAACTCTAAATGCTAAAACTTAAATGATAATCCTTCAACTTTTATCCTTAAACCCTAAACTATAAACCCAAACCCTAGCTTTTAAATCCCAAACACTAAACTTGAAACCCTAACCCATTTACACAATTAATACCAAACGAAACCCAAACCCTCAAACTTAATCCTAAAACAATAAACTCTAAACCCTAAACCCTAAGTTAACCAATAAACACTTAATCCTTAACTAAAACCCTAAAGCCCTAAACCCTAAATCCCCACCCTAACCCTTAACCCTAATCCCAAGCCCAAAATCCGATTCCTAAAACCTTAAATTCTGAAGCTTCACCCTTAAACTTTAAACACTAAACCTGGAATTCTTAATCATGCCAAACCCTAACCTCGAAACTGGAACACATAAGCCCTAGACCTTAACCCTAACCAGTAAACCTTAAAACCTTAACTGCAAAACCCTAAACCTAAACCCTGGCCTCTAAACCATAAACCTCAACCCTTAAAGCCTACACATTAAACCCTAAGGGGTATGGGGGTTTACGGTTCAGAGCCTAAGATTTAAAATTTCTAATTTAAGTGTTTGGCTTTAAAGTTTAGGATTTAGTGGTTAAAGGTTAGGAGTTAGGGTTTAAGGATTTGAGTTTGGAGTTTAAGGATTAAAAGTTAGGGTTTATCGATTAAGGCTCAGGGGTTCAGAGTTATGGTTTAGAGTTTATAGTTTATGGCTTATAGTTTGGCATTTAGAGTTCATGGTGTAGGGATTTGGGGTTGGAGTTTAAGGTGAAGGTTTTGAGTAGGGTTTAGGGCAAAGTCTTAATGGTTGGGATTGAGGGTTTACTGTTTAGTGTTTAGGTTGAAGGGGCAGGGTTTAAGGTTTAAGGCTTTGGGGTTTAGAGTTGGAGTTTTGACTTAGGGTTTGTAGGTTTAGAGTGTTAAGTTTCAAGTTTAGGGAGTAGGTTTAAGGGGTTATGATTTAGGGTTTTTGGGTTAAAGTTTAGTGTTCAAGTTTTACAATTTAAGGTTGAGGGGTTAGACATTAAGGGTTATGCTTTAGGGGTTAAAGGGAATGGTTTAGGGATTAAGGACTAGGGTTTAGAATTTAGGGTTTAGTGATTAGGCTTTAAGATTTAAGAGTTTAAGTTTAGGTCTAAGGTTTAAAGATATTGATTTCAAATAAATAATTATATTTAATCAAATAAATATAATTTTAAAAAAATTGATGCATCACTACAAGATAAATACATACTAACTAAGCTGACACTTACTCACTTGTCAATTAGATACATTTCTTAATTTCATTATCTAAGTAAGTACATTTTTAAATTAAAAAGATTATATAAACTTATATATATTATACTAACTTTCAATTTTTGTGAGAACTAGTATCATCAAATTCAGTTCGACAAATATTGATATTGTTAATTATTCTATCATCTTTTTTAATCTTGTATTGACTTGTATTTTTTTATTTACTAAATTCAAATACTTCAAATATATAAATGCTTCAATTATAAAAGGTATCAAACCCATTCAAATAATGATTATAAACTACTTAATTACACCTAGAAAAATAAAACTTATTGATAATGATTTAATTAGTTAAGTTTAAATAAGAGATTTGTTGACCTTAGTGGGTTGATCCAATTATAACCTATTTATTGATATCAATCTGCTAGCTCAAATACAACTTGATTATAGTCCATTTTTAGTTCTAATGGGTTAGCACAAATATAGCTCTATTATAGCCCAATGATTAACTTTAATGAGCCAGCCCATCAGACTATTTGCTTCAAAATTTCAAGCCCATGACCTGGTCCATTATTCAAATGAATGGCTTGACCTAATTAATAAATGAATGAGGCTAAAACCCACAGAGTTGACCTATAGGCCATGAGCCAAATGATGAGCATTAGGGATTAGGGTGTAGAATTTTGGGTTTAAAATTCAGATTTAATTAGGCTTAATAAAAAAATTTCTTACCATATGGTTGGACCTAAAACAAAATGAGCATAATAAATAATTGAGCTTTAGGTGTAATTAAGTGTGATATTTAATTAGACCTAACTATTCATTAGGCTGAACAATTCGTAAATGATCTTAGGATTCAATTAGTTTTAATAATAAAAAAAATAGGTCTAATTGGATCTAATTAATTGGGTTTAATATATAATTATTAGACCTAAGATATAATTGAGTTTAATCATTAATAGACCTAGCAAAAAATTAGGCCCGATTAGTAAATGAGCCTAATAACTCACTGGGACTAAGATTTTATTCTACCTAAGAATTGAAAAGGTTTAATATCTAATTGAACTTTACATAAGTAGGCTTGATAACAAAATAGACATAAGATTTATTAGGTCTAATAAAAAAATAGATTTAATTTGTAATTGATCAAAAAAAAATTAGGCTTAATATATAATTAGGCCAAGAATAAAATGAGTTTAATACATGATTGGGCCTAAAATATATGTTGGGTCTAAGATTTAATTGGGCTAAATATATAATAGGATATAGGAATTAGTTCAGCTTAAGATATAATTATTCTAAGTTGTAATTCAACTTAAGATAGAATTGAGCATAACATTAATTGAACCTAACATTTATTAAAAAGATTCAAGAATTAATTTAATGCAATATTTAATTGGGTCAAATATGTAGTTGAAGTTAATAATTAATTGCACCTATCAATTTATTTGGCCTAATAATTGATTAGGCCTAAAATTTTAAATCTATTAAAAAATTGAGCTTAACATAAAATCTGATGTAATAAATAATTGACTTTGATGTATAATTGGACCGAAGAATTAAATTGACCTATTAAATAATTAAATCTAAGATTTAATTGAGTCTTACAATTAATTATGTATAATTATTCATTGACCCTAAAGATTTGTTGCGCTTAAAATTAAATTTATAAAAAAAAAAAAGGGGCTCAATATATGATTTGATCAAATTAATTAAGTGAACATGAGCAAGCCCAAAAAAAAAATGACATATAATTAAGGTTAATAAATAATATAGCCTAAGATAAAATTAAACTTTAAATTAATTAGATCCCGATAATTGGCCATAAAAATTGGACATATGATATAATTAGGCACATATATAATTGAGTTTAACAAATAATATGACCTAATAAATAATTGAATTAAGAACACAAGGTATGACTGAACTTAATAAGTTATTAGGTTTGATATTTAATTGGCCTATCATGCATGAATCCAAGAAAGAGTTAAGTTTAGGAATGAATTGGGTGTATTGTAGGTTAATTCCCTCAATGAATCAATTAGGCACAAAAATAATTGGTGCTAATATGTCATTAAACCTAACATTTATTTGCACCTAATAATTTAATTGATTCTAATAATTACCCAATCCCAAGACTTAATTTAGTTTAATAAAATATTTGATTTACTATATAATTGAGCCACCAAATAGTTGAACTTAATAAAAAAAAATGGGCCATAAAGAGAAATGGATCCTATGAATAATTAGGTCTAAGACATAACTAAATTTAATAGTTAATTGAGCCTAATAATTAATTAAATTTAAGATATAATTAAACTCAATAATTAATTAGATTTAAGTTACAATTGAACTCAATAATTAATTGGGTTTAGCATGCATGATTGCAACAAACAATTGGACCTAAGAACAAAAAAGCCTACAATATAATTAGATCCAAATCATAATTAGACTTTACGCATAAATCAAGTTTACATATAATTGGGTCCAATAGACAATTAAGCCTAATAGTCAATAATAAGGCTTGAGATACAATTGGATCTATCATGCATAAAATTAAAAAATAATTCAGTCTAAAAAAATTATCCTAACATTTAATTAATCATCGGTTAAAATCACCAATCCTGGCATCATATTCTCTTCCAAATCTCAAATCAATTATGGTACCCACAAAAACCCAAACTCATTAAGAACAAAACAAAAATCCATAAAACTAGAAAAAGCATTTTACAACTCGATTCATCATCCACCTCGACTTCCTTTTTTTTTTCCGATACAAATCTAAGGAGAATTAATAATGTGTTAACCAAGACAATTTTGTAGTGGTCCTTAGGACCTTAATGGTTGGCACTGTGGTATGGTGGTCTCCGCAGCAATCATAATTTACAAAGAGATGAGGGAGGAATCATTGATGGATTCGAAGAATAACTGGCCTTGTGATGGTTTTTCATGGTGGTAGAGGTGAAGAAGTCGCAGTATAATAATGCTGAATTGATGATTAAGGGAGGATTTTAAGAGAAATACATATTCTTGATCTTTCTTTGTCTCACTTTGAGTTTAAAAGATACATGATGTCCTTGTGATTTGAAAAAATGGGCCACTATATGTGAGGAAGAAACATTTCTTATCGAGCTTTTTATAAGTAAAAAAAAAACGACAGTTATGGATAATAATGAAAGAAAGAGAGAATCGCTTTTTGATTATGTTTGTATATTTATATTTTTAGTTTTTAATTTAAATTATTTTTAATAATAAATTAATGTTAAATAAATGATTATCGAATAAAATAGTAAGAGAAAGTAAGAAAATTTTTTATTTTTTATTTTGTTTTTTATTTTATATTTTTTAAAAAATGTTTTGGTTTTTTAAATTTTCGTGTTGTTTTTTATTTTACCACATTTTTAATTTCAAAAATTTTTAATATTGCCTTACTTTCATTTTTTTATTGTTTCTCTTATTTTAAAAAAAATTATTTTTATTTTACTAAACTTTTTTATATTTTATTTTATTTTAAATTTAATCATATTTTTATAATTATGATTTATTATTATTATTAACATTATCTTTATTATTATCGATTTTTTTATTATTAATAGTAGTATTGCTATTACTATTATTATTCTCACCAGCGAATAGATTTCAATTTCACTTTTCAATAATTTGCAATGATAATATTACAAAAACAGGTCAATTTTATTATATTATATATTAAAGTATTTATTGTGTTGTGGGATTTGGTTCAATGTTAACCTAATTTCCTTATCATACATTATAAACATAGTAAAAATTAATAAAAAAAGAAAAAAAATGAAGTATTACATATATAATACTTGCATGTGAAATGCATGGAAGAAGTCATGTGAGAAACGAGTGCTATATTCAGTTTTTTTAATTTTCTTTTCAAATGTTTTTTGAATTTCATATTGAGAAAACTGATGTGTTGAAGAAGAAATTATGAGAAGTCAAATTATTCAAAGTTCAATAGAAATAATATTGTTTTTTAAAATTAATTT
The DNA here is from genome assembly GCA_021397835.1 of Moringa oleifera. Lineage (NCBI taxonomy): Eukaryota > Viridiplantae > Streptophyta > Magnoliopsida > Brassicales > Moringaceae > Moringa > Moringa oleifera. Next base: position 3,402,891 of record JAJFZO010000065.1, read on the forward strand.
TTAATGATATTACTAATCAGCATGATAAATTTAGTTATGCTTGTTCACATGAATACCAACCAAGTGCACACACACACAAAAGTAACCTTTAATTCTAATTTTAAAAAGTTTATTTTAAAAATGTTAGATGATTACTATGTATCATTATCAACTTTGTAATTGTTAATCCAAAACAAATAAATTTGAAGAGTTGAATAGGAAATTTGCAAAAGTAAGAACGGGACAAAATTTATGAAAATCATATTTGAGTCTTTCTTTGAAAGTTTTGATATATTAAGAGAAAATATTCAAATATAAATTTAAATGAAATTACATATCAAGTTGAAGAGGACTCATTGATACACCAATAGCAAACTAACCAATGAATAACTCTTTCTAACCGAAAAAAAAGGAACCATAATTTACCGCATCTAATTTTAAGAAGTTAAATGATATTTGGAGATCATTGAAATAGTGAAAATGGTTAATCCAATATTATAATATATATTTTTATGTCATTATTCTCATGTTTGATTGAAAGATAATATGGAAATTAATTAATTTAAATTTAAATTATATTTCATAAAATTTAAACTTAACAAATTATAATTTTTGTTATTATATAATTTTATCGAGAGTGAGATTCAACAATTCAATATAATATTAAAATAAAGATCAAAATAAACTTTATATAATTCGTATTTTTTAATTAATTTCTTATAATGTTTTTTTAAACCAATTCTACACAAAATATCTATTTGGTAAAAATCAACTTACTTTTATTTTTTTTTTATGAAGGAACAATTCAAGTTGGTGATTTTGTACAACTGATTTTAACTTAAAATTTTTAACAAACATGAAGAAATATACAATAACATAGATGGTTGAACAATATCTTTTATTTAAATAACTTATTTTAAAAAATTAAAGATAATGTTTAATTTAGACTAAATAAAAATTTTAATATGTAAAATTGATAAAAATATATATATGAAAAACTTGATCAAAAAGTTGAATTATTTATTAGGTGAATTATATGTTAAGTCCAATTTTAATCAATTCTTGGGCTTGATTAATAATACCAAATGAATTACTAAGTCTAACTAATTGTTAGTCTCAACTCTATGTTCGACCCAATTAAATGTTAGATCCAATTAATTTTTGTGGCAATCAATATATATGAGACTCAAATAATTATTTGGTCCAATTAATTATTATGCTTAGTTTCATCTTATTTGGATCCAACTTATTTATGAACCCAATTAATCAGTGGATTCATGCACGTTATGTCGATCAAATAGATAATTAGGCCTAATAATCAATAATAGGGCTTAAGATGCAATTTGGTCTATCATGCATGAAACAAAGAAATAATTTAGCCAAAAAATTTACCTTAATGTATTAATGGGCCTAAAAATTTATCATAATTGGACCTAACATGTGATTGAGCTTAACAATATTTAATTGAACTTAATATTTAATTCCCATGTGATTGAGCTTACCAATATGCATGAAACAAAGAAATAATTTAGCCAAATAATTGATCTTAAAAATTAATTGGATCTAATAGATAATTGAACCTAATATACAATTAAGCCTAACAATTTATTTGACCTAAAAATTCATTCGGTTTATCAATTTGTTGGGTCAAATAATTATTTAAGCTGAAAGTTTAATTGTATTTAATAAAAAGATTAGACTTAATATTTAATTCAACTTAATAAATTAATTGGGTTTAATATATAATTTTGCCTATTAAAATATTAGATCTAGGATGTAATTGAGCCTAATAAATTATTAAACCTAGTAAATAATTTGACCTAACATTTAATTGAGGTGTAAAATGCAATTAAGTCTAACAATTAATAACCCAATAATTAGTTAGGCTTAACAACTAATTGATCTTAATAATTAATTAAGTCTAAGATTTAACTTTAACTAAAATTGATTAGGCCTAAAATTTAATCTAGTCCAATAAAAAAATCGGTTTAATATATACTTAGGTCTAATAAATAATTGGCCTTAATCTATAATTGATAATTGATACCATTAAGTAATTGGTCCTAAAATTTAGTTCAGTAAAAGATATAATTGAGTGTAATATGCTTGAATCTTGTACATAATTGAACCTAAGAATGTATTGAGTATAAGATATAATAAAAAAATAGATTTAATTGGCTCTAATTAATTGGGTTTAATATATAATTATTAGATCTATAAAATTGACCTTAATCATTAATTGGACCTAGCAAAAAATTAAGTCTAGCTAGTAACTGAGCTCAATAACTAACTGGGACTAATGACATGTTTGGTTCATGGAATAGAATAGAGAAGGAATAGAAAATGTATTCTTTGGGAATAGAAAAGAATAAGCATTATTATGTTTGGTTTATTGGAATTGAATAGAGTATGAATTTGTTTTCATATGTTTGGTTTATCAAAGAATAAACTAAGAAAGCAATTGAAGCAAGTTTAAAAGACTAGTTTACCTTTCAACTAAATTAATTATAATTTAATTAATTTTTATTAAAATAATATTAACTAAATAATATATTAATAATTATTTTTATTTTAAATATTAATATTATAAAATTAAAATTAATTAATAATTTAATAAAAGTAATATTTTTCTTTTTTGATAAATTATTTAAAAAATAAAAAAGATGCTATTATTATAAAAATAATATTAACTAAATAATATGTTAATAATTATTTTTTATTTTTAAATATTAATATTATAAAATTAATATTAATAGTAATTAATATTTTTATAATAATAATATTTTTTATTTTTAGTAAATTATTTTTAAAAAATAAAGTTATTATATATATAGTAATTTAAAAATTTTATCAAGGGTATGTTGGGAATAGAAAAAGATAGCAATTCCTTGTTTTCATGGAATAACAATTCCGAAGGTTCACTTCGGAATAACTATTCCGGGTTTTCAAGGAATAGAAATTCCTTGAGGAATTACAATTCTGTGATAAAAATGAACCAAACATTAGAAAAGCAATTCCATACGGAATAAAGTAGGAAAAGAATTGGTATTCCTACCAACCAAACATGCTGTGAGTTTATTCTATCTAAGAATTAAAGGGGTTTAATATCTAATTGAACTTCACATAAAATTGGGCTTGATAACAAAATGGGCCTAATAAATAATTATATGTATGACTTAATTTAGGGTAGAAATTAATTAGACTTTACAATGAATTAGGCCTAAGATTTAATTGTGACTAAAAATTAGTTGGGCCTAAAATTCAACTGGGGATGATAAAAACTTGTGCTTAATATTTAATTGATTCTAGAATAATTTGTCTTAATATATAATTGTGCATAAGAACGAAGTTGACTTAATATATAATTGGATCCAAACTATAATTGGACTTAAGATATTATTGGGCCTTATAAATAATTGAGTTTAATTGATAATTTGACCTAATAATAAATAATCTAGCTTAAGATATAATTCGGTCTATCATGTATGAATCAAAAAAATAATTTAACAAAAGAATGATCGGGCCTAATGTACATTAATTGGGCCAAAAAATTAATGGGACCATAAAAATAATTGGATCTAATAATATGTAATCGAGCTTAATATTTTAGTGGACAAGTAATTTATCGTGTCAACAAATTAGTTATGCCTAAAATTCAATTGAATCTAATGTGTAACTTATTGGCTGAACAACTTATTTAACCAAACAATTAATTAAGCCTCAAAGTAAATTAGGCTTAATGAAAAATTAAACTTAATATAAAATTAATCCTATCAAAATATTGAACCTAAAATATAATTGAGCGTAATATTAATTGGAGCTAGTGAATAATTAGGTCAAACAATTAATTTGGCTCAAAATATATTTGAGTGTAATAATTAACTTAGTATAAGATATAATTGGGCTTGAAATGTAATGAAGCCTAACAATTAATTCATAACTAGTTGAGCTTAAGATTTAATTGTGATTAAGAATCAATAGGGCTTATGTTTTGATTTAACCTAAAAAAATTAATCTTAATCTATAATTAAGTCTAAAAAGCAATAGAACAAAAAATAATTGGGTTTAAATATAATTGGCTCTAAGATTATATTTACCTTGATACATAGTTAGGCCTAAGAAATAATTTAGCTAAGGAACAAAATGAGCCTAATGTATATTAATTTGACCTATGTAGAAATGATACCTAATATATAATTGAGCCTAACAATTAACTGAATTGAATAATTCATTTCAACAAAGAATTGATTAAGCCTAATATTTGCAGTGCTAAAACTCAGTTGAACAATCAATTGAGTTTTAGCATTTATTTGGCTTTATAAAAAATTGAACTTAATAAATATTTGAGCTAATATATAATTTAATCTAACAAAATTTTGAATTTTAGATTTAATTGATTTTAACAATTAATTAGATCTAAAATATAACAAGGTTTAGCAATTAACTAAATCTAATAATCATGAAATACATTTGAGCCTAATAACTAACTGGATCTAATATATAGTTAGGCCTAAGATGTAATTGCGCTTAATAATTAATCGAGTCCAATAATTAAATAATCTAAAATTTTATTAAACTTAATGAAAAATTAGACTTAGTATACATTTAGACTTAATCTATAATTGAGTATAAAAATGAAGTACTCTAATAAATAATTGAGTCAAAGTGGGTTCAAGTTTTAATTGGATTTAATGTATAATTGGATCCAATAATAAACTAAACCTATAGTTCATGAACTCAACAAATAATTGGACTTAAAATATAATAGACCAAAATTATAATTGGACTTAAGATATAATTGACTCTTACAAAGAATTGAACATGATAGTAAAACACACTAATAATTTGTAAATTATTAATTTTTAAAAATATAATTTGTTGTATAATATCAATTTATTTAAAATAAATAAATCAAAAATTTAAGTTATATTAATTATTTTATTATTTTAAATAAATTAATTAATATTACAAATATTTTTATTGATAATTATTACGTATATTATTAAAATAATATTATAACACTAATTTGGTATTGAAATATTTTAAAAAGATTTTTTTAACATCAAATTGATGTTAAATTTGATGCATAAGGTTGGATATGATCTAATATGCAATTAAGCCTAACACTTAATTGGACCAAACAATGCATTGAGTTAAAAAACTTATTGGGCATATAATTCAATTTAGCCTCACAAAAAAGTTGCCTTAATATATAATTGGAGTTAAAAATGAAATATACCTAATAAATAATTGAGCATAATGTGTAAGTAAGCTTAACAATTAATTGGATGTAATAATTCATTAGACTTAATAATTTGTTAGGAAAAATAATTAATTTGAGCACAGAATTTTATTACATTGAATAAAAAATTAAACTTAATATATAATTGAGCTTAATAGATAATTAGGCCTAATATATGATTTAGCCTTACAATTAATTGAATCTAACAATAATTCGGTCAAATAATTAATTGACATTAAGATTTAATTGTACTTAGGAATTAATTGGACATGAGATTTATTAGGTCTAATAAAAAATTAGATTTAATTTGTATTGATCAAATAAAAAATTAGGCTTAGTATGTAATTAAGCCAAGAAGAAAATGAATTTAATACATAATTGGGCCTAAAATATATATTGCGTCTAAGATTTAGTTGGGTCAAATACATAATAGGACATAGAAATTAGTTGAGCTTAAGATATAAGTAGCCTAAGTTGTAACTCAACTTAAGATATAATTGAGCATAACATTAATTGACCCTAAATTTTACTAATTAGATCCAATAATTAATTTGATATAATATTTAATTGGGTCAAATATGCATTTGAAGTTAACAATCAATTGCAGTTATCAATATAATTGGACCTAAGAATTAAATTGACCGATTAAATAATTAAACCTAAGATTTAATTGAGTCTTACAATTAATTGCACCTAAGAACAAAAAGCCTACAATATAATTAGATCCAAACTATAATTAGGCTTTACGTAGAAATATACTTTACTTATAATTGGGCCCAATAGACAATTAAGCCTAATAATCAACAATAAGGCTTAAGATACAATTAGATCTATCATGCATAACATTAAAAATAATTCAGTCTAAAAAAAGTTAGCCTAACATTTAATTAATATAAGCCTGAGAATTTATTGTATCATAATAATAATTAGACCTCATAATTGAGCTTAATATTTAATTCGATTAGACAATTTATTGTTTCCAATGATTAATTGGGCATAATATTTAATTGAGCCTAGGAACTAAACAGACCTAATAGATAATTGAGCCTAATTATTAAGTGAACCTCAAGATTCATTGGGTTAATAAATCGGTTCAAATAATTAATTGAGCCTAAGAATTAATTAGATTTAATAAAAAAATTAACTTATTATATAATTGATCCTAATAATTAGGCCTAAGATATAACTAAGCCTAACAAATAATTGGGATTAATAATGAATTGGACCTAAGATTTAATTGTATCTGCAATTAATTGGACCTAAGATTTAACTAGACCTAACAAAAAATTAGGATAAAATTTAGAATTCATCCTAATCAATGTTTGAGATTAAGAACGAAATGACATTAATACATAAATGAGCCCAAAATATAACTAGATATTTAATTTATATTATTTAAGATATGATTTAATCAATAATTAATTAAGCTTAGCATGCATCAACTTGACAAATAATTGGACCTAAGAGCAAACTGGGCCTAAGATATAATTGAACCTAAATTTTAATTTGACTTAATATAATTGGATATAGTTATGTATATCATGAATGAAATTGAGAAATATTTCAACCCAAGAAAAAATTGAGCCTAACTTGGGTATAAAAATTAATTGAACCATAAAAATTATTTGGTCTAGAATGTAATTGAGTGTAACAGTTAATTGAACCAAATCATTAGTTTCACTAAATTATTAATTGGACCCAAGATTTACTTGGGCCTAATAGCTTAATGTATTATTGAATCTAAGAACAAAATAGACCAAATAAATAATTGAGTTTAATGTGTAATTGAGCCTAGCAACTAATTAAACTTGACAATACAGTAGGTTTAACAATTCGTTGGGCTAAATAGTTAATTAAGCTTAGTTTTCAATTAAATTTCATTTATATCATTAGACTAAATAAAATCTTAGACCTAATTATTCAACCTAACAAATAATTGTCTTTTATCTAAAAATTACAATCTAACAAATAATTGAGTCTTCTATCTAAAAATTAGTTACACTTATTTAATAATGTGGCCTAATAGAAAGTAAAGCTTCACATATAATTCGGTCTAAAATATATTTGAAATCAATAAATTCTTGGTCTAAGATATAATTGGGCTTAAGATGTAATTAAGTTTAATAATTAATGATTTAATAATTAATTAGACTTAACAATTAACTAAGCCTCATAATTTATCGAGCTCAAGATTTAATCATGACAAAGAATTTATTGGACATAAGATTTAACCAAGCCTAGTTAAATATTGAGCTTAATATGTAATTAGGGGTAATAAATAGTTGGGCTTAATTTATACATAAGTCTAAGAATGAAATGGGATAAATAAATTGAGCCTAAAATATAATTGGATCCAAATTTTAATAGACCATAAGATATAATTGGGCGTAGCATACTTGAAGCCAATACAAAATTGACTTAACAAAAAATTAATTGAGTTTAATAAAAAAAAGTTGAGCAAAACAAACAATTAGGCATGAGATGTAATTAAGCCTAACAATTAATTAGACATAACAATTAATTTGGCTTAATAATGAATTGTGCTTGATATTTAATTGTATCTTAAAATTAACTGAATATAAGATATAACTAGACCAAATAAAAAAACTAGGTTTAATATATAATTCATCCTAATAAATAATTGGGCTTAAGAACGAAATGACATTGATGCATAATCCAGCTTAAAATATAACTAGTCATACAATTAAGATGATTTAAAATGTAATTAGATTAGTAATTGATTAAGCTTAATCGAACATAATCGATAAATAATAGTGCTTAAGATATAATTAGGTATATCATGCATGAAATTGAGAAATACTTTAGTTAAAAAAAAAATTGAGCCTAAGGTATATTAATTACGTTTAAAATTAAATGGACTGAAAATGTTATTGAGTCTAATAATTAATTGAACTAAATAATTAGTTTTACTAAATTATTAATTGGACTAAGATTTAATTAGGCATAACAAAAAATTACGCTTAATACATAATTAAACCTATGAACAAAATAGACTTGACAAATAATGAGTCTAATATGTAGTTGAGCCTAACAATACATTAGGTTTAACATTTTGTTAAGCTAAATAATTGATTAAGCTTAAGATTTAATTAGTTTAATAAAAAAATTACGCTTAAAAAATAGTTAAGTTTAATATATAATTGGAAAAAATAAAATATTGAACCTTTATATAACTCAATCAAACAAATAATTTAGCCTAACAATTAATTAAGTTATCTTCCTAAAATTAGTTGCACATATTAACTAATATAGCCTAATAAAAAGTTAGGCTGCACATATAATTGAGCTTAAAATATATTTCAGTGATTTACTTGGTATAAGATATAATTGGGCTTAAAATTTAATTAAATTTAATAATTGATTAGATTTAATAATTAATGAAGGTTAATGAATTATTGAGCTCAAAATTTAATTATGAAAAATAATTAATTGGACAAAAGATTTAGTTGAGCCTAATTAACATATAACTAAGCGTAATAAATAGTTGGGCTTAACTTATAAATGAGTCCAAGAATGAAACGAGATAAATAAATAATTGAGCTTAATATGTAATTAGGTCTAAAATTTAATAGATCTCAAGATATAATTGGACGTAACATGCTTGAACCCAATAAAAAATGAGCTTATGAATGAACTGAGCCTAAGATATGATCATAAACCCAAATTATAATTGAACTTAATATATATTTAAGTATAATAACTATTTGGGCCTAAAATTCATTGATTGATTTTAAAATTAATTGGATCCAAATGGATAATTGAACCCAATGTGCAATTGAGCCCAACAATTAATTTGGCCTAATTATTCATTAGGCTTATCAATTTGTTGGGTTAAATAATTATTTGAGCCAAAAAAAAATAATTATAATTAATAAAAACTAGACTTAATATTTGATTAAGCTTAATAAATTAATTGGGTCTAATATATAATTTTGCCTATTATTGGACCTAAGACGTAATTGAGCCTATAATTTATTAAACCTAGCAAATAATTTTATCTAACATTTAATTGGGTAATAATTAATTAGGCTAAAATTTAATTTAATCTAAGAATTAATTCGGCTTGGTTAAAAGTTTAGCTTTATATATAATTGGGCCTAACAAATATTAGATCTTAATAATTAACAAGGCCTAAGATATAAATGAGTCTAATGATTAATAACCTAACAATTAGTTAGGCTTAACAACTAATTGATCTTAATAATTAATTAAGTCTAAGATTTTACTTTAACTAAAAATTGATCAGACATAAGATTTAATCGAATCTAATAAAAATTTTGGTTAAATATATACTTAGGTCTAATAAATAATTGGCCTTAATCTATAATTGATAATTGACACTAATAAGTAATTGGTCTAAAATATAACTAGATCCAAGATTTAGTAAAAGCAAAAGATATAATTGAGTGTAACGTTCTTGAATAATTGAACCTAGGAGTGTATTGAATATAAGATATAATTAAATCCCAACTGTAATCCAATTTATGATATAATTGAGTGTAATAATTAATTGAACCTAACAAATTATTAATTAAGTCCCAAAATTAATCGAGTTTCATATATGTAATTAAGGTTAATAATTAATTCGCCTTAGTAATTCATTGAGCTTAATAATTAACTAAGCTTAACATTTGATTGGGTCAAAAAAATGAATTTACAAAAAAAATTGACTTAGTAAATAAGTTATCTTAATAATTAGTTCTAAGGCCTAAATTGGGCTAATAAAATGTAGATTTAAGATTTAATTGAATACAACAATTAATTCGGTTTAACAATTAATTGTGCTTGAGAATTAGTTAGACCTTAGATTTAATTGTGCTTATAAAAAATGTAGTTATTGTATAATTAGGCCAACGAAATAGTCAGGCTAAAGATAAAATTAGGCTTATCAATTAAATAATATCACCTACGATATAATTAGACCTAAAATTAATTAGAACTCAAATTTAATTAGACCTGAAAAACTAGACATACAATATAATTGCCTTATATATAATTGAGCATATGATATCATGGGTCAAATATAATTAGAGTTGAGATATAATTGAGCCTAATAAATAATTTAGTCTAATACATAATGGGGCCTAGTATGCACTAGCCCAAGATATAATTAGACCTAACATTTAATATGTGTTGGTATTAATTGGGCCAATTATACATGAATTGAGTAAATGATTAGGCCTTAAAAATGAATTGGAACTAACATAAATTAATTGTCCCTATTAATTTAATCACATTCAAAAAATAATTGGCTCTCTTAGGTAATTAAGTCTAAGAATTGTTTGCACCCAATAACTTTTTGGATGTACCAATTCATTGAGTTTAATAATTAATTGAGCTTAAGATTTAATTGGGCTTAATTAAAACTTTGGCCATGTAAATATTTATATTGAGTCTAACAAATAATTGTACCTAAGAATTAGTTAGGTCAAATATTTAACAGGGCTTAATATATAATTGATCCTAATAAATAATTGGGCTTAAGAAGAAAATAAACTTAATATAATTGGTCTCAAATATAATTAGATCTAATAATTTATTACATTTAAGATATAATTGTGCCCAATAATTAATTGGGATGAGCATGCATAAGTAAAACAAATTGGGCTTAAGATACAATTAGACCTATAATTGGACTTAGATATAATTTGTCCCAATAGATAATTATGCCTATTACTAATAATAGGGCTACTAATAATTATTATTTGATTGAGTAAATATTATCTCTAATTAATTATTAGGTCTAATTATATCTTGGGCTAATTGCACACTATGCCTAATTATGTATTTATCTAAATTATTTTTTGTATCTAATTATATGTCATGTTTAATTATATGTGATCATTACATCGTAGGTCCAATTTTATGTGAGGCCTAATTATATCATATGTCATATTTTCTAGCTCAAAGATCTCAGGCTCAATTAATTTTAAGTTCAATTATATCTTAGGTCATATTATTTATTAAGCCTAATTATGTATTGAGCTCATGTATGTTAGCTTCATTAATTAACGTGGCCATCTATATCTTCAGCTTGACTATTTTTTAGACCTAATTATATATTAAACCTAATATTTTATGAGGCCCAACAAATTTTCAAGTACATATAAATCTTAAGTTTAATTAATTATTAGGGTCAATTAGTTGTTAGGTCTAATTAAATGTTAGACTCAATTAAATCTTATGCCTAGTTATCTCTTTGGCCAATTTAGTTCTTATGCCAAATTATATATTAAACCTAATTTTGTATTTTATCCAATCAAATTTTAGGGCTAATTACTTAAAAGATCTAATGAATTGGTAGGTTAATTAATTTTAATATCAATTACATATTTAGACCAATTAAATTTTGAGTTCAATTAATAAATATTGAACCCAATTAGTTATTAGGCTCAATTAATCTTTATGTCCAATTAATAATAAATGTTGAACGCAATTATTTATTAGGCTCAATTAATCTTGATGTCCAATTAATAATGAATGGTAAACTCAATGATAAGTTCAATTATAATTTGAGTCTAATTAATTGTTAATATCAATTACATATTTAGTCCAATCAAATTTTAGATCTAATTAATAAATGTCAAACTTAATTAGTTATTAGGCTCAATTAATTTTTATGTCCAATTATATGTTATGTTCAATTATAATTGAGTCCGATCATCTTAGGCTTAATTCATTCCTAAGCCTAGTTATTTAGTGGGTTTATGCCACTACAACTAATTACATCATAAGCCCAATTAAGTCTTGAACCCAATTAATTTTTATGCACAATTAAATCTTGAGCTTAATTAATTATGATGCTCGTGGATTATTTTTTATTTCAAATCAATTGTTAGTCCTTCAATTATTATGTTTAATTACATCTCATATCAAATTATGTCTTCAACTCAGCTAATTATTCGACTTAAATATATTTAAAGCCTAATTATATATGAAAGCCTAACTTTTTTTTGGGCCTAATTAGATATTAGACACAATTAATTCTTGGGTAGAATTAAGTTTTAAGCACAGTTGATTATTAGAGATTACTTGTTACGTCTTAAGTTTAATATTTTATTTGGCTCAATTGTATGTTAAGATCAATTATTTATTAAGCTTAGTTTATTATTAAACCCAATTAATTGTTGGGTCCGTTTATATCTTAGGCTCAACTATATATTTTCTTTCATTCTTAAGCCCAATTATTTATTTGGATCAATCATATATTAGGCTTAATTTTTTATTAAATCCAATTAAATCTTAGGCACAATTACTTGTTAGGCGCCATTAATTGTAAAACTCAATTACATCTAAAGTCTACTTAAAATTTATTAAACCCATTTCATTATCGAACTCGTTTTTATATTAAGTCTAATTATTCAAATGGTGTAATTTTCTGTTAAGTCAAATTTTTATTAAGTCTAATCATATTTTGGGCTCGTAGACCCAGTTATTTATACTCAATTAATTATAGGCTCAATTAATATACATTAGGCCCAACTCGTTCCTAAGCCCAATTATTTTTGGGTCATGCATGATAGACTCAAATTATTTGACCCATTAAATGTTAAGCCCAATTTATTATTAAGAATTATATATTGGACTATTGCACACCAAGCTCCATTATATATATTAAGTCAATTTATATATTAGGTCCAATTATATTTTAAGTTCAATTATAATTGGTACGTTATATCATAGGCATAATTAATATGCCTAATTTTTTAGACCAAATTAAATGTGAAGCCAATTAATTTTAAGTATATATATTGTACATTATATTATTTGTTAGGTCCAATTATATATGTAAAATTATTTCTTGGACTCATGAACGTTAACCTAATTAATTCAATATAATTGATTAAAAGCGTAACTTATTCTCAAACACTATTTATTATGACCAATTAAATGTTCAATCAAATTATATATGAAGCGTAATTTTTTTAAATCCAATCAAATCTTAGATCTAATTAGTTTTACATATAATGAATTATCATATAATTGGACCTAAAATAAAATGAGCCTAATAAATAATTGAGCTTTAGGTGTAGTTGAGAGTTATATTTAATTAGACTTAACAATTCATTAGGCTTCATAATTCGTTGATATTAAATAATTAAACGAGCTTGAGATTCAATTAGTTTTAATAATTAAAAAAATAGGTTTAATTGGATCTAATTAATTGGGTTTAATATATAATTATTAGACCTGAGATATAATTGAACTTAATCATTAATTAGACCCAGTAAAAAATTAAGCATAACTAGTAAGTGAGCCCAATAACTTACTGGGACTAAGATTTTATTCTACCTAAGAATTAAAGGGGTCTAATATCTAATTGAACTTTATACAAAATTAGGCTTGATACAAAATGGACCTAATAAATAATTACATGTATGATATAATTTAGTGTAGCAATTAATTAGATCTTATAATAAATTAGGCCTAAGATTTAATTGTGGCTAAAAGTTAGTTAGACCTCAAATTCAATTGGGGATGATAAAAACTTGAGCTTAATATTTGATTAATTCTAAAATAATTTGTCTTAATATATAATTGTGCATAAGAATGAAGTTGGCTTAATATATAATTGGATCTAAATTATAATTGAACTTAAGATATTATACCTTATAAATAATTAATTTTAATTAATAAATTTGACTTAATAATAAAAAATTAAGTTTAATATGTAATTAAACTGAAGATCGGAACAAGTGTAATAAATAATTGAGTCTAATGTGTAACTCATTAGGTTGAATAACCCGTTTAACCAAATAATTAATTAAGCCTCAAAATTAATTAGGCCTAATGAAAAATTAAAATTGATATATAATTAAGTTTAATACAAAATTAATCTTATCAAAATATTGAACCTAAAATATAATTGAGCTTTAAATATTAAGTGGAGCTAACGGATAATTAGGTCAAACAATTAATTTGGCTTAAAATATATTTGAGTGCAATAATTAACTTAGTATAAGATGTAGTTGGGCTTGAGATGTAATTAAGCCTAACAATTAATTCGACCAATATTTAATTGAGTATAATAACTAATTAAGCTCAGGATTTAATTGTGATTAAGAATTAATGGAGCTTAAGTTTTGATTTAACCTAATAAAAAAATTAATCTTAATCCATAACTAAGTCTAAAAAAATAGATTAAAACATAATTGGGTCTAAGATTGTATTTCGCTTGATTTATAGTTAGGCCTAAGAAATAATTTAGTTAAGGAACAAAATGAGCCTAACGTATATTAATTTGACCTAAGTATAAATGGCACCTAATATATAATTGAGTCTAACAATTAACTGAGTAGATCATTTCAATAAAGATTTGATTAAGCCTATTATTTATAGTGCTTAATATATAATTGGCCCTAAGAACGAAATGAATCTATTTAATAGTTAAGCACAACAATTCATTTGACCTAAAGATTCATTGAGCAAACAATTTGTTGGGTCGAACAATCAATTGGGCTTAGTGTTTATTTGGGTTTAATAAAAAATTAAACTTAACAAATATTTGAGCTAATATATAATTTGATCTAACAAAATTTTAGATTTTAGATTTAATTGAGTTTATTAATTAATTATATCTAAAAAAATGAAGAGGCTTAGAAATTAATTGAATCTAATAATTGGTTGGGCTTAAGATTTACTTTTGCCTAAGAATTAATTGAGCTTGATATTTAACTTGGTTGAATTAAAAGTTGATCATATGTGATTGGGCTTGATAAATAATAGGCTTGAAATACATTTGAGCCTAATAATTAATTAGATATAATATATAACTTGTCTTAAGATGTAATTGCGTCTAATAATTAATCGAGTCTAATAATTAAATAATTTAAGATTTTATTAAACTTAATAAAAAATTAGACTTAGTATACACTTAGACTTAATAAATAATTGGACTTAATCTATAATTGAGTATAAAAATGAAGTACTCTAATAAATAATGGAGTCTGAGTGGGTTCAAGTTTTAATTGGATTTAATATATAATTGAACCCAATAATAAACTAAACCTACAGTTCATGAACTCAACAAATAATTGGACCTAAGATATAATAGACCCAAATTATAATTGGACTTAAGACATAATTGACTCTTACAAAGAATTGGACCTAATAGTAAATAATATAACGTAAGGTATATTTAGGTCTATTATACATAAAACTTAGAAATAATTCACTTTTCAAACAATTTAGCCTAACTTATATTAATTTGGCATACAAATTAATTAGGCTATAAATATTATTAGGTCTAAGGCCATATCCAATGACGACGATAAAACACCAATATGGTGTTCAAAACGTGTTAACATGATCTCCAATAAAACGGCAAATACAAATCGGTAATTTGGTGCAACTACAGTGCTTAACTACATTAAATGTATTTTTTTATATAATTATTGTTTTAAGTTTTTAAATCAAATATGTTTTTTATGAACAACTTAATAAATATATCATAGTAAAACAAATTATACCATTAAGAATACCTCATTAAGATCTTTAAAAGAAGATCAATATTTAATATATTATTTTATTTTATTTAAATTAATAATAATAAATATTTATTTAATTAATGATAATATTTTACATAACGTCACAATTATTATTTAAAAATATACAAAGAATTATAATAATTTATAATTTATGATATAATTTAAACTTTAGATGAAAAATTAACTTTAATTGGAAGCATAGTACAAGAAACATAACACACTAAAGATTATAACATAAACTCAAATTACAACATTTATTAAAACAAAAACACTCCAATAATTTGTAAATTATTAGTTTTGAAAATTATTAAAAATATATAATTTATTATATAATATCAATTTATTTAAAACAAATAAGTTAAAAATTTAAGTTATATTAATTATTTTATTATTTTAAATAAATTAATTAATATTATAAATATTTTTATTGGTAATTATTATGTATATTATTAAAAATAACAGCATAACACCAATTTGATGTAAATGAATTGGAAACAAAAAAATTTAAGTGTTGAAATATTTTAAAAAGATTTTTTTAATTTCAAATTAATATTAAATTTGGTGCATAGGGTTAGAGATGACCTAATATGTAATGAAGCCTAACACTTAATTAGGCCAAACAACGCATTGCACTAAAAAACATATTAGGCATAAAATTCAATTTGCCTTACAAAAGAATTGCCTTAATATATAATTGGACTTTAAAATGAAATATACCTAATAAATAATTAAGCATAATGTATAAGTAAGGTTAATAATTAATTGGAGCAAGCAATTCATTAGATCTAATAATTTGTTAGGTAAAATAATTAATTGAGCACAGGATTTAATTATATTGAATAAAAAATTAAACTTAACATATAATTGAGCTTAGTAGACAATTAGGCATAATATGTAATCAAGCCTTACAATTAATTGAATTTAACAATAATTCGGTCAAATAATTAACTGAGCTTTAGATTTAATTGTGTTTAAGAATTAATTGGACCTAAGATTTATTAGGTCTAATAAAAATTAAATTAAATTTATAATTGATCAAATAAAAAATTAGGCTTAGTATATAATTAGGCCAAGTTGTAATTGAACTTAAGACATAATTGAGCATAACATTAATTGAACCTAACATTTATTAATTAGAACCAATAATTAATTTGATGCAATATTTAGTTGGGTCAAACATGTAGTTGAAGTTAACAATTAATTGCAACAATCAATTTATTTGGCCTAATAATTAATTAGGTCTAAAATTTTATTAGATCTATTAAAAAATTAAGCTTAATATAAAACTTGACGTAATAAATAATTGACCTTGATTTATAATTGGACCTAATAATTCAATTGACCTATTAAATAATTAAACCTAAGATTTAATTGAGTCTTACAATTAATTATGCATAATTATTCATTGACCCTAAAGATTAGTTGAGCCTAAAATTAAATTAGGTTTCATTAAAAAAAAAAGGGGCTTAATATATAATTTGACCAAATTAATTAAGTGAACATGAGCAAGCCCAAAAAAAATTTGACATATAATTGAGGTTAATAAATAATATAGCCTAAGATATAATTAAACTTTAAGTTAATTCGATCTCGATATAATTGGTCATAAAAATTGGACATATAATATAATTAGGGCTCATATATAATTGAGTTTAACAAATAATATGATCTAATAAATAATTGAGTTAAGAACACAAGATATGACTGAACTTAATAATTTATTACGTTTGATATTTAATTGGGCCTATCATGCATGAATCCAAGAAAGAGTTGAGTTTAGGATTGAATTGGGCGTATTGTAGGTTAATTCACTCTATGAATCAATTAGGCATAAAAATAATTGGTGCTAATATGTCATTAAGCCTAACAATTATTTGTACCTAACAATTTAGTGGCTTAAAAATTCATTAAATCTAATTATTACTCAATCCCAAGATTTAATTTAGTTTAATAAAATATTTGATTTAGTATATAATTGGGCCACCTAAATAGTTGAACTTAATAAAAAAAATGAGCAACATAGAGAAATGGATCCGATAAATAATTAGGTCTAAGACATAATTGAATTTAATAATTAATTGAGCCTAATAATTAAATAGTTTAAGATACAATTGAACCCAATAATTAATTGGGCTTAACATGCATGAGGCAACAAACAACTGGACCTAAGAACAAAAAGCCTACAATATAATTAGATCTAAATTATAATTAGACTTTGTGCATAATCAGCTTTACATATAATTGGGCCCAATAAACAATTAAGCCTAATAATTAATAATAAGGCTTAAGATGTAATTAGATCTATATCATGCACAAAATTAAAAAGTAATTCAGTCTAAAAAAAAAATTAGCCTAACATTTAATTAATCATCGGTCAAAATCACCAACCCTCACATCATATTCTCTTCCAAATCTCAAATCAATTATCGTGCCCACCAAAATCCAAACTAACATAAAACTAGAAAAAGTATTTTGCAACTCGATTCATCATCCACCTCGATTTTTTTCTTTTTTTTTTCAGGTATAAATCTAAGGAGAATTTATAATGTAATACCAAGACAATTTTGTAGTGGTCCTTATGACCTTAATGGTTGGCACTGTGGTGTGGTGGTCTCCGCAGCAATCATAATATATAGAAAGATGAGGGAGGAATCATTGATGGATCAGAAGAATAACTGACCTTATGATGGTTGTTCATGGTGGTAGAGGTGAAGTCGTGACATAATAATGCTAAATTGACGATTAGGGGAGGATTGAAAGAGAAATGCATATTCTTGATTTTTCTTTGTCTCACTTTGAGTTTAAGGGATACATGATGTCGTTGTGATTTGAAAAAATGGGTCACTATATGTGAGGAAGAAACATTTGTTATCAAGCTTTTTATAAGTAATATTATAAAAAGCTTGATAATAAATTAATATTAAATAAATGATTCTGTTTATAAGTAATATTATAAAAAGATTCTATTTGTATATTTATATTTTTAGTTTTTAATTTAAATTATTTTTAATAATAAATTAATATTAAATAAATGATTATGGAATAAAATAGTAAGAGAAAGCGAGAACATTTTTGATTTTGTTTTTTTTTACATTTTTAGTTTTAATTTTTTAAAAAATGTTTTATTTTTTTAAATTTTTGTGTCATTTTTTATTTTACCACATTTTTAATTTCAATTTTTTAATATCGCCTTACTTTCATTTTTTTTATTGTTTTTCCTTATTTTCAAAAAATTTTATTTTTATTTTTCTAACTTTGTTTATATTCTATTTTAAATTTAAATTTAAATTTAATTATGAATAATTATGATTTATTATTATTATTAACATTATCTTTATTTTAATAATGATAAGAATAATAATAATTATAATTATTATTAGTAGTAGTAGTAGTATTGTTATTATTATTATTTTCACCAGTGAGTAGATTTCAATTTCATTTTTCAATAATTTGCAATGATAATATTTAAAAAAACAAGTCAATTTTATTATATTATATATTAAATTATTTAATGTGTTATGGTATTTGGTTCAATGTTAACCTATTTTCCTTATGATACTTGCACGTGAAATACATGAAAGAAGGCACGTGAGAAACGAGTGCTATATTCAGTTTTTTTATTTTCTTTTCAAATGTTTTTTGAATTTCATATTCAAAAAACTAATGTGTTGAGGAAGAAATAATGAGCAGTCAAATTTATTCAAAGTTTAATGAAAAATAATATTATTCTTTTACAATTAATTTTTATTGGTATTACTAGCCATCATGATAGATTTAGTTATGCTTGTTCATATGAATACCAGCCAAGTGCACACACACAAAAAAGCAACCTTTAATTCTAATTTTAAAATGTTTATTTTAAAAATGTTAGGTGATTACTATGTATCATTATTAGGTTTGTATTTTTTAATCAAAAACAAATAAATTTGAAGAGTTGAATAGGAATTATGCAAAAGTAAGAGCGGGACAAAATTTATAAAAATCATATTTAAGATCATTGAAATTTTTAATCCAAAAACATAACCTATGAACAACTCTTTCTAACAAAAAAATACCATAATTTACCGCATCTAATTTTAAAATGTTAGATGATATTTAGAGATAATTGAAATAGTGAAAATGGTTAATCTAATATTATAATATTTTTTATGTCCTTGTTCTATTGTTTGATTGAAAGATAATATGAAAATTATTTAATTTTAATTATATTTCATAAAATTTAAACTTAACAAACTATAATTTTTAATATTACGTAATTTTATTGAGAGTGAGATTCAACAATCCAATAATTAATATTAAGATAAAGATCAAAATGAACTTTATATAATTTGTATTTTTCTATCAATTTCTTATAATGTTTTTTTAAACCAATTCTACACAAGATATCCATTTATTTTTATTTTTTATTTTTATAAACGAACAATTCAAGTTGGTGATTTTGTACAATGGATTTTAACTTAAAATTTTTAACAAATACGAAGAAATATATAACAACATAGTTAGCTATACAATATCTTCTATTTACATAATTTATTTTAAAAAATTAAAGATAATGTTTAATTTAGACTAAATAAAAAAGTTGATATGTAAAATTGATTAAAAAAATGTATGAAAAACTTGATCAAAAATTCCAATTATTTATTAGGTGAATTATATGTTAAGTTCAATTCTAATCAATTCTTGGGCCTAATTAATAACACCAAATGAATTATTAGGTCTAACTAATTGTTAGTCTCAATTCTATGTTCGACCTAATTAAATGTTAGATGCAATTAATTTTGACGGCAATCAATATATATGAGACTTGGATAACTATTTGGTCTAATTAATTATTATGCTTAGTTATATCTACAGTTGAATTATATTGGATCCAACTGATTCGTGAACCCAATTATGTAGCGGATTCATGCATGTTATGTCCAATTAAATCTTAAACATATTTAATTCTTATTCACAATTAAATTTTGAGCATAATTAATTTATTAGGCTCAATTAATTCTTAGATCTAACAATTATTAAATTAAACTACATCTCAAATCAAATTGTATCTCACATTAAGTTAGTTGTTGACCTCAAATACATTTAAATTCCAATATTATATGAAGCTCAACTTTTGTTAGGGGCCCAGTTGACTCAATTGACTATTAGGTCATAATTATTTGCTCTAATTAATTATTAGGCTTAATTATATCTTAGGTTTAATATTTTATCAAGTTTAATTATATATTAAGCATAATTATATATTACGATGCTTTTTTTATTTTCACTAAACTCAATCAAATTCGAGGCTCAATAAATTATTTTGCTCAACCATTTGCCTAATGAATTTGTTAGGTCAAATTAATTGTTAAGCTCAATTACACATTGGACTCAATCATTTATTAGGATCATTTAATTCTTAGGTAAAATTATATGCTAACCTCAATGGAATCAATTACATTTTAGGCTTAATTAATTATTTGATCTAATTATATTTTAAGTCGAAGTATTTACTAAGCCCATTTAAATCTCAAGATCAGTTAATTATTGGGCTCAATATATTGTTAGACCCAATTCAAATTAGTTGTTATGTTCAATTATATGATCTTAAGCCTCATTCGTTTTGAAACGTAATTGTTTCTTGGGTTCATGCACTACAAGCTTGATAATTATTAGACCTGATAAATATTAGGTTCAGTTAATTATTAGGCCAACTTACATTGCAAACTTATTCAAAAGATGTCCAATTATGTATCAAATTGAATTATTTATTAGGCTAATTATATCTCTAAGTCTGATTATGTGTCTTATTATATCGTAAGTATAGTTATATATGACCTCTAACTATATTATATATCAGATTTTTTAAGCTCAGTTAAATCTCATATCCAATTAATTTTATGTCTAATTATATCTTGGCTAATTATTTATTACACTTAATTACATGTCAAGTTATTGGTTGGGCTAATGCATATTAGCCTCATTATTTTTGTCCCATTAATAAGTCCCAATTATATCTACGTATCAATTTTTTCTTAGCTCTAATTTATATATTAAACATAATTTTTATAAGATCTAATTAATTTTGAGACACAATCAAATTTTAAACTTAATTAATTATTAGATTCAAAAAAATCTTATGCCTAATTGTTTATTGGGCCAATTTAGTTCTTATGCTCAATTCTATATTAAACTCAATTATTTATCAGGTCAAATTGTACATTAAGTCCAATTTTTTTTTATCATATATAATCAAATCTTAAGACTCGTTAATTATAAGGCATAATAAATTACTAAGTCTAATTAATTATTGTATTACATATTTAGTCTATTTAAATGATAGATTAAATTAATTTTTGGGTCTAATTAATAAATTTTAAGTCCAATTACTTGTTATGTCTAATTAATTCTTATGTTTAATTCGATCTTAAATTGGATTATTGTATGGATCCTATTATTTCATACGCTCAATTCATTCTAACCATAATTATGTTGTTGGTTTATATAAGTTATGCCCAATTATATCATGGATTCATGCACGTTATGTCTAAATAAATTTTGAACTTAATTATATTTTAAACCAAATCGTTTATTAGTTTTATTTTGTTTTTAGTTCAAATTATAGATTAAGCTTAATTATTTATTAAGCTTAATTTTTATTCATAATTAAATTTATGACTAAATTAATTATTAGACTCAGTTAATTGTTAGACCACCCTAATCATGAGGTCATTAATTGTTAGGCTTTATTACTTCTCAAGCCAAAAATAGATTGAAACCAATTTATTTTTAGGTTTAATTATTTATTAGGCCTAATTTTAAGTTCAATATCTTATTAGTCTTAACTATGTATTAAGCTCAATTATATATTAAGCCTATTTTTTTTATTAAACTCAGTTAAATCTTGGTCTTAATGAACTTTTTTAGGCAACAAATTTTTAGGCCTAATAAATTATTTGATCCAATTAATTATTAGGTTTAATTACACATCAAACTCAAATATTTCTTAAGCTCTTATTTTGTTCTTAAGCCTTATTAGATATTATACTCAATTTTTTTAGACTCAATTAAATGTTAGACCTAATTAATTATTTGACATAATAAATTATTTAATCAAATTAATCAGATTTAATATATAATTAAGCCTTGTAATCAAGGTTGAGCATGTAAGAGCCCAACAAATAATTGGACCGAAGAACAAAGACTACAATATAATTGAACCCAAATTACAATCAGCTTTACAAATAATTAGATCAAATAGATAATTAGGCCTAATAATCAATTATAAGGCTTAAGATACAATTTGGTCTATCATGCATGAAACAAAGAAATAATTTAGCCTAAAAAAATTACGTTAATATATTAATGGGTCTAAAAATTTATCATAATTAGTCCTAACATGTGATTGAGCTTAACAATATTTAATTAGAGTAGATAATTTATTGCTCTAAATAATTAATTAGGCATAATATTTAATTGAGCCCACTAAAAAATTAAACTTGGGAATGAAATAGACCTAATAAATAATCGACCATATTACATAATTAAGCGTAAAAATTAATTGGACCACAAGATTCATTTGGCTAACAAATAAGTTCAAATAATTAATTGAGTCTAAAATTAATTGGTTTTAATTAAAAAATTGAGCTTCATGAATAATTAAGCATAAGATGTAATTTAACCTAACAATTAATTAGATCTAATAATTAATTTGACTTAATAATGAATTGGGCTTGAGATTTAATTGTATCTAAGAATTAATTGGACATAAGATATAACTAAACCAAATAAAAAAACTAGGTTTAATATATAATTCATCCTAATAAATAATTGGACTTAAGAACGAAATGACATTAATACATAATCCAACCTAAAATATAACTAGTCATAAAATTAAGATGATATAAAACGTAATTAGATTAATAATTAATTAAGCTTAATGTGCATGAGCTTGATAAATAATTGGATTTCAGATATAATTGGACCTGAATTTTAATTGAACATAATCAATAAATAATAGTGCTTAAGATATAATATTATGCATGAAATTGAGAAATACTTTAGTCCAAGAAAAAAAATTGAGCCTAAGGTACATTAATTAGGCTTAAAATTAAATGGACTGCAAATGTTATTGAGTGTAGCAGTTAATTGAACCAAATAATTAGTTTAGCTAAATTATTGATTAGACTAAGATTTAATTAGGCATAACAAAAAATGAAGCTTAATATGTAATTAAACCTATGAACGGAACACACCTAACAAATAATGAGTCTAATGTGTAGTTGAACATAACAATTAATTAAACCTAACAATACATTACGTTTAATATTTCGTTAAGCCTAATAATTGATTAAGCTTATGATTAGGTTTAATAAAAATTGGGCTTAATAAATAGTTAAATTTAATATGTAATTGGACCAAATAAAATATTAAACCTTTATATAATGTAATAGAACAAATAATTTAACCTAATAATTAATTAAGTCTTCTGCCTAAAAATTAGTTAAACTTAGTAACTAATATAGCCTAATAAAAAGTTGGGCTTCACGTATAAATGGGCTCAAAATATATTTGAACTCAATGATTCACTTGATCTGAGATACAATTGAGCTTGAGTTGTCATTAAGTTTAACAATTGAGCTTAAAATAGAATTAAGTCTAAAATTTAATAGATCTTAAGATATAATTAGGCGTGGCATGTTTGAACTCAATACAAAATGAGCTTATGAATGAATTGAGCCTAAGATATGAGCATATAACCAAATTACAATTGAACTTAATATATAATTAAGCATAATAACTATTTAGGCCTGAAATTCATTAATTGATCTTAAAAATTAATTGGATCTAATGGATAATTGAACCTAATGTGCAGTTAAGCCTAACAATTGATTTGACCTAAATATTCATTAGGTCAATTAATTTGTTGGGTCAAATAATTATTTAAGCCAAAAATTTAACTATATTTAATAAAAAATTAGACTTAATATGTAATTCAGCTTAATAAATTAATTATGTCTAATATATAATTTTGCCTATTAAAATATTAGACCTAGGATGTAATTGAGCCTAATAATTTATTAAACCTAGCAAATAATTTGACATAATATTTAATTAAGTCTAATAATTAATTAAGTCTAAAATTTAATTTAATCTAATAATTAATTAGGCTTAGTTAAAAATCTAGCTTTACATATAATTGGGCCTAAAAAAATATTAGATCCTTTATAATTAACTAGATCTAAGATATAATTGGGCTTGACATATAAATGAGTCTCATAACCAATAAACCAATAATTAGTTAGGCTTAACAACTAATTGTCTTAATAATTAATTAAGTTTAAGATTTAGCTTTCATTAAAAATTAATTAGACCTAAGATTTAATTGAGTTCAATAAAAAATTCGTTTAATATATACTTAGGTCTAATAAATAATTGGCCTTAATCTATAATTGATAATTGACACCAATAAGTAATTAGTCTTAAAACTTGGTTTAGTAAAAGATATAATTGAGTGTAACATGCTTAAATCCTGTTCATAATTGAACCTAAGAATGTATTGAGTGTAACATATCGTTGAATCCCAACTATAGTTCAACTTATAATATAATTGAGTGTAATAATTAATTGAGCCCAACAATTATTAATTAAGCCCCAAAATTAATTGGGTCAAATATGTAATTAAGGTTAACAATTAATTGGCCTTAATAGTTCATTGAGCTTAATAATTAACTAAGCTTAAGATTTGATTGGGTTTAAAAAAATGAATTTACTACAAAATTGATTTAATAAATAATTTATCTTAATAATTGGGTCTAAAGCCTAAATTGGGCTAATAAAATGTAGGTTTAAAATTAAATTGAGTATGATAGTTAATTCGATTTAACAATTAATTGTACTTTAGATCTAGTTAGACCTAAGATTTAATTGAGCCTTATAAAAGATATAGTTGTTGTATAATCAGGCCAATGAAATAGTCAGGTTAAAGATATAATTAAGCTTATTAATTAAATAATATCACTTAACATTTAATTAGACCTAAAATTAATTAGAACTCAAATTTAATTGGACCTAAAAAATTGGACATACAATATAATTGCCTTATATAACATTAAGAATATGATATCATGCATCAAATATAATTAGAGTTTAACATAATTGAGTCTAATAAATAGTTTGGTCTAATACATAATGGGGCCTAGTATGCGCTAGCCCAAGATATAATTGGACCTAACATTTAATATGTCTAAGTATTAATTAGGCTGATTATACATGAACAAAGTAAATGATTGGGCCTTAAAAAATGAATTGGAACTAACATAAGTTAATTGTCCTCATTAATTTAATCACGTGCAAAAAATAATTGGCTCTCCTATGTAATTAAGTCTAAGAATTATTTACACCCAATAATTCATTAGATTTTCCAATTCATTGAGTCTAATAGTTAATTGAGCTTAAAATTTAATTGGACTTAATTAAAACTTTGACTTAATATATAATTTGGCCATGTAAATATTTATATTTAATATAAAAATGAAATGGGCCTAATAAATAGTTAGACTTAAGATGTAATTGAGTCTAACCAATAATTGTACTTAAGGATTAGTTAGGTCACAATTTAATGGGGCTTAATATATAATTGATCCTAATAAATAGTTGGGTATAAGAAGGAAATAGGCTTAATATAATTGGTCTCAAATGTATTTAGATCAAATTATATATTAAACCTATTTTATAATATATCCAATCAAATTTTAAGGCTAATTACTTAGAAGGCCTAATGAATTGCCAGGTTCAATTTATTATTAATATCAATTACATATTTAGTCCAATTAAATTTTGGGTGTAGTTAATAAATGTTAAACCTAATTACCTAATTATTAGAGATTACTTGTTACATCTTAAGTTTAATATTTTATTCGGCTTAAATATATTTAAAGCCCAATTATATATGAAAGTCCCACTTTTTTTAGCCCTATTTAGATATTAGACACAACTAATTCTTAGGTAGAATTAAGTTTTAGGTCCACTTAATTATTAGAGATTACTCGTTACATCTTAAATTTAATATTTTATTTGGCTCAATTATATGTTAAGATCAATTATTTATTAAGCTTAATTTTTTATTAAACCTGATTAATTGTTGGATTCATTTATATCTTAGGCTCAACTATATATTTTCTTTCATTCTTAGGCCCTAATTTTTTATTAGATCCAATTAAATCTTAGGCACAATGACTAGTGCAATTAATTGTAAAACTCAATTACATTTAAGGTCTAATTATTATTTGTTAAACCCATTTCATTATCAGACTCATTTTTATATTAATTCCAATCATTCAAATGGTATAATTTTATATTTAGCCAATTTTTTTATTAAGTCTAATCATATTTTGGGCCCATAAACCCAAGGAATTGCTAGGCTCAATTAATAAACATTAGGCAATTAAATCTAAAGCCAATTAATTTTAAGTATATATATCTTAGGTTATATTATTTGTTAGATTCAATTATATACGTAAAATTATTTTTTAAATTTATGAATGTTAACCTAATTAATTCAGTCCAAATGATTAATGGGCCTAATTGATTATCAAACATTATTTATTATGACCAATTAATTGTTAGATCAAATTATATGCGACGCTCAATTTTATTTTTAAATCCAATCAAATCTTAGATCTAATTAGTTGTTAGGTATAATGGATTATTAGGTCACATAAATTGTTAATCTTAATTACATATTTCACTCAATCAAATATTAAATCTAATAAATTTTTAGATCTAATTATTATATTTTAGGTTCAATTAATAAATACTGGATTAATTAATTATTGTAGTCAGTTATATCTTATGTTTAATAAAATTTAATTATATTACGCTCAATTTATTTCTCGACACAATATATTCGATTCGTGCATACTACGGCTACTTGGACTTATACCAAACTAAATATTGGACAAATTATGTTTTCATTCTAAATATTTATTAGTTTTATTTCATTTTTAAACCCACTTATTGATTAAGCTCAATTAATTATTAGACCTAATTGTATATAAAAACTAATCTTTTATTAAGTTTATCGCTGTTAAATCTTCGATTCAATTAATTATTAGTCCTAATTAATTAAATAGATCTTTAATTATTTGGCTCAATTACTTATCAAGCAAAATTATATTTTAGAACCCTTATATTTATTAGGTCAAATTATATATTAAATTCAAATTTTTATTACGTCCAATTAGACTAATTCTTATGTAGAATTAAATTTTAGGCTCGATTAGTTAGCAGATTCAATTAAATTGTTAGGTTTAATTATTTACTAGGACCAATTAATTATTAGTTTTAATTATATCTTCAATTCACTATTTTATTAGGTCTAATTAGTTATGAAACTTAATAACAAATTAAGCTTAATTTTTAATTAAATTCAATTAAATTTTAAGACCCAATCAATTCTTAGTTACAATTAAATATTAGGCCCAATTCATTACTTGGCAAAATGAATCGTTTGGTTCAATTAATTGTTAAGTTAAATTAACTCATATGCCCAGTTATTTGTAGTACAATTAGTTCTTAAGTTTAATTAATATATGCTCGAATAAATTTGCTCCTAGGTTAAATTACTTCTTAGTTTCATACATGATAAACTCATTTATATCTTAAGCTAATCATTTATTATAATTTCAACCCAATTATACCTTTTTTCGGTTTGTTTTTAGGTCCAATTAATTATAAGTCTAATTATAACTTAAATCTAATTAACTATTAGACTTTAATTATCTTTTAGGCCCAATTGGGTATGAAGCCCAATTAGTTATTAGGTCCAATTTTATATTAAACATAATTATTTCTTATGATCAATGATATAATAAATCTAATTTTTATTAGGCATAATTAAATATTAGGCTCGATTTGTTAGGTCCAACTAATTGTTGGACTCAAATAAATCTTAGCCTTAGCAATCTATGAGGCTATTCAGCTCTTAGGCCTAGTATATATTAAGGTCAATTATTTATTAGATTAAATTATATATTAAGTTTAACTTTTTGTTAGGCCCAACTAAAATCTTAGATATAATTAATTATTAGCATATTTTTACATTAAGTTCAATTTATTTAGGTGGGCTAATTATATATTTAGCCAAAATTTTAATAAAGGCTTAATTAATTATTGGACCACATGAATATCTAGGCCCAATGAATTGATAGCTTTGCTTACTTATTAGGCTTAATTACATATTAAGCTCAGTTATTTTTGTGTCTAAATGATTCTTAAGTCCAATTAATATACATTAGGCCAAACTCATTCTTAAGCCCAATTATTTCTTAGGTTCATGCATAATAGGTTGAATAAATTGTTAGATCTCATAGATATTAGGTCCAATTAATTATTAGGCTTGATAATTATCCAATTATACTTGGTCTATTACATTATAAGCCTAATTATATAGGACATCTAATCATATCATATGCTCTTGTGGCCTAATTAATTTTAGGTCTCCTTGAATCTTAGGCCATAACATTTAATAGGCCCAATCACTCGTCAAATTATTTTTTGAACTCGTGCGCATAAACCAAACTAATTTGGTCAAATTAAATCATAAGTCTAATTATATCTTCAATCTAACTATTTCTTAGACCAAAATATATACTCAACCCAATTTCTTATAAGGCCAACTAGTTTTCATGCCCTATCAAATTGTTAAGTCAAATTAAATGTTAGATTCAATTAAATCATAGAACCAAATATTTATTAGGTCAAATTGTATATTAAGTTTTCAATTTTATCAAACCTCTAATAAAATCATACACCCAATTAATTATCAAGTCCAATGAGTATTAGTCTAATTAATTGTAACATATTCGATCTAATTAAATATTAGATCCAATCAATTCTATGCCCAATTAATAAAATTAGATATAATTGTTATTTCATCCAATTAATTATTATGCTTAATAATATCTCAAACTCAAAATTCTACACCCTAATCCTTAATGCGAAACCTTAAAGTCAATCATCTAAACATTAAGCCTTAAACCTTTAGCTCTCACACTTTAAACCCTAAACCTTAAACCCTAACCCCTAACCCATAAACTCTAATCCTACTTCATAAACCCTAACTCTTAAACTCTAAATCTAAAATCATAACCTCTAAACTCTAAACCTAAAACCTTGAACCCTAGACCTAAACTCTAACTTTTAACTCCTAGACCCTAACACCAAACTTCAAATCCTAAACTTAAACAATTGATTCCTTAACCAAAACACTAAAGCCCTAAATCTAAACCCTAGTCCTTAAAGTCTAACCCCTAATGTTGACCCATAGACACTAAACCGAAAACCTTAAACACTAAACATCAAATCCTAAACCTAAACAAGTGATTCCTTAATCAAAACACCAAAGCCCTAAAATGTAACCATAATCCCTAAATGTTACTCAATCATTAAACTCTAAATTCTAACCCCTAATGCTAACCCACAGACACTTAACCAACACCCCAAAGACATAAAGCCTATACACAAACCTTAACCCCTAAACCTTAATCTTAACCTTAAACCTAACCTCTAGACCTTAAATTTGAAACCCTTTTCCTAAACCCTAATTGTGAAGACATTATCCTAAACCATTAAACCCAAAACCCTAATGCTTAACCTTTAAACCCTAACTCCTCAATACTAAATCCTACACTGTAACCCCTATACTTAACCATAAACCATAAACCTTAGACTCTAAATCTTGAAGCCTTAATCCCTAATCCAAAATTTCTAAACTTCAAACCCTAAACGATAAATCTTAAACCTTAAACTTGAAACCTTAAAACCTAAACCTAACACGTAACAAATGGACCTTAACCCCAAACCCTTCTGTCATAAACTCCGAAAGCTAACCGCTAAATCCTAAACCAAATCTCCTACGCCCTAACCCCCAAACCTTAACTCCAAAACCATAAAATTTAACCGTAACATTTAGCATTTGAGTTTTAGGGGTTAAAAGCTAAGAGGTTAGGGTTTAAGGTAGAATTTAGAGTTTGGGGTTAGGGTTTAGGGGTTAAGGTTTAAATTAATTATACCTATTTTACATGAAAATAGGAAATAATTGGAGCTAGAAATGAAGTGGACTTACCACATATATTGCCCAAAGATATACTTGAGCCTCATGATTAGTGGACCCAAAGATTTATTGGACATACCAATTAATTGATATTAATAATTAAATCAGCTAAAGATAAAAGTGTACCTAAGAATTAGTTAAATAATCAAGCTCAACATATGATTGATCTTTATATATAATGAGTCTAAGAAAGAAATAGTCTCAATAAATAATTTACCCTAAATATAATTGGACTCAGGATATAATTGAAAGCAATAATTTTTTAAGCCTAATATACAATTAGACTTAGCGTGTCGGATTTGTCTAGAAATAAATTCGGCTCAATATATACTTGGATCTAACAAATAATATAGTTTAATATATAATTGTGCCATGAAATAAAATAGGTCATGTAAATAATTATATCTAAAATATAGTTGGGTCCAATAATTGATTAGCCTTGAGAAGTAAGAGCACAACAAATAATCAGGCCAAGGAACGAATTCAACCTAGATACAATTAGACCTAAAATAATATAATAATTAGACTTAATTTATTATTGTTTCTTAAAAATAATTGGACTCACTAATCAAGCCCAATAAATAATTGAGTTAACATATAATTGAGCTTAAGAACAAAATGGGCTCTACGACTAAGTAGATGTAAGATGTCATTGAGTCTAAAAATTAATTTGACCTAATAATTAATTGGATGAATGCTCAATTAAGTCTAAGAATTAATTGTGCCCAAAAATTAATTTTGCATAATAAACAATTAGATTTAATATGTAATTGATCGTAATAAATAATTAACCTCAATATATAATTGTAATTGATCGTAATAAACAATTAGAACTACATGAGCTTAATATATAATTAGATTTAAAATATAATTAGATTTAAAATAAACACGGATTAATTAATTGAGCTTAATATTTAATTAGACCTAATAAAAATTAGACTTCATATATCATTTATCATAATAAATCATTATGTTTAATATAAAATTAGATCTTATAACTAACTGAGCATCATACACAATTGAGCCTAAAAGATAATTAAATATAATAGTTAATTACATTTAAGATAAAATTGAACCTAGAAACAAACTGGAAAAAGTTATAATTGGATTGAAATTATAATAAATGATTAGCCTAATAATTAATTGAACCTAGCAAACAATTAGACCTATACAGGAATTAGTTGAGCCTAATGTCTAATTAGGCGTGACAAAAATTTGAATTTCATATATAATTGGACCTAATAAATGTATGGGTTCTAAAATATAATTTTGCTGGATAAGTAATTGAGCCGAACAATTAAAGATCTAAAGAATTAATTAAGTCTAATAATTAATTGAATTGAAGATTTAATGGTGACAAGTGTTTAATGGATCTTAATAAAAGACTGGGTTTTATATATAATTAGATATAATAAATAATTGAGCTTAATCAATAAGTGGCTTAAAAATGAAATAAAACTAATAAATATTCAGAATAACAAGATAATTTGTCCAAATCTTTAGTTGGGTATAAGTTAAAGTGGGTGTAGTGTACATAAATCGAATGTATTGTGTTGTAAGATACAATTGAATTAAAATTAAACTTAAGATAGAACTAATACAATAATTAATTAGTCCAATATTTGTTAATTGAACCAAAAGTATAATAATTGGATCTAAAAATTTATTAAATTTAATATTTAATTGAGTGAAATATGTAATTGAAATTAATAATTTATTATACCTAGCAACTATTTAGGTCTAAGATTTGATTGGATTTAAAAATAAAATTGAGCTTTACATGTGATTTGATCAAACAACTAATTAGCCATAATAAATAGTTTTTGAGAATTAGATAGGCCCACTAATCAATTGGACTGAATTAATTTGGTTAACATTCATGAGTCTGAAAAATAATTTTACGTATATAATTGGTCCTAACAAATAGTATAACATAAGATATATATGCTTAAAATTAGTTGGCTTCATATTTAATTGGGCCTAAAAACTTAGACATTTCAATTATGCTTATGACATAACGTACTAATTATAATTGGATCTATAATTAATTGGGTACAAAGAATAATTGAGCCTAACAATTCATTGGGTTCATGAGCCTAAACTATGATTAGATTTAGTAAAAAATTTACCTTAATATAAAATTATGCCATTTGAATAATTGCACTAGTAATCATACCTAAGATTTAATTGGATCTAGTGAAAAATTAAGCCTAACATATGATTGATCCAAATAAATAATTAGGCCTACGTATGAAAGAAACTTAATATATAGTTAAGCCTAAGATATAAATGGACCCAACAATTAATTGTGTTTAAAAAAAACTAAGTCTAATAAATAATTGATCTTAACATACAATTGAGCCGAATAAAATATTAAACTTAAAAGATGTAACAAGTAATCTCCAATAATTAAGTGTGCCTAAAAACTTAATTCTATCTAAGAATTAGTTGTATCCAATATCTAATTATGACTAAAAAAAGTTGGGCTTTAAATATATTAAAGCTAAATAATTAACTGAGTTGAAGAAATAATTTGATATGAGATGTAATTGAACTTAATAATTAAAAGACTAACAATTAATTAGAAATAAAAAATAATTGATGAGCATCATAATTAATTAAACTCAAGATTTAATTGTGAATAAAAATTAATTGGATCCAAGACTTAATTGGGCTTATGATGTAATTAGTTGCAGTGGCATAAACCGACTAAATAATATGGCTTAGAAATGAATTAAGTCTAAGATGATTGGACTCAAATTATAATTGAACATAAGATATAATTGGACATAAAAATTAATTGAGCTTAATAACTAATCGAGTTTGACATTTATTAATTGGATCCAAATTTTGATTAGGCTAAATACGTAATTGATACTAACAATTAATTAGACTTAAAATTAATTGAACCTAATAACTAATTGAGTTCAACATTTATTATTAATTGTACATAAAGATTAATTGAGTCTAATAACTAATTGGGTTTAACATTTATTAATTGTACCTAAAATTTAAATAGGTAATTGATATTAACAATTAATTGAACCTAGCAATTCATTATGCCTTCTAAGTAATTAGCCCTCAAATTTGATTGGATATATTATAAAATTAGGTTTAATATGTAATTTGATCTAATAATTAATTGATCTCGATATATAATTTGGCATAAGAATTAAATTGGCCAAAGAGATAATTAAGCATAAAATTTAATTAAGTCTAACATTTTATTGGACCTAACAATTAATTGGCCCTAATAATTAATTGGACTTAAGATTTATATGTACTCAAAAGTTTGTTGGGCTTTATAAAATATTAGGTTTAATATATAATTAGATCTAAGAAATAGTCGACCTGAAGATAAAGTTGGCCATGTTAATTAATGAGGTTAGCATGCATGAGCCTAACATATAATTAGGCTTAATAAATAAGATGACCTAAGATATAATTGAACTTAAAATTAATTGAGCTTGATATCTTATAGCTAAGAAATATGACATACAATATAATTAGGCCTCACATATAATTGGATTATGATGTGATGATCAAATATAATTAAACTTGAGATATAATTAGGCCTCACATATAATTGGATTATGATGTGATGATCAAATATAATTAAACTTGAGATATAATTAGGCCTCACATATAATTGGATTATGATGTGATGATCAAATATAATTAAACTTGAGATATAATTAGGCACAAAAAAATAATTCAGATGAATATACAATTAGGCATAGTGTGCAATTAGCTCAAGATATAATTAGACTTAATAATTAATTAGAAATAATATTTATTCAATTAAATAATTATTATTAGTAGCCCTATCATTAGTAATAGATCTAATTATCTATTGGGTCAAATTATACCTAAGTCCAATTATTGGTCTAATTGTATCTTAAACCCAATTTGTTTTTAGGTCCAACTATTTATTGTATTTATGCATGCTAGTCCCAATTAATTATTTGGCATAATTATATCTTAAATCTAATAAATTATTGGATCTAATTATATTATGCCTATTTTCTTCTTAGGATCAATTATATATTAAGTTCCATTAAAGTGTGACCTAACTAATTCATAGGTACAATTATTGGTTAGACTTAATTACATCCTAAGTCTAACTATATATTAGGCCCATTTCATTTTTTGACCTATTTTTATATTAAATATAAATGTTTACACGGCCGAATTATATATTAAGCCAAAGTTTTAATTAAACCCAACTAAATTTTAAGCTCAATCAACTATTAAATTCAATGAATTGGTAGATCCAATGAATTATTTGGTGCAAATAATTCTTTGACTTAATTACATAGGAGGGCCAATTATTTTTTGTACGTGATTAAATTATTAAGGACAATTAACTTATGTTAGTTCCAATTCATTTTTAAGACCTAATCATTTACTCTGCTCATGTATAATTGGCCCAATTAGTACTTAGACACATTAAATGTTAGGTCCAATTATATCTTGGGCTAGTGGGCCCTATTATGTATTAGACCCAATTATTTATTGGACTCAATTATATCTCAACTCCAATTATATTTGACTTATGGTATCATATGTTCAATTACATATGAGGCAATTATATTGTATGTCCAATATTTTAGGTCTAATTAAATTTGAATTCTAATTAATTTTAGGTTAATTATATCTTAGGTGATATTATTTAATTAATAACACTAATTATATCTTTGCCATGACTATTTCGGCCTAATTATACAATAACTATATTTTTTATAAGGCTCAATTAAATCTTAGGTCTAACTAGTTCTCAAGTATAATTAATTGTTGTTCTCAATTTAATCTTAAACCTACGTTTTATTAGCCCAATTTAGGCCTTAAGCCCAATTATTAAGATATATTATTTATTAGGTCAAATTTTGTAGTAAATTCATTGTTTTAGCCCTAATCAAATGTTAAGCTTAGTTAATTATTAAGCTCAATGAATTAGTAAGGCCAATTAATCATCAACCTTAATTACGTATTTGACGCGGCTATTTTTGAGGTTAATTAATAATTGTGAGGCCCAATTAATCATTACACTCACTTATGTTATAAGTTGAATTATAGTTGAGATTCAGTTATATTTTATACTCAATACATTCCTAAGTTCAATTATGTATAGGGTTCAAGCACGTTACACTCAATTATATCTTTTGCTAAACTAAATCTTGGATCCAGTTATATTTTAAGACCAATTACTTATTAGTGTCAATTATCAATTATAGATTAAGTTCATTATTTATTAGACATAAGTATATATTAAACAAAATTTTTTATTAGATTCGATTAAATCTTAGGCTTAATCAATTTTTAGTTAAAGTTAAATCTTAGACTTAATTAATTATTAAGATCAATTAGTTGTTAAGCCTAACTAATTGTTGGGTTATTAATTATTAGACTCATTTATATTTCAAGCTCAATTATATCTTAGGCCTATTTAATTATTAAAATCTAATATTTTAGGCCCAATTACATGTAAAGCTGAACTTTTAACTAAGTCGAATTAATTCTTAGATTAAATTAAATTTTGGGCTTATATA
The DNA here is from genome assembly GCA_021397835.1 of Moringa oleifera. NCBI lineage: Eukaryota > Viridiplantae > Streptophyta > Magnoliopsida > Brassicales > Moringaceae > Moringa > Moringa oleifera. The sequence goes on from JAJFZO010000065.1 coordinate 3,439,263, forward strand.
TTAGGTTCAATTAAATGTTAGGTCAAATTATTTGCTAAATTTAATAAATTATTAAGCTCAATTATATCTTAAGTCCAATATTTTAATAAGCAAAATTATATATTAGACCCAATTAATTTATTAAGCTGAACTACATATTATGTCTAATTGTTTATTAAATGCAATTAAATTTTCGGCTCAAATAATTATTTGACCCAACAAATTGATAAATTTAATGAATTGTTAGGCCAAATTAATTGTTAGGCTCAATTGTACATTGGATTCAACTATCCATTAGATCCACTTAATTTTTAAGACCAATTAATGAATTTTAGATCCAAATAGTTATTATGCTTAATTTTATATTAAATTCAATTATAATTTGGGTATATGATCATATCTTAGGTCAATTGATTCATAAGCTCATTTTGTATTGGGTTGAAGCATACTATCCTCAATTATATCTAAAGATCTATTAAATTTTAGACCTAATTATATTTTAAGCTCAATTATATATTTACCTCATTTTGTTCTTTGATCATTTATAAATTAAGTCTAACTATTTATTACGCTTAATTATATTAAGCTCAATCTTGAATTGGGCTCAACTAAATCTTATGTCAAATTAATTATTTATCATAATTAAATCTTGAACTCAATAATTCATTAATCTTAATTAATTATTAAATCATTGTTTCAAATATATTTTAAACCCAACTACACGTGAAGCCCAATTTTTATTAGGCTATATTAGTTAATAAGTTTAACTAATTTTAGGCAGACGACTTAATTAATTGTTAGGCTAAATTATTTGTTAGGTCTAATTTTAGGCAGACGACTTAATTAATTGTTAGGCTAAATTATTTGTTAGGTCTAATTTTAGGCAGACGACTTAATTAAGATCTCAATGTTTTAGATCTAATTAGTTATTAGGAATAATGAATTATTAGGTCTAATAAATTGTTAATCTTAGTTACATATTTGACTCAACTAAATATTAAATCTAATAAATTTTTGGATCTAATTATTATATTTTAGGTCAAATTAATAAATACTAGGTTCTAATTAATCATATAGACAGTTATATCTTAAATTTAATTTTAATTTGATTCCACTTATATTTTACAATCAATTCATTTCTCGACACAATACATCTAGTTCATGCACGCTACACCCTACTTTTATCCTAAGTTCAACTAAATATTGGATTAATTGTGTTTTTGGTCCAAATATTTATTAGTTTAATTTCGTTTTAAAACACACTTATTAATTAAGCTTAATTATTTATTAAGCCTAATTATATATAACTCATATTTTATTAAGATCAATTAAATAGTTGTCACAATTAAATATTTAGTTCAATTAATTAATTATTTAGATCTTAATTGTTGGACTCAATTACATGTCAAGCAAGATTATATTTTAGGTTCACATATTTATTAGGTTTAATTGCAAATCAAATTTTTGTTATGCCAGATTAGATATTAGGCCTAACTAATTCTTATATAAATTAAAGCTTAGGCCCGATTAATTAATAGATTTAATTTTTTAAGTTTAATTATTTATTAGGTTCAATTAATTATTAAACTTAATTATATCTTAAGTTCACTATTTTATTAAGCCCAATTGTGTATTAACCCTAATTATTTATTAAGCTTGATTATATATTAAGCGCATTTTTTTATTAAACTCAATTAAATACCAGGACAGTTAATTACTTGACCCAATGAATTATTAGGTCTAATTATTTATTACACTCAATGATGGATTAAGCTTAATTTTTTTATTAGATTCAATTAAATTTTAGGCCCCAATCAAATTTTAAGCCCAATTCATTGCTTGGCATAATGAGTTATTTGGTCTAGTTAACTGTTAAGCTAAATTACATGTATGCCCAATTATTTGTGGGACAATTAGATCTTAGGGCTACTTAATTGACATTAGACTAAATTTGCTCATAAGTTGAATTATTTCTTAGTTTCATACTTAATAGACCAACCCCATTATTTATTCTTAGGACTCATTATCTAATGGACTCAATTATTTATATGCCTCATTTAAGTCCAATTATAATTTCATTTCAATTATATCTTTAGCCAGCTTGTTTCTAGGTGCAATTAATTATTAGTCCAATAATATCTTAAATCTAATTAACTATTAGACTTAATTATCTTTTAGGCTCAATTATGTATGAAGCTCAGGTAGTTCTTAAATCCAATTATATATTAAACATAATTATTTATTATGATCAATGATATATTAAATCTAATTGAGCCTAATGAAAGATTGAGCTTCATATATAATTAGGGGTAATAAATAGTTAGGCTTAATTTATAAAAAATTCTAAGAACAAAATGAGATAAACAAATAAATTAAGGCTAAGATATAATTGAATTCAAAATTTAATAAACCCTAAGATATAACTACATATAGTATGCTTGAACCCAATGCAAAATTGAGTCTATGAATAAATTGAGCCTAAGATATGATTGTGTACAAATTATAATTGAACTCAAGATGTAATTGAGTATAACAACTAATTGGGCTTAACATTTATTAATCAATCCTAAAAATTGATTAATAAATGTTAAGTCTAAAATTGATCAAATGAATAATTGAGCTCAATGTGTAATTAATTAAGTCTAAAATTTAATTATATTAAACAAAAATTGGACTTAATATGTAATTCAACTTGATAAATTAATTGGGTCTAATATATAATTATGCCTATGAAAATATAAGACCTAAGATGTAATTGAACCTAATAATTTATTAAACCTAGCAAATAATTTGCCTTAACATTTAATTGAGTCCATTAGGCCTAATTAATTCAACCTAAGAATTAATTGAGCTTTGTTAAAGGTTCAACTTCACATATAATTGAGTCTAATTAGGAATTGTTCCTAAAAAAATATAATTTATTAGGATTAAGATATAATTGTGGTTAAGATGTAAATGAGTCTAATAATTAATAACCTAACAATTAGTGAGCTATAACAACTTATTGATTTTAATAATTCATTAAGTTTAATATTTAACTATAATAAAAAATTAATTATACCTAAGATTTAATCAAGTTTAACAAAATATTAGATCTCATATATACTTAGGTCTAACAATTAACTTCGTAAATGACACTAATAAATAATTAATCTTAAAATATAATTGGGCTTAAGATTTAATTTAATAAAAGATATAACTGGGGGTAACTTGCATAAACTTTGTATGTAATTGAACTTTGAAATGTATTAAATCTAGGATACATAATTGAATCCAAACTACAATTGAACTTATGATATAGTTGAGCGTAATAATTAATTGCACTTAACAATTATTAATTAAGCCTCAAAATTAATTGGATCTAAAATTTAATTTAACCTAATAATTAATTAGACCAAATAATTTATTACATAAAATAATTAACTGAACTTTAAATTTAATTAAGGCAAATAAAAAAATTGGGCTTAAGATATAAATGGACCTAAAAATGAGTGAGCCTAATGAATAATTGAGCACAATATGTAATTGAACAGAACAATTAATTGAAACTAATAATTTATTGTGCCAACAATTCATTTGGTGAAATAATCAATTGACCCTTTAATGAATTTTTTTTAGTTTAATAAAAAATTTGGTCTAATATATAATCAAGCTTAATAAACAATTAGGCTTAATATATAATTGAACTAAATTAAATATTAGACTTAAGATATAATTAAGCCTAATAGCTAATTGGACCGAGCAAAGGCCTAACAATTACTTGAGTCTAATTATTGGACTTAAGATTTTATTTTGCCTAAGAATTAGTGTGGTTTAATAATTAATTAAGCTTAATATATAATTGAACTTAATAAATAATTACATCTAGTATATATTTATGTTCATTAATTAATTAGGCTTAGGATATAATTGGGCTTGATATGTCATATATCTTAAAAATTAGTTATCTAACAATTAATTAGCCGGAATAATTAATTGGATGCAAAATTTAATTGTGATCAAGAATTAATTGGACAAAAGATTTAATTAAGCCTAATAAAAAAATTGAATTTCATATATAATTAGGCCAAATAGATTTATAATTGGATATAGGAACAAAAAGAAACTAATAAATAATTGTGGCTAAAATACAATTGGGATTAAGATCGAATTGACACGCAACAAAAAATTTGACTTAATATATAATTAGGCTTAAGAAATAATTCTGCTTGATTTATAATTGGTTCTAAGAACCAAATGAAATCAATAAATAAATTGAAATAAAATTTAATTAATCTAACATTTAATTAGACCTAATATATACTTGGGCGTAGTATGCATGAACTAAGTACATAATTGGATCTAGAAATGAATTGAGCTAAAGATATAATTGGATCCAAATTATAATTGAACTTAAGATATTATTAAGCATAATAATTAATTGGATCAAACAACAATTATATCTAATTTTATTAATTGGGCACAAATTGATTGGATCTAATATTTAATTAGATCGAATATGTTACAATTAATTAGACCTAATACTCATTGGACTTGATAATTAATTAGGTGTATGATTTGATTAGGTTTGATAAAATTTAAAACTTAATATACTATTTGGCCTAATAAATATTTGGCCTACGATTTAATTGAATCTAACATTTAATTTGACTTAACAATTTGATAGGGCATGAAAACTAGTTGGCCTTATAAAAAATTGGGTTGAGTATATATTTTGGTCTAAGAAATAGTTGGGTTGAAGATATGGTTATTATTTAATTTGATCAAATTAATTTGGTTTATGTGCATGAGTTCAAAAAATAATTTGACATGTGATTGGGCCTACTAAATGTTATGGCCTAAGATGCAATGAGACCTAAAATTAAATTAGGCCATAAGAACATATAATATGATTAGATGTCCTATATATTTAAGCTTATATGTAATAGATCAAGTATAATTAGATAATTATCAAGCGTAATAACTAATTGGACCTAACATCCATGAGATCTAACAATTCATTCAACCTATTGTGTATGAACCTAAGAAATAATTGGCCTTAAAAATGAGTTTGGACTAATGTATATTAATTGAACTTAAGAATCATTTGGACACAAAAATAATTGAGCTTAATATGTAATTAAGCCTATCAAATAAGTAGAACTATCAATTCATTGGGCCTAGACATTCATGGGTCCAAGAATTAATTAAGCCTTTATTAAAAGTTTTGGCTAACATATGTTTGGTTGACAGGAATATCAATTCTTTTCCTACTTTATTCCGTATGAAATTATTTTTCAATGTCTGGTTCATTTTTATCATAGAATTGTAATTCTGTAAGGAATTTCTATTCCTTGAAAACCTGAAATAGCTATTCCGAAGTGAACCTCGAAATAACTATTCCATAAAAATAAAGAATTGCTTTTTTTTTGACTCCCAACATACCCTTGATAAAATTTTTAAATTACTATCTCATATATATATATATATATATATATATAACTTCATTTTTATTTTTAAATAATTTACTAAAAAATAAAAATATTAATTAATATTAAATTTAATTTTATAATATTAATACTCAAAAATAAAAATAATTATTAACATATTATTTTTACGACAATAAAATTTTTATTTTTAAAATAATTTACCAAAAAGTAAAAAAATATTATTTTTATTAAAATATTAATTAATTTTAATTTTATAATATTAATATTAAAAACAAAAATAATTATTAATATATTTTTAGTTAATATTATTTTTATAATAATTTATTATTACAAAATATTTATTAATTAATATTATTTTAATAAGAATTAATTAAATTATAATTAATTTAGTTGAAAGATATATTAGTCTTTTAAACTTGCTTTAATTACTTTCCTACCTTATTCTTTGATGAACAAAACACATGAAAATAAATTCATACTCTATTCAATTCCCATAAACCAAATATAATAATACTTATTCTTTTTTATTTTTTCTCTTTTTTACTATCAAAGAATACCTTTTCTATTCCTTTTCACGAACCAAACATGCCATAAATATATAATTAGCCTACTTAAATAAATTAAACTTGATGTAAAAATATGCTAACAATTAATTAGATCTAAGATTTTTGTTGGACCTAACAAAAAGTTAAACTTAATATATAATTTAATCCAATAAATAATTGACCTTAATATATAACTGGGCTTAAGAGCTGAATGGCCTCATAAATTATTAGGGCTAAGATTTATCTGAGTCCAACAATTAGTTGGACCTAATTAATTGAGCCTAATATTTAATTAGGCCTAATAAAAATTAGGTTTAATATATCATTGATCATAACAAATAATTATGTTTAATATAAAATTGAACCTAATAACTAACTAGGCTTCATACACAATTGGGCCTAAAAGATAATTAAGTCTAATAATTAATTAGATTTAAGATATAATTAGGCATATAATTAATTGGACCTAGAAACAAACCAAAAAAAGTTATAATTGGGTTGAAATTATAATAAATGATTAGCCTAAGATATAAATGGGTTTGTCATGTATGAAACTAAGAAGTAATTCAACTTATAAGCAAATTTAGTTGAGCATATATTAATTAAACTTAAGAACTAATTGTGCTACAAATAACTTGGCATATGAGTTAATTTAACTTAACAGTTAATTGGACCAGACCATTCATTCTGCCAAGTAATGAATTGGGCCTAAGATGTAATTGTAACTAAGAATTAAAGATTTGGGTCTTAACATTTAATTGAATCTAATTAAAGATTAAGCTTAATTTGTTATTAAGTGTCATAACTAATTAGACCTAATAAAATAGTGAATTGAAGAGATAATTAAGCCTAATAATTAATCAGATTTAGCAAATAATCAAACCTAACAATTTAATTGAATCTACTAACTAATCAAGCCTAAGATTTAATTCTGCATAAAAATTAGTTGAGCATGATGTCTAATTAGACGTGACAAAAATTTGAATTTCATATATATTTGGACCTAATAAATATAAGGGTTCTAAAATATAATTTTGTTTGATAAGTAGTTGAGCCAAATAATTAAAGATATATGTAATTAATTAGGTCTAATAATTAATTGAACTGAAGATTTAACAATGATAAAAATTTAATGGATTTTAATAAAAGATTGGGTTTTGTATATAATTAGGTCTAATAATTAATTGAACTGAAGATTTAACAGTGATAAAAATTTAATGGATTTTAATAAAAAATTGGTTTTTGTATATAATTAGATCTAATCAATAATTGGGTTTTGTATAGCAAAAACATAATTTGTTCAATATTTAGTTTGGTATAAGTTAAAGTGGCCGTAGTGTGCATGAATCAATTTCATTGTGCCAAGAAATGAATTGAGCGTAAGGTATAATTAAACTTTATTAAACTTAAGATATAACTGACTACAATAATTAATTACTCCAGTATTTATTAATTGAACGTAAAATATAATAATTAAATCTAAAAATTTATTAAATTTAATATTTAACTGAGTGAAATATGTAATTGAGATTAACAATTTATGTGACATAATAATTCATTATACCTAACAACTATTAGGTCCAAGATTTGATTGCATTTAAAAATAAAATTGAGCTTCGCATATAATTTGATCGAACAATTAATTGATCATAATAAATAGTGTTTGAGAATTAGTTAGGCCCACTACTCAATTGGACTGAATTAATTAGGTTAACATTCATAAGTCTAAGAAATAATTTTATGTATATAATTGGACCTAACAAATAATATAACCTAAAATATATATATTTAAAATTAATTAGCTTCAGATTTAATTGGGCCTAAAAAATTAGGCATTTTAATTACGCTTATGATATAATGTACTAATTATAGTTGATCTTGAGATATCATTGGATGTAATATATAAATTGACTTAATATATAATAGAGCTTGACGTGCAATAGCCAAAGATATAATTAGATCTAGTAATAAATTGGGCTTAACATTTAACGGGTCAAATAATGTGGGTAATCATGCATGACCCAAAAAATAATTAGGCTTAGGAATGAGTCAGGCGTAATGTATATTAATTGAGTCTATAATTAATTAGGCACAAAGCATAATTGAGCCTAGCAATTCGTAGGGTTTATGGGCCCAAAATATGATTAGACTTAATAAAAAATTAACTTAATATAAAATTATGCCATTTGAATGATTGGACTTAATATAAAAATGAATTTGATCATGAAATGGGTTTAATAAATAATAATTAGACCTTAGATGTAATTGAGTTTTATAATTAATTGCACTAGTCATTGTGCCTAAGATTTAATTGGATCTAATAGAAAATTAAACCTGATATATAATTGATCCAAGTAAATAATTAGACCTAAGAATGAAAGAAAACATATAGTTGAGCCTAATATATAAATGAACCCAACAATTAATTGGATTTAGTAAAAAACTAAGCTTAATAAATAATTGATCTTAACATACAATTGAGACAAATAAAATATTAAATTTAAGATGTAACAAGTAATCTTTAATAATTAAGTGGGCCTAAAACTTAATTTTACCTAAGAATTAGTTGTGTCTAATATGTAATTAGGGCTAAAAAAAAGTTGGACTTTCATATATAATTGGGCTTTAAATATATTTAAACCGGATAATTAATTGAGTTGAAAATATAATTTGATATGAGATGTAATTGAACTTAATAATTAAAGGACTAACAACTAATTGAACATAAGATATAATTGAAAATAAAAAGTAATTAAGCCTAGTAACTAATTAAGTTTGACATTTATTAATTGGATCCAAAATTTGATTGGGCTAAATATGTTATGATATTAACAATTAATTAGACACAAATTATAATTGAACATAAGATTAACTAAGTCTAATAACTAAATGGGTTCAACATTTATTATTAATTGAATATAAAGATTAATTAAGCCTAATAAGTAATTAAGTTTAACATTTATTAATTGCATCCAATATTTAATTTGGCTAAATATGTAATTGATATTAACAATAAATTGAACCTGGCAATTCATTAGGCCTTCTAAGTAATTAGCCTTAAAATTTGATTGGATATATTATAAAATAGGTTTAATATATAATTTGATCTAATACATTTGAGACCAATTATATTAAGTGTATTTCCTTCTTAGGCCCCATTATTTATTAAGATCAAAATTTATATTAAGCCCCATTAAAGTGTGACCTAACTAATCCTTAGGTACAATTATTGGTTATATTAAACATAAATATTTACATGGCCAAATTATATATTGAGCCAAAGTTTTAATTAAGCCCAATTAAATTTTAAGCTCAGTCAACTATTAGACTCAATGAATTGGTAAATCCAATGAATTATTGGGTGCAAATAATTAATACTTAGACAAATTAAATGTTAGGTCCAATTATATCTTGGGCTAGCACATATTAGGCCCCATTATGTATTAGACCAAATTACTTATTAGACTCAATTATATCTTAACTCTAATTATACTTAACGCATGACATCATATTCTCAATGTTATATAAGGCAATTATATTGTATGTCCAATTTTTTTAGGTCCAATTAAATTTGAGTTCTAATTAATTTTAGGTCTAATTATATGTTAGGTGATATTATTTAATTAATAAGCTTAATTATATCTTTAGCCTGACTCTTTCATTGGCCTGATTATTCAATAACTATATTTTCTATAAGGCTCAATTAAATCTTAGGTCTGACTAGATCTGAAGCATAATTAACTGTTAAATCGAATTAATTGTCGTACTCAATTTAATCTTAAACCTACATTTTATTAGCCCAATTTAGACCTTAGGCCCAATTATTAAGATAAATTATTTATTAAGTCAATTTTTGTAGTAAATTCATTTTTTTAAACCCAATCAAATCTGCTTAGTTAATTATTAAGCTCAATGAATTACTAAGGCCAATTAATTGTTAACCTTAATTACATATTCGACATAATTAATTCTGGGACTTAATTAATAATTGTTAGGCCCAATTAATTATTACACTCAATTATATAATTATAGTTGGGATTTAATTATATCTTACACTCAATACATTCTTAGGTTCAATTATGAACAAGATTCAAGCATGTTACACTCAATTATATCTTTTACTAAACTAAATTTTAAAACTAATTACTTATTAGTGTCAATTATCAATTATAGATTAAGGCCAACTATTTATTAGACCTAAGTATATATTAAATCAAATTTTTTATTGAATTCGATTAAATTTTAGGCCTAATTAATTTTTAGTGAAAGTTAAATCTTAGATTTAATTAATTATTAAGATCAATTAGTTGTTAAGCCTAACTAATTATTGGTTTATTGATTATTAGACTGATTTATATTTTAAGCCCAATTATATCTTAGATCTAGTTAATTATAAAGATCTAATATTTTTTAGACCCAATTATATGTAAAGCTAAACTTTTAACTAAGCCTAATTAATTATTAGATTAAATTAAATTTTAGGTTTAATTAATTATTAGACTCGATTAAATGTTAGGTCAAATTATTTGCTAGGTTTAACGAATTATTATGCTCAATTACATCCTAGGTCTAATATTTTAATAGGCAAAATTATATATTGACACAATTAATTTATTAAGCTGAATTAAATATTAAGTCTAATTTTTTATCAAATACAATTAAATTTTTGGCTTAAATAATTATTTGACCCAACAAATTGATTGACCTAATGAATATTTAGGCCAAATCAATTGTTAGGCTCAATTGCACATTGGGTTTAATTATCCATTAGATCCAACTAATTTTTAAGATCAATTAATGAATTTTAGGCCCAAATAGTTATTATGCTTAATTATATATTAAGTTCAATTGTAATTTAGGTATATGATCATATCTTGGGCTCAATTCATTCATAAGCTCATTTTGTATTGAGTTTAAACATGCCACACCTAATTATATCTTAAGATCTGTTAAATTTTGGACATAATTCTATTTTAAGCTCAATTGTTAAACTTAATGACATCCCAAATCCAATTATATCTCAAATCAAGTAAATCATTAAGTTCAAATATATTTTGAGCCCATTTATATGTGAAGCCTTATATTTTATTAGGCTATATTAGTTAATAATTTTAACTAATTTTTAAGCAGAAGACTTAATTAATTATTAGATCAAATTATTTATTCGGTCCAATTATTTGTTCGATTACATTATATAAAGGTTTAATATTTATTTGGTCTAATTATAGATTAAATTTAACTATTTATTACGCGTAATTTTTTATTAAACCTAATTAAATCTTAAGCTCAATCAATTATTTAGCTCAACGAAATATTAAACCTAATGTATTGTTACATTCAATTAACTGTTATGTTCAACTACACATTAGACTCATTATTTATTAGGTGTGTTTCGTTCATATATTTAATTATATATTAAGCTTAATTTTTTGTTATGCCTAATTAAATCTTAGTCCAATCAATAATTTAGCTAAACTAATGATTTGGTTCAATTAACTGCTGCACTCAATAATATTTTTAGTCCATTTAATTTTAAGCCTAATTAATGTACCTTAGGCTCAATTTTTTCTTGGACTAAAGTATTTCTCAATTTCATGCATAATACTATATCTTAAGCACTATTATTTATTGATTATGTTCAATTAAAATTTCGGTCCGATTATATCTCAAATTCAATTTATTTCTAGGTTCAATTATTTGTCAAGCTCATGCACGCTAAGCTTAATTAATTATTAATCTAATTATATTTTATATCATTTTAATTTTATGACTAGTTATATTTTAGGTTGGATTATGTATTATTGTCATTTCGTTCTTAAGCCCAATTATTTATTAGGATGAATTATATATTAAATCTAGTTCTTTTATTTGGTCTAGTTATATCTTATGTCCAATTAATTCTTAGATACAATTAAATCTCTAGCCCAATTCATTATTAAGCCAAATTAATTGTTAGGCTCAGTTACATCTTATGTCTAATTATTCATGAAGCTCAATTTTTTTATTAAACTTAATTAATTTTTAGACTCAATTAATTATTTGAACTTATTCCTTAGCCAAATGAATCTTGTGGTCCAATTAATTTTTAGGCTTAATTATGTAGCAGGGTCGATTATTTATTAGGTCTATTTCATTCCCAAGTTCAATTTTTTAGTGGGCTCAATTAAATATTATGCCTAATTAATTATTTGGAGCAATAAATTATCTACTTCAATTAAATATTGTTAAGCTCAATCACATGTTAGGACCAATTATGATAAATTTTTAGGCTCATTAACATATTAAGGTAATTTTTTGCGCTAAATTATTTTTTTGTTTCATGCATGATAGACCAAATTGTATCTTAAGCCCTATTATTGATTATTAGGCCTAATTATCTATTTGATCTAATTATTCGTAAAGCCGATTATAATTTAGGTTCAATTTTATTGTAGCTTTATTCTTAGTCCAATTATTTGTTGGGCTCTTGCATGCTCAACCTTAATTACAAGGCTTAATTATACCTCAAATCTGATTAATTTGATTAAATAATTTATTGCGTCAAATAATTAATTAGGTCTAATATTTAACTGAGTCTAAAAAAATTAGATATAATATTTAATTAGGCTTAAGAACAAAATAAGAGCTTAAGAAATATTTGAGTTTGATGTGTAATTAAACCTAATAATTAATTGAATCAAATAATTTATTAGGTCTAACAATTTATTGCCTAAAAAAATTCATTAAGACTAAGGTTTAACTAAGTTTAATAAAAAAATATACTTAATATATAATTGAGCTTAATATATAATTAAGACTAAGATATTGAACCTAAAATTAGACCTAATAAATAATTGAGCCTAAAATTAAGTTGGCTTCAACTTATTTTTGGTCTGAGAAGTAATAAAGCCTAACAATTAATGACCTCATGATTAGAGTGGTCCAACAATTAACTGAGTTTAATAATTAATTTAATCACAAATTTAATTATGACTAAAAATTAATTTAACTTAATAAAAAATTAAGCTTAGTAATAATTAGACTTAATAAATAATTAAGCTTAATCTATAATTTGAACTAAAAACAAAATAAAACTAATAAATGATTTGGTTTAAAATATAATTAAGTTCAAAATTTATTTAGACGTAACATACATGACTCAATGGTATAATTAGACGTAACATGCATGAATCCATGATATAATTGGGCATAGCTTATATGAACTCACAATATAATTATGGTTAAGAATGAATTGAGCGTATGAAACAATATAAAATAATAGGATCCATAGAATGATCCAATTTTAAGATCGAATTGAACATAAAAATTAATTGGACATAACAAGTAATTGGACTTAAAATTTATTAATTACACCCAAAAATTAATTTAATTTATTATTTAAATAGACTAAATATATAATTCAATAATTAATTAGACTTAGCAATTTATTAAACCTTATAATTAACCAGTCATAAGATTTGATTATGTATGATAAAAAATACTTAATGTACAATTTGACTTGATAACTAATTGACTTTAATATAGAATTAAGCATAAGAACTAAATTGGCCCAATAAACAATTAGGCATAAGATTTTTTTGAATCTAATAATTACTTGAGCTTAAAATTTGATTGTCTCAAAATTAATTAGATCATATAAAAATTGTGTTTAATATATAAATTAGAGCTAAGAAATAATTGATACATAGATATAATTGGGACTTATTAATGGGACAAAAATAATGAGGCTAATGTGCATTAGCCCAACCAATAACTTGATGTGTAATTAAGCTTAATAAATAATTAGCTAAGATATAATTAAACCTAAGATTAATTGGACATGAGATTTAACTGAGCTTAAAAAGTCTGATATATAATATAGTTAGAGTTTATATATAATTATACTTATGATATAATAAGACACACATAATTAGACTTAGAGATATAATTAGCCTAATAAATTATTCAGTTTGATACATAATCATCTTTTGAATAAGTTTGCAATGTAAGTTAGCCTAATAATTAACTAGACCTAATATTTATTACGTTTAATAATTATCAAGCTTGTAGTGCATGAACCTAAGAAACAATTGCGTTTCAAAACGAATGAGGCTTAAGATCATATAATTGAACATAACAACTAATTCGAATTGGGTCTAACAATATATTGAGCCCAATAATTAATTGATCTTGAAATTTAAATGGGCTTAGTAAATACTTCGACTTAAAATGTAATTAGGTCAAATAATTAATTAAGTCTAGAATGTAATTGATTACATTGAATTAGTTGAACCCAAAAAGTAAGTGAGCCTAATATATAATTCAGCCTAACAACTACTTGGATAATAATAAAAAAAAAAGTAGAGCTTAGTATATAATTTTACCTAAGAATTAAATGTGTAATTGAGCCTAACAATTAAGTTGACCTAACAAATTCATTAGGCAAATGGTTAAGCAAAATAATTTATTGAGCCTCGAATTTGATTGAGTTTAGTGAAAATAAAAAAAGAATCATAATATATAATTGTGCTTAGTATATAATTAAACTTGATAAAATATTAAACTTAAAATATAATTAAATCTAATAATTAATTAGAGAAAATAATTACGACCTACCAGTCAATTGAGTCAATTGGCCCCTCAAAAAAAGTTGAGCTTCATATAATATTGGGATTTAAATATATTTGAGGTCAACAACTAACTTAGCATAAGATACAATTGGATTTGAGATGTAATTTAATCTAATAATTAATTAGATTTAAGAATTACTTGAGCCTAACAAATTAATTACGCTCAAAATTTTATTGTGAATAAGAATTAAATAGGTTTAAGATTTAATCGGATATAACGTGCATGAATCCACTACATAATTGGGTTCACAAATAAGTTGAACCCAAATATAATTCAACTGAAGATATAACTATGCATAATAATTAGTTGGACCAAATAGTTATCTCAGTCTCATATATATTGATTACAACAAAAATTCATTGTATTTAATATTTAATTAAATTGAGCATAGAGTTAAGACTAACAATTAGTTAGACCTAGTAATTCATTTGGTGTTATTAATTAGGCCTGAGAATTTATTAGAATTAGACTTAACATATAATTCACCTAATAAATAATTGGACTTTTTGATCAAGTAATTGTACAACCAACTATTAACTTTTTTTATACATTTTTTTATCAAGTTTACATATTAACTTTTTTATTTAGTCTAAATTAAACATTATCTT
The DNA here is from genome assembly GCA_021397835.1 of Moringa oleifera. NCBI lineage: Eukaryota > Viridiplantae > Streptophyta > Magnoliopsida > Brassicales > Moringaceae > Moringa > Moringa oleifera. The sequence goes on from JAJFZO010000065.1 coordinate 3,454,434, forward strand.
TAATGTTTTAAAATAAATTATGTAAATAGAAGATATTGTACAACCAACTATGTTGTTGTATTTCCTCATGTTTGTTAAAAATTTTAAGTTAAAATCCATTGTACAAAATCATCAACTTGAATTGTTCCTTTATAAAAATAAAAAATAAAAGTTTATTTTGATTAAAAATGAACTTTTATTTTTTATTTTTGTGTAGAATTGGTTTAAAAAAACATTATAAGAAATTAATTAAAAATACGAATTATATGAAGTTCATTTTGATTTTGATTTTAATATTAATTATTGAATTATTGAATCTCACTCTCGATAAAATTACATAATATTAAAAATTATAATTTATTAAGTTTAGATTTTATGAAATATAATTAAAATTAAAATTAAATAATTTTCATATTATCTTTCAATCAAACAATAGAACAAAAGCATAAAAAAATATTATAATATTAGATTAACCATTTTCACTATTTCAATGATCTCTAAATATCATTTAACTTTTTAAAATTAGATGCGGTAAATTATGGGTTTTTTTTTTTTGTTAAAAAGAGTTGTTCATTGGTTAGTTTGCTATTAATGTATCACTTAGTTCTTTTGAACTTGATATATAATTTAATTTAAATTGATGTTTGAATATTTTCTCTTAATATTTTAAAACTTTCAAAAAAAAAACTCAAATATGATTTTCATAAAATTTGTCCCGCTCTTACTTTTGCAAAATTCCTATTCAACTCTTCAAATTTATTTGTTTTGGATTAAAAATTACAAACCTGATAATGATACATAGTAACCACCTAACATTTTTAAAATAAACTTTTCAAAATTAGAATTAAAGGTTGCTTTTTTTTGCTGTGTGCACTTGGCTGGTATTCATATGAACAAGCATAACTAAATCTATCATGCTGGCTAGTAATACCAATAAAAATTAATTCTAAAAAAATATATTATTATTTTCTATTAAACTTTGAATAAATTTGACTTCTCATTATTTCTTCCTCAACACATTAGTTTTTTGAATATGAAATTCAAAAAACATTTGAAAAGAAAATAAAAAAACTGAATATAGCACTCATTTTTCACGTGCCTTCTTTTATGTATTTCACATGCAAGTATCATATATGTAATACTTTATTTTTTTTATTTTTAATTAATCTTTACTATGTTTATAATGTATGGTAAGGAAAATAGGTTAACATTGAACCAAATACCATAACACAATAAATAATTTCATATATAATATAATAAAATTGATTTATTTTTTTAAATATTATCATTGCGAATTATTGAAAAGTGAAATTAAAATCTACTCGCTGCTGAGAATAATAATAATAACAATAATACTACTACTACTGCTATTAATAATAATAAAATTGATAATAATAAAAATAATAATTATTATTATTATAGTAATAAAGATAATGTTAATAATAATAATAAATCATAATTATTCATAATTAAATTTAAATTTAAAATGGAATATAAACAAAGCTCAATAAAATAAAAATAATTTTTTTTGAAGATAAGGGAAAACAATAAAAAAATGAAAGTAAGGCGATATTAAAAAAATTGAAATTAAAAATGTGGTAAAATACAAAATGACACAAAAATTAAAAAACAAAGCATTTTTTGAAAAAAATTAAAACTAAAAATGTAAAATAAAAAGCAAAATAAAAAAGATTCTTGCTTTCTCTTACTATTTTATTCGATAATCATTTATTTAACATTAATTTATTATTAAAAATAATTTAAATTAAAAACTAAAAATATAAATATACAAACAGAATTAAAAAGTGATTCTCTTGTTCTCTCATTATTATCCACAGCAGTCATTTTTTTACTTATAAAAAGCTAGATAACAAATGTTTCTTCCTCACATATAGTGACCCATTTTTTCAAATCTCAATGACATTATGTATCTCCTAAACTCAAAGTGAGACAAAGAAAGATCAAGAATATGCATTTCTCTTTCAATCCTCCCCTATTAGTCAATTCAGCATTATTATGTCACGACTTCACCTCTACCATCATGAACAACCATCACAAGGCCAGTTATTCTTTTGATCCATCAATGATTCCTGCCTCATCTTTTTATAAATTATGATTGCTGCGGAGACCACCACACCATGGTGCCAACCATCAAGGTCCTAAAGACCGGTTAATACATTATAGATTCTCCTTAGATTTGTACCTAAAAAAAGAAAAAAGTCAAGTCAATGATGAATCTAGTTGCAAAATATTTTTCTAGTTTTATGGATTTTTGTTTTGTTCTTAATGAGTTGTTTTTTGGGATTTTGGTGGGTATGATGATTGATTTGAGATTTGGAAGAGAATATGATGAGAGGATTGACGATTTTGACTGATGATTAATTAAATGTTAGGCTAATTTTTTTAGACCGAAATATTTTTTAATTTTGTGCACGATAGATCCAATTGTATCTCAAGCCTTATTATTGATTATTAGGCTTAATTGTCTATTAGGCCCCATTATATGTAAAGCTGATTTATTCATAAAGTCTAATTATAATTTGGATCTAATTATATTATAGACTTTTTGTTCTTAGGTCCAATTTTTTGTTGCGCTCATGCATGCTAAGGCCAGTTAATTATTAGGTTTAACTGAATCTTAAATCTAATTATTTATTGGATCTAGTTATATCTTAAATCTAATTAATTATTAGGCTCAATTAATTATTAAATTCAATTATGTCTTAGATCTAATTATTTATTGGATCCATTTCTCTTTGTGGCCCTTTTTTTTAATTAAGTTTAACTATTCAGGTGGCCCAATTATATATTAAATTAAATATTTTATTAAACTGAATTAAATCTTAAGGTTGGGTAATTATTAGAATCAATGAATTGTAAAACCCATTAAATTGTTAGGTTGAATGACATATATCATGGTATTACGTTAAATTTCATATTAAGCTCAATTTTTTAATAAATTTAAAATTTTAGGCCTAATTAATTTTCAAGCCAAACAAATTGATAGGTGCAATTATTAACTTTAACTACATATTTGACCCAATTAAAAATTGCATCAAATTAATTCTTGGATCTAATTAATAAATGTTATGCTCAATTATATATTAAGTTGAATTATAACTCAGGCTAATTATATCTTAAGCTCAACTAATTTCTATGTCCTATTATATATTTGACCAAATTAAATCTTGGACCCAACATATATTTTAGGCCCAATCATGTATTAAACTCATTTTGTTCTTGGCCTAATTATATAGTAAGCCTAATTTTTTATTTGATCAATTACAAATTAAATTTAATTTTTTGTTAGACCTAATAAATCTTAGCTCTAACTAATTCTTGAACACAATTAAATCTAAAGCTCAGTTAATTATTTGATTAAATTATTGTTAGATTTAGTTAATTGTAAGGCTCAATCACATATTATGACTAATTATCTATTAAGCTCAATTATATATTAAGTTAATTTGTTTATTCAATCTAATTAAGTCCTGTGCTTAATTAATTATTTTACCTAACAAATTATTAAGTTTAATGAATTGTTAAGTTCAATTAATTGTTAAGCTTACTTACATGTTATGCTCAATCATTTATTAAGTATATTGCATTTTTAACTCCAATTATATATTAAGGCAATTTTTTTGTGAGGCTAAATTGAATTTTATGCCCAATATGTTTTTAGTGCAATGCATTGTTTGGTCCAATTAAGTGTTAAGCTCCATTACATATAATGCTATCTCTAATCCTATGCACCAAATTTAACATCAATTTAATGTTAATTTTTTTAAAATATTTCAACACCCAAATTTTTTCGTCTCCAATCCATTTACATGAAATTGGTGTTATGCTATTATTTTTAATAATATACATAATAATTATCAATAAAAATATTTATAATATTTTAATATAACTTAAGTTTTTAATTTATTTATTTTAAATAAATTAATATTATATAATAAATTATATATTTTTAATAATTTTTAAAATTAATAATTTACAAATTATTGGAGTGTCTTAGTTTTAATTAATATTATAATTTGAGTTTATGTTATAATCGTTAGTGTATTATTATGTTTATTGTACTATACTTTTAATTAAAGTACATTTTTATTAAAAATTTAATTATATCATAAATTATAAATTAATATAATTCTTTGTATATTTTTAAAAAATAATTTTGATATTATGTAAAATATGATCATTAATTAAATAAATAATAATTATTAATTTAAATAAAATAAAATTATGTATTGAATATTGATCTCATTTTAAAGATATTGATGAGATATTCTTAATGGTATAATTTTTTCTTAAGTTATTCATTAAAAACATATTTGATTTAAAAACTTAGAAAAATTAATTATATAAAAAAATTTTAAAAATTCTTTTAATGTAGCTAAGCACTGTAGTTTTACCAAATTATCGATCTATATTTGCTGTTTCATTGGCGACCATGTTAACACATTTTGAACACTAGATTAGTCTTTTGGTCTTCATTGGATATGGCCTTAGGCCTAATAATATTTATAGCCTAATTAATTTTTATGCCAAATTAATATAAGTTAGGCTCAATTGTTTGTAAAGTGAATTATTTCTAAGTTTCATGTATAATAGACCCAAATATATCTTACGTGATATTATTTACTATTGGGTCCAATTCTTTGTAATAGTCAATTATATCTTAAGTGTAATTATAATTTGGATCTATTATATCTTAAGCCCAATTATTTGTTGAGTTATGACTATAGGTTTAGTTTATTATTGGCTCCAATTATATATTAAATCCAATTAAAATTTGAACCCACTTAGGCTCAATTATTTATTAGAGTACTTCGTTTTTATACTCAATTATAGATTAAGTCCAATTATTTATTAAGTCTAACTATATGCTAAGTTTAATTTTTTATTAAGTTTAATAAAATCTTAGATTATTTAATCATTGGACTCGATCAATTATTAGGTGCAATTAGTATGTCATGTTATGTATTTGGCCCAATTAAATCTTGGACCCAATATATATTTTAGGCCTAATCATGAATTAAATTCATTTTGTTCTTGCCCTAATTATATATTAACCATAATTTTTTATTGGATCATGCAAATTAAATCTAATTTTTTATTAGAATCAAGTCCAATTAATTCTTAAGTAGAATTAAATCTTAAGCTCAATTAATTGTTTGACCAAATTATTATTAGATTCAATCAATTGTAAGGCTCAATCATATCTTAGGCCTAATTGTCTATTAAGTTCAATTATATATTAAGTTTAATTTTTGATTCAATCTAATAAAATCCTGTGCTCAATTAATTCTTTTGGCTAACAAATTATTAAGTTTAATGAATTGTTAGGTCCAATTAATTGTTAAGCTTACTTACATATTATGGTCAATCATTTATTAGGTATATTTCATTTTTAACTCCAATTATATATTAAGGCAACTTTTTTGTGAGGCTAAATTGAATTTTATGCCCAATATGTTTTTGAGCTCAATGCATTTTTTGGTCCAATTAAGTGTTAGGCTCAATTACATATGAGATCATCTCTAACCTTATGCACCAAATTTAATATCAAATTGATGTTAAAAGAAATCTTTTTAAAATATTTCATTACCAAATTTTTTTTAATCTCTAATCTATTTACACCAAATTAGTGTTATAATTTTATTTTAATAATATATATAATAATTATCAATAAAAATATTTATAATATTAATTAATTTATTTAAAATAATAAAATAATTAACATAACTTAAAAATTTTGATTTATTTATTTTAAATAAATTGATATTATACAACAAATTATATTTTTAAAAATTAATAATTTACAAATTATTGGTGTGTTTTACTATCATGTCCAATTCTTTGTAAGAGTCAATTATATCTTAAGTCCAATTATAATTTGGGTCTATTATATTTTAGGTTCAATTATTTGTTGAGGTCGTGAACTATGGGTTTAGTTTATTATTGGGTCCAATTATACATTAAATCCAATTAAAACTTGAACCCACTTAAGCTCAATTATTTATTAGAGTACTTCATTTTTATACTCAATTATAGATTAAGTCCCATTATTTATTAAGTCTAAGTATATACTAAGTCTAATTTTTTATTAAGTTTAATAAAATTTTAGATTATTTAATTATTAGACTCGATTAATTATTAAGCGCAATTACATCTTATGCCCAGTTATATATTAGATCTGATTCATTATTAGGCTCAAATGTATTTCATGATTATTAGATTTAGTTAATTGTCAAACCTTATTATTTTTTAGATCTCATTAATTGCTAAACTCAATTAAATCTAAAATCCAAAATTTTATTAGATTAAATTATATATTAGCTCAAATATTTATTAAGTTCAATTTTTTACAAAGCCAAATAAATGCTAAACTCAAATGATTGTTCAACCCAATAAATTGTTTGCACAATGAATCTTTAGGTCAAGTGAATTGTTGGGCTTAATTATTAAATAAATATTAAGAACTGCAAATATTAGGCTTAATCAATTCTTTTGTTGAAATGAATTATTCAATTCAGCTAATTATTAGGCTCAATTATATATTAGGTGTCATTTCTACATAGGTCAAATTAATATACGTTAAGTTCATTTTGTTCCTGAGCTGAATTATTTCTTAGGTCTAACTATATATCAAGCTAAATATAATCTTAGACCCAATTATATTTGAACTCAATTATTTTTTAATCTATTGCTTTTTAGACTTAATTATAGATTAAGATTAATTTTTTTAGGTTAAATCAAAACGTAGGCCCAATTGATTCTTAATCACAATTAAATCCTGAGCTCAATTAGTTATTAGACTGAATTAAATGTTGGATCAAATTAATTGTTAGGCTTAGTTACATCTTAAGCCCAATTATATCTTATACTAAGTTAATTATTGCACTCAAATATCTTTTGAGCCAAATTAATTGTTTGACCTACTTATTCGCTAGTTCCAATTAATATTTACGCTCAATTATATTTTAGGTTCAATATTTTGATAGGATTAATTTTATATTAAGCTTAATTATTTGTTAAACTTAATTATATATTAATTTTAATTTGTCATTAAGCCTAATTAATTTTGAGGCTTAATTAATTATTTGGTTAAATAAGTTGTTCATCCAATGAGTTAAACATTAGACTCAATTAAATTTTAGGCATAACTAATTTTTTGACACGATAAATTATTTGTCTACTAACATATTAAGCTCGATTACATATTATTAGATCCAATTATTTTTATGGTCCCATTAATTTTTTGGCCCAATTAATGTACATTAGGCTCGATCATTCTTTTGTTAAATTTTTTTTTTGATTCATGCATTATAGACCGAATTATATCTTAAGCTGGATTATTTATTATTAAGTCAAATTTATCAATTAAACTCAATTATTTATAAGGCCCAATAATATGTTAAGCTAAATTATTTCTTTGTTCAATGCATATTTGGTAAGATCAATCACATGTTAAGACTAAATATTATTAAGCTCAATCACATGTTGGGTCCAGTTATGATAAATTTTTAGGCCTATTAATGCATTAAGATAACTCTTTTGGCTAAATTATTCTCCGTTTCATGCATGATAGACCAAGTTGTATCTTAAACCTTATTATTGATTATTGGGCCTAACTATCTATTTGATCTAATTATTTGTAAAGTCGAATTATAACTTGGGTCCAATTATATTGCAGGCTTTCTTCTTAGGTCAAACTATTTATTGGGCTCTTGCATGCTCAACCTTAATTACAAGACTTAATGATGTCTTAAATCTGATTAATTTGATTAAACAATTCATTACGTCAAATAATTAATTGGGTCTAATATTTAACTCAGTGTAAAAAAATTGGGCATAATATCTAATTAGGCTTGAGAACAAAATAAGTTTAAGAAATATTTGAGTCTGATGTGTAATTGAACCTAATAATTAATTGGATCAAACAATTTATTAGGTATAACAATTGTTGCCTAAAAAAATTCATTAAGAGTAGGATTTAATTCAGTTTAATAAAAAACAGGCTTAATATATAATTGAGCTTAATACATAATTAAGACTAATAAGATATTGAACCTAAAATTAAATTGGTTTCAATCTATTTTTGGGCTTGAGAAGTAATAAAGTCTAACAATTAATGACCTTATGATTAGAGTGGCCTAGCAATTAATTGAGTCTAATAACTAATTTAGTCACAAATTTAATTATGACTAAAAATTAAGCTTAATAATAATTAGACTTAATAAATAATTAAGCTTAATCTATAATTTGAACCAAAAACAAAATAAAAATAATAAATGATTTGGTCTAAAATATAATTAAGTTCAAAATTTATTTAGATGTAACGTACATGAGCCAATGATATAATTAGACGTAACGTGCATGAATTCATGATATAATTGGGCGTAGCTTGTATGAACCCACAATATAATTATGGTTAAGAATGAATTGAGCCTATGAAATTATAGGATCCACACAATGATCCAATTTAAGACCAAATTGAACATAAAAATTAATTGGATATAACAAGTAATTGGACTTAAAATTTATTAACTAGACCTAAAAATTAATTTAATCAAATATTTAAATAGACTAAATATGTAATACAACAATTAATTGGACTTAGTAATTTATTAGGCCTTATAATTAACCAGTCATAAGATTTGATTATATATGATAAAAAATTGGGCTAATGTACAATTTGTCCTCATAAATAATTGACTTTAATATATAATTGGACATAAGAACTAAATTGGCCCAATGAACAATTAGGCATAAGATTTTTTTGAATCTAACAATTAATTAAACCTAACAATTAATTGAGTCTAAAATTGATTGTATCTCAAAATTAATTAGATCTTATAAAAATTTTGTTTAATATATAAATTAGATTTAAGAAATAATTGACACATAGATATAATTGGGGCTTATTATTGGGACAAAAATAATGAGGTTAATATGCATTAGCCCAACTAAAACTTGACGTGTAATTAACTTTAATAAATAATTAACTAAGATATAATTAGACTTAAAATTAATTGGACATGAGTTTATATACAATTATACCTACGATATAATAAGACACACATAATTAGACTTAGAGATATAATTGGCCTAATAAATAGTTCAATCTCATATGTAATTGGACATCTTTTGAATAAGTTTGCAATGTAAGTTAACCTAACAATTAGTTAGACTTAATAATTATTAAGCTTGTAGTGCATGAACCCAAGAAACAATTACGTTTCAAAATGAGTTAGGCTTAAGATCATATAACTGAACATAACAATTAATTTGAATTGGATCTAACAATATATTGAGCCTAATAACTAATTGATTTTAAAATTTAAATGGGCTTAATAAACACTTTGACTTAAAATATAATTAGATCGAATAATTAATTAAATCTATAAGATAATTGATTCCATTGAATTAGTTGAACCCAAAGAGTAAGTAGGCCTAATATATAATTCAGCCTAACAACTACTTGGATAATAATAATAAAAGTTGAGCTTAGTATATAATTATATCTAAGAATTAAATGATCCTAATAAATGATTTAGTCTAATGTGTAATTGAGCTTAATAATTAATTTGACCTAACAAATTCATTAGGCAAATAGTTGGGCAAAATAATTTATTGAGCCTCGAATTTGATTGAGCTTAGCGAAAACAAAAAAAGCACCGTAATATATATATTTGTGCTCAATATATAATTAAACTTGATAAAATGTTAGACCTAAGATGTAATTGACCTTAATAATTAATTAAAGTAAATAATTATGACCTAACAATCAATTGAGTCTAATAATTAATTATGCTTAAAATTTAATTTTTTTAATAACTAATTAGGTTTAATAACTAAATTGGTCCCCCTAAAAAAAGTTGAGCTTCATATGATATTGGGATTTAAATATATTTGAGGTCAACAGCCAACTTAATGTAAGATACAATTGGATTTGAGATGTAATTTAATTTAATAATTAATTAGATCTAAGAATTAATTAAGCTTAATAAAATTTAATTGTGAATAAGAATTAAATAAGGTTAAGATTTAGTCGGATATAATGTGCATGAATCCACTACATAATTGCGTTCATAAATAAATTGGACCCAAATATAATTCAACTAAAGATAAAACTGAGCATAATAATTAATTAAACCAAATAATTATTTGAGTCTCATATAGATATTGATTGCTAAAAAAATTAATTAGATATAACATTTAATTGGGTCAAACATAAAGTTGAGACTAACAATTAGTTAGATCTAGTAATTCATTTGGTGTTATTAATCAGGCCCAGGAATTGATTAGAATTGGACTTAACATATAATTCATCTAATAAATTATTCAAATGGAAGATATTGTACAACCAACTATGTTGTTGTATATTTCTTCATGTTTGCTAAAAATTTTAAGTTAAAATTTGTTGTACAAAATCACCAATTTGAATTGTTTTTTATAGAAAAATAAGTCAATTTAGACCAAATGGATATTTTGTGTAGAATTGGTTTTAAAAACATTGTAAGAATTGATTGAAAAATACAAATTATATAAGGTTCACTTTGATCTTTATCTTAATATTAATTATTGAATTGTTGAATTTCACTCTCAATAAAATTATCTAATATTAAAAATTATAATTTGTTAAGTTTAAATTTTATGAAATATAATTAAAGTTAAAATTAAATAATTTTCATATTATCTTTCAATCAAACATGAGAACAAGGACATAAAAAATATATTATAATATTAGATTAATCATTTTCTATTTCAATGATCTCTAAATATCATTTAACTTCTTAAAATTAGATACAATAAATTATGGTTTTTTTTTCTCGATTTGAAAGAGCTGCTCATTGGTTAGTTTCCTGTTAGTGTACTAGCGAGTCCTTCTGAACTTGAGATGTAATTTAATTTATATTTATATTTGAATATTTTCTCTTAATATTTCAGAACTTTCAAAGAAAGACTTAAATATGATTTTCATAAATTTTGTCCCACTCTTACTTTTGAAAAAATCCTATTCAACTCTTCAAATTTATTTGTTTTGGATTAAAAATTACAAAGCTGATAATGAAACATAGTAATCGCCTAACATTTTTAAAATAAACTTTTTAAAATTAGAATTAAAGGTTACTTTATTGTGTGTACACTTGATTGGTATTCATATGAACAAGCATAACTAAATCTATCATGCTGGCAGTAATACCATTAAAAATTAATTTAAAAAAAACAATATTTGTTTCTATTAAACTTTGAATAAATTTGACTTCTCATTATTTCTTACCCAACACATCAATTTTCTCAATATCAAATTCAAAAAACATTTGAAAGGAAAATAAGAAAAACTAAATATAGCACTCGTTTCTCACATGCCTTCTTCCATGTATTTCACATGCAAGTATCATACATGTAATGTTTCATTTTTGCCCTTTTAATTAATCTTTACCATGTTTATAACGTATGATAAGGAAAATGGGTTAACATTGAACCAAATACCATGACACAATAAATAATTTAATATATAATATAATAAAATTGATCTTTTCCAAAATACTATCATTGCAAATTATTGAAAAGTGAAATTGAAATCTACTCGACGTCGAGAATAATAATAGTAATAACAACACTACAACTAATAATAACAATAATAATATTGATAAAAATTAAAATAATAATAATTATTATTATAATAATAAAGATAATGTTAATAATAAAAAACCATAATTATAAAAATATAATTAAATTTAAAATAGAATATAGACAAAGTTTAGTAAAATAAAAATAAAATTTTTGGAAAACAAGGGGAAACAATAAAAAAAATGAAAGTAAGGCAATATTAAAAAAAATTGAAATAAAAAATGTGGTAAAATAAAAAGTGACACGAAAATTTAAAAAACTAAAATATTTTTTTTCACAAAAATAAAAATATAAATATAAAATGACAAACAAAATAAAAAATGTTCTTTCTTTCTCTTAGTATTTTATTCTATAATCATTTATTTAACATTAATTTATTATTTAAAACAATTTACATTAAAAACTAAAAATGTAAATATACAAACAGAATCAAAAAGTGATTCTCTTTTTCACTCATTATTACCCCACAACGATCATTTTTTTTTACTTATAAAAAAACTCAATAAGAAATGTTTCTTCCTCACATATAATGACCCGTTTTTTCAAATCACAACGACATCATGGATCTCTTAAACTCAAAGTGAGACAAAGAAATATCAAGAATATGCATTTCTCTTTCAATCCTCCCCTATTAGTCAATTCAGCATTATTATGTCACGACTTCACCTCTACCACCATGAACAACCATCACAAGGCCAGTTATTCTTCTGATCCATCAATGATTCCTCCCTCATCTTTCTATAAATTATGATTGCTGCGGAGACCACCACACCATGGTGCCAACCATCAAGGTCCTAAAGACCACTACAAAATTGTCTTGGTATTACATTATAGATTCTCCTTAGATTTGTACCTAAAAAAAAGAAAAAAGTCAAGGTGGATGATGAATCGAGTTGCAAAATACTTTTTCTAGTTTCATGGATTCTTGTTTTGTTCTTAATGAGTTGTTAGTTTGGGTTTTGGTGATTACGATAATTGATTTGAGATTTGGAAGAGAATATGATGTGAGGATTGGCGATTTTGGCCAATGATTAATTAAATGTTAGGCTAAGTTTTTTAGACTGAATTACTTTTTAATTTTGTGCATGATATAGATCTGATTGCATCTTAAGCCTTATTATTGATTATTAGGCTTAATTGTCTATTGGGACCAATTATATGTAAAGCTGATTATGCATAAAGTCTAATTATATTGTAGGCTTTTTGTTCTTAGGTCCAATTGTTTGTTACCTCATGCATCTTAAGCCAATTAATTATTGGGTTCAATTGTATCTTAAATCTAATTAATTATTATGCTCAATTAATTATTAAATTCAATTATATCTTAGACCTAATTCATCAGATCCATTTCTCTATGTTGCTCATTTTTTTATTAAGTTCAACTATTTAGGTGGCCCAATTAAATACTAGATCAAATATTTTATTAAACTATATTAAATCTCAGGATTGGGTAATTATTAGAATCAATGAATTTCTAAGCCACTAAATTGTTAGGTACAAATAATTGTTAGGTTTAATGACATATTAGCACCCATTATTTTTGTGCCTAATTGATTCATAGAGCGAATTAACCTAATACCAATTCATTCCTAAACTTAATTCTTTCTTGGGTTCATGCATGATAGGCCCAATTAATTATCAAACCCAATAAAGTATTAAGTTCAGTCATATCTTGTGTTCTTCACTCAATTATTTTTTAGGTCATATTATTTGTTAGACTCAATTATATATGAGCTCTAATTATATCATATGTCCAATTTTTACGGCCAATCATATCAAGATCCAATTAATTTGAAGTTTAATTATATCTTAGGCTATATTATTTATTAACCTTAATTATATGTTGAATTATTTTTTGGGCTTGCTCAGATTTGCTTAATTAATTTGGTCAAATCATATATTAAGCCCTTTTTTTTTTGTATAAAACCTAATTTAATCTTAGGCACAACTAATTTTCAAAGCACAATTAATTTTAGGGTCAATTAATAGTTATGTGTAATTAAATGTAAGACTTAATTAAATCTTAGGTTTAATTATTTACTAGGTCAATTTAATTCTTAGGTTCAATTATACATCAAGGTCAATTATTTATTACGTCAAATTTTATGTTCAGCTTAATTTTTTAATAGATCTAATAAAGTTTTAAGCCTAATTAATTATTAGGCCAAATAAATTGATAGGTGCAAGTAATTTTTAACGTCAACTACATATTTGACCCAACTAAATATTGCATCAAATTAATTATTGGATCTAATTTATAAATGTTAGGCTCACTTAATGTTATGCTCAATGATATCTTAAATTCAATTACAACTCGGCCGAATTATATACTAAGCCTAATTTTTTATATGATCAATTACAAATTAAATCTAATTTTTTATTAAACCTAATAAATCTTAGGTCCAACTAATTCTTAAGCACAATTAAATTTAAAGCTCAGTTAATTATTTGATCAAATTATTGTTAGATTCAGTTAATTGTAAGGCTTGATGACATATTAGGCCTGATTGTCTATTAAGCTCAATTATATATTAAGTTTAATTTTTTGTTCAATATAATTAAATCTTGTTCTCAATTAATTATTTTACCTAATAAATTATTAGATCTAATGAATTGTTAGCTCCAATTAATTATTAACCTTACTTATACATTATGCTTAATTATTTGTTAGGTATATTTCATTTTTAAGTCCAATTATATATTAAGGTAATTCTTTTGTGAGGCCAAATTGAATTTTATGCCCAATATGTTTTTTGGCGCAATGCGTTGTTTGGTCCAATTAAGTGTTAAACTTCATTACATATTAGGCCATCTCTAACCTATGCACCAAATTTAACATCAATTTGATATTAAAAAATCTTTTTAAAATATTTCAACTTCTAAATTTTTTTGTCTCTAATTTATTTACATCAAATTGGTGTTATGCTATTATTTTTCATAATATACATAATAATTACAATAAAAATATTTATAATATTAATTAATTTATTTTAAATAAATTAATATTATGTAATAAATTATATATTTTTAATAATTTTTAAAATTAATAATTTATAAATTATTGAAGTGTTTTTGTTTTAATAAATATTGTAATTTGAGTTTATGTCATAATCGTTAGTGCGTTATGTTTATTGTACTATGCTTCCAATTAAAGTTAATTTTTCATCCAAAGTTTAAATTATATCATAAATTATAAATTATTAAAATTCTTTGTATATTTTTAAATAATAATTGTGATATTATGTAAAATATTATTTTTAATTAAATAAATAATTATTATTAATTTAAATAAAATAAAATTGTATATTAAATATTAATCTTTTTTTGAAGATCTTAATTAGGTATTCTTAATGGTATAATTTTTTCTTAATAATATGATATATTTATTGAGTTGTTCATCAAAAACATATTTAATTTAAAAACTAAAACAGTAATTATATAAAAAATTTTAAAAATACATTTAATGTAGTTAAGCATTGTAGCTGCACCAAATTACCGATCTATATTTGCCGTTTCATTGAAGATCATGTTAGCACGTTTTGAACACCATATTGGTGTTTTACCATCTTCATTGGATATAGCCTTAGGCCTAATAATATTTATAGCCTAATTAATTTGTATGCCAAATTAATATAAGTTAGGCTAAATGGTTTGAAAAGTGAATTATTTCTAAGTTTCATGTATAATAGACTTAAATATATCTTACGTGATATTATTTACTATTAGGTCCAATTCTTTGTAAGAGTCAATTATGTCTTAAGTCCAATTATAATTTGGGTCTATTATATCTTAGGTCCAATTATTTGTTGAGTTCATGAACTATAGGTTTAGTTTATTATTGGGTCCAATTATATATTAAATCTAATTAAAACTTGAACCCACTTAGGCTCCATTATTTATTAGAGTACTTCATTTTTATACTCAATTATAGATTAAGTCCAATTATTTATTAAGTCTAAGTATATACTAAGTCTAATTTTTTATTAAATTTAATAAAATTTTAAATTATTTAGTTGTTAGACTTGATTAATTATTAAGCGCAATTACATCTTAGGACAAGTTATATATTAGATCTAATTAATTATTAGGCTCAAATGTATTTCAAGCCTATTATTTATCAAGCCCAATCACATATGACCAACTTTTAATTCAACCAAGTTAAATATCAGACTCAATTAATTTTAAGGCAAAATTAAATTTTAGGCCTAACTAATTATTAGATTCAATTAATTGCTAAGCCTTTTTATTTTTTTAGATATAATTAACTATTAAATTCTATTAAATATAAAATCCAAAATTTTGTTAGATAAATTATATATTAGCTCAAATATTTGTTAAGTTCAATTTTTTATTAAACCCAAATAAATACTAAGCCCAATTGATTGTTCGACCGAACAAATTGTTTGCTCAATGAATCTTTAGATCAAATGAATTGTTGTGCTTAACTATTAAATAGATTCATTTCGTTCTTAGGGCCAATTATATTAAGCACTGTAAATATTAGGCTTAATCAAATCTTTGTTGAAATGATCTACTCAATTAATTGTTAGACTCAATTATATATTAGGTGCCATTTATACTTAGGTCAAATTAACATACGATAGGCTCAATTTGTTCCTTAACTAAATTATTTCTTAGGCCTAACTATATATCAAGCGAAATATAATCTTAGACCCAATTATGTTTTAATCTATTTTCTTTTAGACTTTTATAGATTAAGATTAATTTTTTTATTAGGTTAAATCAAAACTCAAGCTCTATTGATTCTTAATCACAATTAAATCGTGAGCTTAATTAGTTATTATACTCAATTAAATGTTGGGTTGAATTAATTGTTAGGCTTAATTACATCTCAAGCCCAATTACAACTTATGCTAAGTTAATTATTGTACTCAAATATATTTTAAGCCAAATTAATTGTTTGACCTAATTATCCGTTAACTCCAATTAATATTTAAAGCTCAATTATATTTTAGATTCAATATTTTGATAAGATTAATTTTATATTAAACTTAATTATTTGTTAAACTTAATTATATATCAATTTTAATTTTTCATTAAGCCTAATTGATTTTGAGGCTTAATTAATTATTTGGTCAACGAGCTATTCGACCCAGGGAGTTACACATTAGACTCAATTACTTATTACACCCATTTCGATCTTAGGTTTAATTATATATTAAACTTAATATTTTATTAGACTTAATTAAATTTTAGACATAACTAATTATTTGACAAGATAAATTATTTGTCCACTAAAATATTACGCTCGATTACATATTATTAGACCCAATCATTTTTATGGTCCCATTAATTTTTTTTTGGCTCAATTAATGTATGTTGGGCTTGATTAATTTTTTGTTTTAGACATGATAGACTGAATTATATCGTATTTATTATTAGGCCAAATTTGTCAATTACACTCAAT
Organism: Moringa oleifera; assembly: GCA_021397835.1. NCBI lineage: Eukaryota > Viridiplantae > Streptophyta > Magnoliopsida > Brassicales > Moringaceae > Moringa > Moringa oleifera. Next base: position 3,471,484 of record JAJFZO010000065.1, read on the forward strand.
TATTTATAAGGCCTAACAATATCTTAAGTGCAATTATAATTTGGATCCAATTATATATTAAGCCAACTTCATTCTTATGCACAATTATATATTAAGACAAATTATTCTAAAATCAATTAAATATTAAGCACAAGTATTTATCATCCTCAATTGAATTTTAGGCCTAACTAATTTTTAGTCACAATTAAATCTTAAGCCTAATTCATTGTAAGGTCTAATTAATTACTACACTAAATTATGTCATACATATAATTATTTATTAGGCCCATTTTGCTATCAAGCCTATTTTTTTATAAAGTTCAATTAGATATCAGAACCCTTTAATTCTTAGATAGAATAAAATCTTAGTCCCAATTAGTTATTGGGTTTAGTTACTAGTTAGGCTTAATTTTTTGCTAGGTCGAATTAATGATTAAGCGCAATTCCATAGATCTAATAATTATATATTAAACTCAATTAATTAGATCCAATTAAACCTATTTTTATTAAAACTAATTGAATCTTAAGCTCATTTAACTATTTAATCTCAACGATTTAATGGTGAACAAAACAATTAAAGATCTAAATAATTAATTAGGTATAATAATTAATTGAGTCTAATAATTAATTGAATCGAAGGTTTAATGGTGACAAATATTTAATGGATCTTAATAAAAGATTGGGTTTTACATATAATTAGTCTAATAAATAATTGAGCAATCAATAACTGGGTTTAAAAATAAAATAAAACTAATAAATATTTAGAATAAAAACATAATTGTCCAATATTTAGTTGAGTATAAGTTAAAGTGATCATAATTTGCATGAATAAAATATATTTTGCTAAGAAATGAATTGAGTGTAAGATATAATTCAATTAAAATTAAACTTAAGATATAATTGGCTACAATAATTAATTAATCTAGTATTTATTAATTGAACCTAAAATATAATGATTGGATTTAAAAGTTTATTAGATTTAATATTTAATTGCGTGAAATATGTAATTGAGATTAAAAATTTATGTGACCTAATAATTCATTATACTTAACAACTAATTAAGTTTAAGATTTGATTAGATTTAAAATAAAATCAAGCTTCGTATGTAAGTTGAATGAACAATTAATTGGTCATAATAAATAGTGTTTGAGAATTAGTTGTGCTTATTAATCAATTGGATTGAATTGATTAGGTTAACGTTCATGAGTCCAAAAAATAATTTTATGAATATAATTGGACCTAAAATAATATAAAGTACTATATATATATACTTAAAATTAATTGACTTCAGATTTAATTTAACTTAAAAAATTAGGCATATTAATTATGCCCATGATATAACGTACCAATTATAATTGAACTTTAGACATAATTGGACTTAATATATAAATTGACTATATATATATATATATATATATATATATATAATAGAGCAAGGTGTGCAATAGTCCAAAATATAATTAGATTGAATAATAAGTTAGGCTTAACATTTAATGGGTCAAATAATTTGGGTCTATCATGCATGACCCAAAAAATAACTGGGCTTAGGAACGAGATGGGCCTAATATATATTAATTGAGCCTATAATTAATTGGACACAAAGAATAATTGAACCTAACCATTCAGTAGGCATAGCAATTAATTAGGTCTATGAGTCCAAAATATGATTAGACTTAATAAAAAATTTGAGTTAATAGAAAATTAAAAAATTTGAATAATTAGACTTAATATAAAATGAGTCCAATAACGAAATGGGTTTAATAAATAATAATTACACCTTAGATGTAATTGAGTTTTACAATTAATTGCACTTAACAAGTAATTGTGCTTAAGATTTAATTTGATCTAATAAAAAATTAAACCTGATATATGATTGATCCAAATAAATAATTGGGTCTAAGAATGAAAACCAAATATATAATTGAGCTTAAGATATAAATGAACCCAACAATTAATTAGGTTTAATAAAAAACTAAGCTTAATCAATAATTGATCTCAAAATACAATTGAGCCAAATAAAATATTACACTTAAGACGTAACAAGTAATCTCTAATAATTAAGCAAGTATAAAACTTAATTCAACCCAAGAACTAATTGTGTCTAATATCTAATTAGGCTTAAATAAAAAAGTTGGGCTTTCATATATAAATTTTGCTTTAAATGTATTTAAGTCGAATAATTAATTGAGTTGAAGATATAATTTAATATGAGATGTAATTAAACATTATAATTAAAGGACTAACAATTAATTAGAAATAAAAAATAATTGATGAGTATCATAATTAATTAAGTCCAATATTTGATTATGAATAAAAATTAATTGGGTCCAAGACTTAATTGGGCCTATGACGTAATTAGTTGTAGTGGCATAAACCCACTAAATAATTAGGCTTAGAAATGAATTAAGCATGATTGGACTCAAATTATAATTGAACATAGGATATAATTGGACATAAAAATTAATTGAGCCCATTAACTAATTAAGTTTGACATTTATTAATTGGATATAAAATTTGAATGGGCTAAATGTGTAATTGATATTAACAATTAATTAGACTCAAATTATAATTGAACCTACAATAGGGTTCAACATTTATTATTAATTAGACATAAAGATTAATTGAGCCTAATAACTAATTGGGTTCAATATTTATTAATTGGGCTCAAAATTTAATTGGGCTAAATATATAATTGATATTAACAATTAATTAAACCTGGCAATTCGAAGTAATTAGCCCTTCTAATTCATTTTTAAGGCCCAATCAGTTACTCAGTTCATGTATAATAGGCCCCATGTTATCATATGCTCAATTATACATGAGACAATTATTTTCAATTATATATTAAACCCAATTAAAACTTGAACTCACTTATATTTTAGGCTCAATTATTTATTAGAGTACTTCATTTTTATACTTAATTATAGATTAAGTCCAAGTGTATACTAAATCTAATTTTTTATTAAGTTTACTAAAATTTTAGATTATTTAATTATTGGACTTGATTAATTATTAAGTGCAACTACATCTTAGGCCCAATTATATATTAGATCCAATTAATTATTAGGCTCAAATGTATTTCATGATTATTAGATTTAGTTAATTGCTAAACTTTGTTATTTTTTAGATCTCATTAATTTTTAAACTGAATAAAATCTAAAATTCAAAATTTTGTTAGATTAAATTATATATTAGCTCAAATATTTATTAAGTTCAATTTTTTATAAAGCCAAATAAATGCTAAAACTCGATTGATTATTCAACCCAACAAATTGTTTGCACAATGATTCTTTACGTCAAATGAATTGTTGGGATTAATTATTAAATAAATTCATTTCATTCTTCAAGCTAATTTTATATTAAGAACTACAAATATTAGGCTTAATCAATTCTTTGTTGAAATGAATTATTCGATTCAATTAATTGTCAGCTCAATTATATATTAGGTGTCTTTTTTACATAGGTCAAATTAATATATGTTAGGCTCATTTTATTCCTTAGCTAAATTATTTCTTAGGCCTAACTATGTATCAAGCTAAATATAATCTTAGAGCCAATTATATTTAAACCCAATTATTTTTTAATCTATTGCTTTTTAGACTTAATTATAGATTAAGATTAATTTTTTAGGTTAAATCAAACATAGGCCCTATTGATTCTTAATCACAATTAAATCCTGAGCTCAATTAGTTATTAAGTTGAATTACATCTCAAGCCCAATTATATCTTATACTAAGTTAATTATTATACTCAAATATATTTTGAGACAAATTAATTGTTTGACCTAATTATTCCCTAGCTCCAATTATATTTTAGGTTCAATATTTTGATAGGATTAATTTTATATTAAGTTTAATTACTTGTTAAACTTAATTATATATTAATTTTAATTTTTTATTAAGCTTAATTAATTTTGAGGCTTAATTAATTGTTTGGTTAAACAAGTTGTTCAGCCAATGAGTTACACATTAGATTCAATTAAATTTTAGGCATAACTAATTTTTTGATACGATAAATTATTTGTCCACTAAATATTAAGCTCAATTACATATTATTAGATCCAATTATTTTTATGGTCCCATTAATTTTTTCGCCCAATTAATGTACATTAGGCTCGATCATTCTTTTGTTAAATTATTTTTTCGATTCATAAATGATAGACCAAATTATATCTTAAGTTGGGTTATTTATTATTAGGTCAAATATATTAATTAAACTCAATTATTTATAAGGTCCAATAATATCTCAAGTCCCATTATAGTTTGGATCCAATTATATATTAAGCTAACTTCGTTCTTATGCACAACTATATATTAAGACAAATTATTCTAGAATCAATTAAATATTAAGCACAAGTTTCTATCATCCCCAATTGAATTTTAGGCCCAACTAATTTTTAGTCACAATTAAATCTTAGGCCTAATTCATTATAAGGTCTAATTAATTTCTACCCGAAATTAAATTATACATATAATTATTTATTAGGCCCATTTTGTTATCAAGCCTAATTTTATGTGAAGTTCAATTAGATATTAGACCCTTTTAATTCTTAAATAGAATAAACTCTTAGTCCCAGTTAGTTATTGGGCTCAGTTACTAGCTATGCTTAATTTTTTGCTAGGTCCACTTAATGATAAAGGTCCATTTTATAGATCTAATAACTATATATTAAACCCAATTAATTAGATTCAATTAAATCTATTTTTCTATTATATTTTATACTCAATACATTCTTAGGTTCAATTATGTACAAGATTCAAGCATGTTACACTCAATTATATCTTTTACTAAACTAAATTTTAGGACCAATTATTTATTGGTATCAATTATCAAGTATAAGTTAAGGCCAATTATTTATTAGACCTAAGTATATATTAAACCGATTTTTTTATTGGACTGGATTAAATCTTAGGCCTAATCAAGTTTTAGTTAAAGTTAAATCTTAGACTTAATTAATTATTAAGATCAATTACTTGTTAAGCCTAACTAATTATTGGGTTATTAATTATTAGACTCATTTACACCTCAAGTCCAATTATATCTCAGATCTAGTTAATTATTTAAGATCTAATATTTTTTAGGTCCAATTATATGTAAAGTTGAACTTTTAACTAAGCCCAATTGATTAATAGATTAAACTAAATTTTCCACCTGATTAATTATTAGACTTAATTAAATGTTAGGTCAAATTATTTGCTAGGTTTAATAATTTATTAAGCTAAATTACATCCTAGGCCTAGTATTCTAATAAGCAAAATTATATGTTAAACCAAATTAATTTATTAAGCTGAATTAAATATTAAGTTTAGTTTTTTTTTATTAAATACAATTAAATTTTCAGCTTAAATAATTATTTGACCCAATAAATTGATAAACTTAATGAATTTTTAGGTCAAATCAATTTTTAGGCTCAATTGCATATTGGGTTCAATTATCCATTAGATCTAATTAATTTTAAGATCAATTATTTGGCTAAATTATTTCTTTGTTTCATGCATATTGGTAAGCTCAATCATGTGTTAAGACTAATTATTGTTAAGTCCAATTAAATATTGGTAAGCTCAATAACATGGGAATTAAATATTAAGTCTAATCAAATACGTTCAGCTCAATCACATGTTAGGTCCCAATTATGATAAATTTTTAGGCCCATTAATACATTAAGGTAATTTTTTGGCTAAATTATTTCTTTGTTTCATGCATGATAGACCAAATTGCATCTTAAGCACTATTATTGATTATTAGGCCTAATTATCTATTTGATCGGACATAACGTGCCTAAATCCACTAAATAATTGGGTTCATAAATAAGTTGGATCCAAATGTGATTCAACTATAGATAAAACTAAGCATAATAATTAATTGGATGAAATAATTATTTGAGTCTCATATATATTGATTGCCACAAAAATTAATTGGATCTAACATTTGATTGGGTCAAACATAGAGTTGGGACTAATAATTAGTTAGACCTAGTAATTCATTTGATGTTATTAATCAGGCCCAAGAATTGATTAGAATTGGACATAACATATAATTCACCTAATAAATAATTGGACTTTTTGATCAAGTTTTTCATATATTTTTTTATCAATTTTACATATTAAAATTTTCATTTGGTCTAAAATAAATATTATCTTTAATTTTTTAAAATAATTTATTTAAATAGAAGACATTGTTCAACCATTTTTGTTGTTGTATATTTCTTCATGTTTGTTAAAAATTTTAAGTTAAAATCCAATATACAAAATCACCAACTTGAATTGTTCCTTCACAAAAAAAGATAAAAGTAAGTAGATTTAGACCAAATGGATATTTTGTGTAGAATTGGTTAAAAAAATTATAAGAAATTAATTCAAAAATACTAATTATATAAAGTTCATTTTGATTTTGATTTTAATATTAATTATTGAATTGTTGAATCTCACTCTTGATAAAATCATATAATAATAAAAATTATAATTTGTTGAGTTTAAATTTTATGAAATATAATTTAAGTTAAAATTAAATAATTTTCATATTATCTTTCAATTAAACATGAGAACAAGGACATAAAATATATATTATAATATTAGATTAACCATTTTCACTATTTCAATGATCTCCAAATATCATTTAACTTCTTCAAATTAGATGCGGTAAATTATAGTTTTTTTTTTCGATTAGAAAGAGTTATTCATTGGTTAGTTTGCTATTAGTGTATAAATGAGTCATCTTCAACTTGATATATAATTTAATTTAAATTTATGTTTGAATATTTTCTCTTAATATTTCAAAACTTTCAAAGAAAGACTCTTACTTTTGCAAATTTTCTATTCAACTCTTCAAATTTATTTGTTTTGAATTAAAAATTACAAAGTTGATAATGATACATTGTAATCACCTAACATTTTTAAAATAAACTTTTTAAAATTAGAATTAAAGGTTACTTTTTTTATGTGTGCACACTTGATTGGTATTCATATGAACAATAACTAAATCTATCATGCTGGCTAGTAATACCACTAAAAATTAATTCTAGAAAAAAACAATATTATTTTCTATTAAACTTTGAATAAATTTGACTTCTCATTATTTCTTCCTCAACACATCACTTTTTTCAATATGAAATTTCAAAAAACATTTGAAAAGAAAATAAAAAAAACTAAATATAGCATTTGTTTCTCACATGCCTTCTTCCATGTATTTCACATGCAAGTATCATATATGTAATACTTCATTTTTTTCTTTTTTATTAATCTTTACTACGTTTATAATGTATGATAAGGAAAATAGGTTAACGTTGAACCAAATCCCACAACACAATAAATAATTTAATATATAATATAATAAAATTGATCTATTTTCTAATATTATCATTGCAAATTATTGAAAAGTGAAATTAAAATCTACTCGTTGGTGAGAATAATAACAGTAATAACAATACTACTACTACTACTAATAATAATAATAATAATAAAATCGATAATAATAAAGATAATGTTAATAATAATAATAAATCATAATTATAAAAATATGATTAAATTTAAATTTAAAATAAAATATAAAAAGTTTAGTAAAATAAAAATAAAATTTTTAAAATAAAAGAAAACAATAAAAAAATGAAAGTAAGGCAATTTGAAATTAAAAATGTGGTAAAATAAAAAACAACACGAAAATTTAAAAAACCAAAACATTTTTTAAAAAATATAAATATAAAAAGAAAAAACAAAATAAAAAATGATCTCGCTTTCTCTTACTATTTTATTCGATAACATTTATTTAACATTAATTTATTATTAAAAATAATTTAAATTAAAAATTAAAAATATAAATGTACAAACATAATCAAAAAGCGATTCTTTCTTTCTTTCATTATTATCCACAACAGTCATGTTTTTTTTTACTTATAAAGCTCGATAAGAAATGTTTCTTCCTCACATATAATGACCCATTTTTTGAAATCACAATGAAATCGCGTATCTCCTAAACTCAAAGTGAGATAAAGAAAGATCAAGAATATGCATTTCTCTTAAAATCCTCCCCTAATCATCAATTCAGCATTATTATGTTACGACTGCTTCACCTCTACCACCATGAAAAACCATCACAAGGCCAGTTATTCTTCCAATCCATCAATGATTCCTCCCTCATCTCTTTGTAAATTATGATTGCTGCAAAGACCACCATACCACCGTGCCAACCATTAAGGTTCTAAGGACCACTACAAAATTGCCTTGGTTAACACATTATTGATTCTCCTTAGATTTGTATCGAAAAAAAAGAAAGAAGTTGAGGTAGATGATGAATCGAGTTGCAAAATACTTATCCTAGTTTTATGGATTTTTGTTTTGCTTTTAATGAGTTGTTAGTTTGGGTTTTGGTGGGTACGATAATTGATTTGAGATTTGGAAGAGAATATGACGCGAGAATTGGTGATTTTGACCAATGATTAATTAAATGTTAGGCTAATTTTTTTAGACTGAATTATTTTTAATTTTATGCATGATAGATCTAATTGTATCTCAAGCCTTATTATTGATTATTAAGCTTAATTGTTTACTGGCCCAAGTATATGTAAAGCTGATTTATGCGTAAAGTCATTTGGATCTAATTATATTGTAGGCTTTTTTGTTCTTAGGTCCAATTGTTTATTGCAGTCATGCATACTAAGCCCAATTAATTATTGGGTTTAATTGTATTTTAAATCTAATTAATTATTAAATTTAATTACATCTTAGACCTAATTATTCATTGGATCCATTTCTCTTTGTGGCCCATTTTTTTATTAAGTTCAACTACTTAGGTGGCTCAATTATATAGCAAATCAAATATTTTATTAAACTAAATTAAATCTTGGGATTGGGTAACTATTAGAATCAATGAATTGCTAAAACCATTAAATTGTTAGGTACAAATAATTGTTAGGTTTAATGACATATTAGCACCAATTATTTTTGTGCCTAATTGATTCATAGAGTGAATTAACCTACAATACACCCAATTCATTCCTAAACTCAACTCTTTCTTGGATTCATGCATGATAGGCCCAATTAAATATCAAACCTAATAAATTATTAAGTTCAGTCATATCTTGTGTTCTTAACTCAATTATTTATTAGGTCATATTTTTTGTTAAACTCAATTATATATGTGCCCTAATTATATTATATGGCCAATTATCGGGATCTAATTAATTTAAAGTTTAATTATATCTTGGCTATATTATTTATTAACCTCAATTATATGTCAATTTATTTTTTTGAGCTTGCTAATGTTCGCTTAATTAATTTGGTCAAATTATATATTAAGGCATTTTTTATGAAACATAATTTAATTTTAGGCGCAACTAATCTTTATGGTCAATGAATAATTATACATAATTAATTATAAGACTCAATTAAATCTTAGGTTTAATCATTTAATGTGTCAATTTAAACTTATAATAGCTGATTGACATCAATAAATAGGTTAAATTAGATCAACCCACTAAGGTCAACAAATTTCTTATTTAAACTTAACTAATTAAATCATTATTAATAAGTTTTATTTTTTTAGGTGTAATTAAGTTAGTCTATAATCATTATTTGTTGAACATAAGAATGAGTTTGATACTTTTTATAATTAAAGCGCTTGTATATTTGAAGTATTTGAATTTGGTGAATAAAAAAATACAAGTCAATACAAATTAAAAGAAATGATAGAAGAGTTAGCAATAAAGATTGAAAGTTGTATAATAAAATAAGTTCATATAATTTTTTAATTTAAAAATGTACTTACTTATATAATGAAATTAAGAAATGTATATAATTGACAAGTGAGTAAATGTCAGCTTAGTTAGCATGTATTTATCTTGTAGTAATACATTAATTTTTTAAAATTATATTTATTTGATTAAATATAATTATTTATTTGAAATCATAATCTCTAAACCCTAGACGTAAACTTAAACTCTTAAACCTTAAAGCCTAATAACTAAACCCTAAATCTTAAACTCTAAACCCTAATTCTTAATCCCTAAACCATCCATCTTCTTTAACCCCTAAACCTTAATAACTAATCTCTAACCCCTAAGGCATAACCCTTAATGCCTAACCCCTCCACCTTAAACCGTAAAACTTTAACCCCAAAACCCTAAATCCTAACCCCTTAAACCTACTCCCTAAACTTGAAACTTAACACTCTAAACCATAAATGCTAAACCCTAAACCTACAAACCTTAAGCCTAAACCCTAACCCTTAAAGTCAAAACTCTCAACTCTAAACCCCAAAGATTTGAACCTTAAACCCTGCCCCTTAAACCTTAAACACTAAACTCTCAATCCTAACTATTGCCCTAAACCTTACTCAAAACCTTCACCTTAAACTCCAACCCCAAATCCCTACACTATGAACTCTAAATGCCAAACTATAAGCCATAAACTATAAACTCTAAACCATAACTCCGAAGCCCTGAAGTCTTTTTCATAAACCCTAACTCTTAATCCTTAAACTCCAAACTCAAATACTTAAACCCTAACTCCTAACCTTTAACCACTAAATTCTAAACTTTAAAGCCAAACACTTAAACTAGAAATTGTAAATCTTAGACTCTGAACCGTAAACAAGAAATCATAACCCCATACCCCTTATGGTTTAGTGTGTAGGCTTTAAGGGTTGAGGTTTATGGTTTAGAGGCCAGGGTTTAGGTTTAGGGTTTTGCAATTAAGGTTTTAAGTTTTACTGGTTAGGGTTAGGGTTAAGGTTAAGGTCTAGGATTTACATGTTCCAATTTTGAGGTTAGGGTTTAGCATTAAGGGTGAAGCTTTAGAATTTAGTGTTTTAGGTTTTAGAAATGGGGTTTTGGGTTTGGGATTAGAGTGGGGATTTATGGTCTAGGGCTTTAGAGTTTTAGTTAAGGATTAAGTGTTTATTGGTTAACTTAGGGTTTATAGTTTATTGTTTTAGGATTAAGTTTGGGGCTTTGGGTTTTCATTTGGTATTAATTGTGTAAATGGGTTAGGGTTTCAAGTTTATTTTTTCGAGATTTAAGAGCTAGGGTTTGGATTTATAGTTTAGGGTTTAAGGATAAAGGTTGAAGGATTATCATTTAGGTTTTAGCGTTTAGAGTTGAGGGTTTAGTATTTAAAGTTTAGGATTTATGGTTGGAAGATTTAGTCAGGGGTTAAGGTCTTAGAGTTAGGTTCAGGTTCGTAGGGTGAAGGGATAAGGATACTAGGTTCTATGATTAGCATTTAGGGATTAAGATTTAGTGTTTACAACTTAGGGTTAAGGTTTAGGCAATTTGGGTTAGAGCTTAGGTTTTAAGGTTTTAAGTTTATGGTTCAATGTTTAATGTTTGGGGTTGCGGTTTTGAAGTTTGGTTAGGGTTTAGAATTTAGCATTCATGATTTAGGGTTTAGGGGTTAAGGTTGAGGTCTAATCATATATGAAACATAATTTTTTTATTAGATTCAATTACATTTAAGCGTAATTAATTATTTGATGCAATAAATTGTTTGTCCAATAAAATGTTAAGATTGATTACATATTAATCCACTTATTTTTATGGTCCAATTAATGTATGTTAAGCTAGATTCATTCTTTTGCTAAATTATTTCTTTGTTTCATGCATGAGAGACTTAATTGTATCGTAAGCCTTATTATTTATTATTAGGCCAAATTGTCTACTAGAGTCAATTATTTATAAAGCCTAATAATATCTTAAGTCTAATTATAATTTGTATCCAATTATATATTAGATCTAGTTCGTTCTTATACACAATTATATATTGAAACAAATTATTTTAGAATTAGTTAAATATTAAGCACAAGTTTTTATCATGCCCAATTGAATTTTAAACCCAACTATTTTCAATCACAATTAAAAGTTAGGCCTAATTCATTGTTAAACTCAGTTATGATTATTATGGCCCATTTTGTCACCAAGCCCAATTTTGTATAAAGTCCAATTAGATATTAGACCCTTCTAATTCCTAAGTAGAATGAAATCTTAGTCCTAGTGAGATATTGGGTTCAGTAAATCTTAGTCCCAGTTCAATTAATGATTGGGCTCAATTTATATCCTAGGTATGTGTATTAATTTAAACTGAATTACATATTAAAGATAATTAATTATTAGACATCGTTTTTTTATCATTAAAATCAATTATGAGGCCCAACGAATAGTTATATCCACTTAAATATCATGCCTAATTACACCTTACACTTAATTATTTATTAGGCTTATTTCATTTTTAGGTCCAATCATATGTTAAGCATAATTAAATTTAGATCTTAAACTCAAAATTCTACACCCTAATCCCTAACACGAAACCTTAAACTCAATCCCCTAAACAGTAAGCCTTAAACCTCAACCTTCAATACTTTAAACCCTAAACCTTAACCCCTACCCTTAAACTCTAATCCTACTCCATAAACCCTAACGTTTACACCCTAAATCTAAAATCATAACTTCTAAACCCTAAACCTCAAACCTTGAACACTAGACCTAAACTCAAAATCTAGCTCCTAAACCCTAACATGGAACTTCAAATCCTAAACTTAAATAAGTGATTCCTTAACTAAAACACCAAAGCCTTAAACCCTAACCCTAATCCTTAAAGTCTAACCCCCTAATGCTGACCCATAGACACTAAACCGAAAAACTTAAACACTAAACTTCAAATCCTAAACCTAAACAAGTGATTCTTTAACCAAAACACCAAAGCCCTAAAACCTAACCATAATCCCTAAATGTTACTCAATCATTAAACTCCGAATTCTAACCCTTAATGCTAGAACTGTAACTCCTCAATACTAAATCCTACACCGTAACCCCTATACACTTAACCCTAAACCATAAACCTTAAACTCTAAATCTCAAAGCCTTAATCCTTAACCCAAAACTTCTAAACCCCAAAACTTAAACCGTGAACCTTAAACATGAAATCCTAAATCTTAAACCTTAAAACCTAAACCTAACACCAAACCCTTAAGTCATAAACGGTAAAAGCTAACCACTAAATCATAATTATCAAAACGTAAATCATAAACCAAATCTCCTATACCCTAACCCCCAAACCTTAACTCCAAAATCATAAAATTTAACCGTAAGATTTAGGAGTTGAGTTTTAAGGGTTATAGGCTAAAAGGTTAGGGTTCAAGGGTTAAGGGTTTAAAGTAGGATTTAGAGTTTGGGGTTAGGGTTTAGGAGTTAAGTTTTAAATTAATTTTACCTATTTTGCATGAAAACAGGAAATAATTGGATCTAGAAATGAAGTGGACTTACCACATATATTGGCCAAAGATATACTTAAGCCTCATAATTAGTGGACCCAAAAATTTAATTGGACATACCAATTAATTGATACTAATAATTAAATCAGGTAAAGATAAAAGTGTACCTATGAATTAGTTAGATAATCAAACTCAACATATGATTGATCTTTATGTATAATGAGTCTAAGAAAGAAATAGTCTTAATAAATAATTTACTGTAAATATAATTGGACTTAGGTTGTAATTGGAACCAATAATTTTTTAAGCCTAATATACAATTAGACTTAGCATACCGGATTTGTCTAGAAATAAATTCGGCTCAATATATAATTGGATCTAACAAATAATATAGTTTAATATATACTTGTGCCATGGGATAAAATAGGTCATGTAAATAATTATATCTAAAATATAGTTGGATTCAATAATTAATTGGCCTTGAGAAGAGGGAGCACAACAAAAAATGAGACCAAAGAACGAATTCAACTTAGATACAATTAGACCTAAAATAATATAATAATTAGACTTAATTTATTGTTGTGCCTTAAAAATAATTGAACTTGACTAATCAAGCCTAGTAAATAATTGAGTTAACATATAATTGAGCTTAAGAATAAAATAAGCTCTACAACTAAGTAAATGTAAGATGTCACTGAGTCTAAAAATTAATTTGACCTAATAATTAATTGGATGAATACTCAATTGTGCCCAAAAATTAATTATGTACAGTAAACAATTAAATTTAATGTGTAATTGATCATAATAAATAATTAACCTTAATATATAATTGTAGTTGATCATAATAAACAATTAGAACCAAATGAGGTTAATGTATAATTAGATCTAAAATATAATTCGATTTAAAATAAAAACGGACCAATAATAATTGGGTCATGTATGCATGAGCCCAACAAATAATTAAGCCTAAAAATAAATTAGTCTTAAGATATAATTGAACTCAAATTTTAATTGCGCTTAAAATATAATTGGGCCATATAAATAATTGAATCCAATATATTTTTCAGTCTAATAATAAATAATAATGCTTAAGAATAATTGAGTCTATCATAAATGAAATTGAGAAATAAATCAATCTTGGAAAAAATTTAGCCTACCATATATTAATTGGATCATAAAAATAATTGGGTGTGACATGTAATTTAGCCTATCATATGTTAATTAGGCCTAAGAATTAATTGTACTATAAAAATAGTTGAGTGTGATACGTAATTTAGCCTAATAATTAATTAGACTAAATAATTTATCGCATAAAATAATTAACTGAACCTGAGATTTAATTAAGGGCAAATAAAAAATTAGGCTCAAAAGATATAAATGAACCTAAAAATGAGTGAGCGTAATGGATAATTGAGCACAATGTGTAATTGAGTAGAATAATTAATTGAAACTGATAATTCATTGTGCCAGTAATTCATTTGGTGAAATAATCAATTGACTTTTAATAAAATTTTTTGAGTTTAATAAAAAATTTAATTTAAAATATAATTAAGCCTAATACATATTGGACTGAATAAAATATTAAACTTAAGATGTAATTAAACCTAATAGTTAATTGAATCAAGCAAATAATTAGGCCTAACAATTACTTGAGTCTAATTATTGGACCTAAGATTTTATTTTGCCTAAGAATTAGTTTGACTTAACAATTGATTGGGCTTAATAAATAAATGAGCGTAATAAATAATTAAACTTAATAAATAATTACATCTAAAATATATTTATGGCCACTAAGTAATTAGGCCTAAGATATAATTGGGCTTGAGATATAATTGTCAAACTTAATAATTAATTGAGCCTAACATATATAAGATCTAACAATTTATTCGACTAACAATTAATTAGAAACGAAAAATAATTGATAAGCATCATAATTAATTAAGCCCAAAATTTAATTATGAATAAAAATTAATTGAATCCAAGACTTAATTGGGCTTATGATGTAATTAGTTGCAATGGCATAAACCCACTAAATAATTAGGCTTAGAAATAAATTAAGTCTAAGATGATTGGACTCAAATTATAAGTGAACATAAGATATAATTGGACATAAAGATTAATTGAGCCTAATAACTAATTGGATTTAACATTTATAATTGTACCTAAAATTTAAATATGTAATTGATATTAACAATTAATTGGACGTGGCAATTCATTACGCCTTCTAAGTAATTAGCCCTCAAATTTAATTGGATATATTATAAAATTAAGTTTAATATATAATTTCATCTAATAATTAATTGATCTCAATATATAATTTGGCATAAGAATTAAATTGGCCAAAGAGATAATTAAGCATAAAATTTAATTAAGTCTAACATTTTATTGGACCTAACAATTAATTGGCCTTAATAATTAATTGGACATAAGATTTATAAGTACTCAAAAATTTGTTGGGCTTCATAAAATATTAAGTTTAATATATAATTAGATCTAAGAAATAGTTGAGCTGAAGATTGGCCATGTTAATTAATGAAGTTAGCATGCATGAGCCTAACATATAATTAGGTATAATAAATAATATGACCTAAGATATAATTGAACTTGAAATTAATTGAGCTTGAGATCTTGTGGCTAAAAAATATGACATACAATATAATTACACCTCACACATAATTGGATCTATGATGTAATGATCAAATATTAGTTAAACTTGAGATATAATTAAGCACAAAAAATAATTCGAATGAATATATAATTAGGCATAGTGTGCAAATTAACCCAAGATATAATTAAACCTAACAATTAATTAGAGATAATATTTACTTAATCAAATAATTATTATTAGTAGCTCTATTGTTAGTAATAAGCCTAATTATTTATTGGGTCAAATTATATCTAAGTCCAATTATTGATCCAATTGTATCTTAAGCCCAATTTGTTTTTAGATCCACCTATTTGTTGTATTATGTATGATAGTCCCAATTAATTATTTGACATAATTATATCTTAAATCTCATAAATTATTGGATCTAATTACATTTGAGATCAATTATATTAAGCCTATTTCCTTCTTAGGTCCAATTATTTATTAGGATCAATTATATATTAAGTTCCATTAAAGTGTGACCTAACTAATTCATAGGTAGAATTATTAGTTAGACTCAATTACATCTTAAGTCTAACTATATATTAGGCTCATTTCATTTTTTGACCCATTTTTATATTAAATATAAATATTTACATGACCAAATTATATATTAAGCCAAAGTTTTAATTAAACTCATCTTAAGCTCAATTATATATTAGATTCAATGAATTGGTAAATCCAATGAATTATTGGGTGCAAATAATTTTTAGACTTAATTACATAGGAGGGTCAATTATTTTTTGTACATGATTAAATTAGTAAGGATAATTAACTTATGTTAGTTCCAATTCATTTTTAAGACCCAATCATTTACTCTGTTCATGTATAATTGGCCCAATTAATACTTCGACACATTAAATGTTAGGTCCAATTATATCTTGGGTCAGTGGACCCCATTATGTATCACACCAAATTATTTATTGGACTCAATTATATCCAAACACCCATTATATTTAACTCATGGTATCATATGCTCAATTACATATGAGGTAATTATATTGTATGTCCAGTTTTTTAGGTCCAACTAAATTTGAGTTCTAATTAATTTTAGGTTAATAATATCTTCGGTGATATTATTTAATTAATAACACTAATTATATCTTTAGCATGACTATTTCATTGGCCTGATTATACAATAACTATATTTTTTTATAAGGCTCAATTAAATCTTAGGTCTAACTAATTCTCAAGTACAATTAATTGTTAAACTAAATTAATTGTTGTTTTCAATTTAATCTTAAACCAACATTTTATTAGCCCAATTTCGGTCTTAGGCCCAATTATTAAGATAAATTATTTATTAGGTCAAATTTTGTAGTAAATTCATTGTTTTAGCCCTAATCAAATGTTAAGCTTAGTTAATTAATAAGCTCAATGAATTAGTAAGGCCAATTAATTGTCAACCTTAATTACATACTTGATGCGATTAATTTTGAGGCTTAATTAATAATTGTGAGGCCCAATTAATCATTACACTCAATTATGTTATAAGTTAAATTATAGTTGGGATTCAGTTATATCTGATACTTAATACATTTCTAGGTTCAATTATGTATAGGGTTCACGTACATTACACTCAATTATATCTTTTGCTAAACTAAATCTTGTATCCAATTATATTTTAGGACCAATTACTTATTAGTGTCAATTATCAATTGCAGATTAAGTTCAATTATTTATTAGACATAAGTATATATTAAATAAAATTTTTTATTAGATTCGATTAAATCTTAGGCCTAATCAATTTTTAGTTAAAGTAAAATCTTAGACTTAATTAATTATTAAGATCAATTAATTGTTAAGCCTAACTAATTGTTGGGTTATTAATTATTAGACTCATTTATATATCAAGCCCAATTATATGTTAGGCCTATTTAATTATTAAAATTTAATATTTTTTAGGCCCAATTACATGTAAAACTGAACTTTTAACCAAACCGAATTAATTCTTAGATTAAATTAAATTTTGAGCTTAATTATTAGGCTCAATTAAATGTTAGGTCAAATTATTTGCTAGATTTAATAAATTTTTAGGCTCAATTACATCTTAGTCTAATATTTTAATAGGCAAAATTATATATTAGATCCGATTAATTTATTAAGCTGAATTAAATATCAAGTCTAATTTTTCATTAAATACAATTAATTTTTCGGCTCAAATAATTATTTGATCTAACAAATTGATAAACTTAATGAATTGTTAGGCTCAATTGCACATTGGGTTCAACTATCCATTAGATCCAATTAATTTTTAAGACCAATTAATGAATACTAGGTCCAAATAGTTATTATGCTTAGTTTTACATTAAATCCAATCATAATTTGGGTATATGATCATATCTTAGGCTCAATTTATTCATAAGCTCATTTTGTATTGGATTGAAGCATGTTACGCTCAATTATATCTAAAGATCTATTAAATTTTAGACGTAATTATATTTTAAACTCAAATTATATATTTACCTCATTTTGTTCTTGGACTCATTTATAAATTAAGTCCAACTAAATCTTACGTCTAATTAATTATTAATCAATTATTTGGACTTAAAGAACGAAATGCATTAATACATACTTGAGCCTAAAATATAATAGCCGTACAATTAATATGACCCTAGATGTGATTGGATCAATAATTAATTGGGCTTAGCATACATGAGGTTGATAAATAATTGGACCTAGGAAAAAACTGGGCCTGAGATATAATTGAATCCAAATTTTAATTACACTTAGTATAATTAGACTCAATAGATAATTTCATTAATAATAAATAATATTGCTTAAGATATAGTTATGTATATCATGCATGGATTAGTTAAACTTAATAAATAATATGGCCTAATAAAAAGTTGAGCTTCATATATAATTATTAAGCCTAATTATATCTTGGGCATTATGCACACCAAGCTCAATTATATGTAAATTTAAATTATTTATTAAGTCTAATTATATTGTTTTTAGGTCCAATTAGATCTCAAGCCTAATTATTTTTAAGTTTTATTATTTAGTAAGCCTAATTTATGCTGAATTATTTCCTGAACTCATGCAC
Source organism: Moringa oleifera (assembly GCA_021397835.1). NCBI lineage: Eukaryota > Viridiplantae > Streptophyta > Magnoliopsida > Brassicales > Moringaceae > Moringa > Moringa oleifera. The sequence continues at coordinate 3,490,356 of JAJFZO010000065.1, forward strand.
ATTAACCTCATCAATTAATAAGTCCAATCACATCTTCGGCTTGACTATTTCTCAGGCCTATTTGTACATTATATTTAACATTTTATAAGGCCCACCTATTTTTCGGGCACAATTAAATTTTAAGTCCAATTAATTATTAGGGATAGCTAATTGTTAGGTCTACTTAATTGTAAGACTTGATTAAATCTTATGCCTAGTTATCTATTCTGTCACTTTAGTTCTTATGCCTAATTATATATTAAGACCAATTATTTATTAGGTTAAGTAATATATAAATCAATTTTAAATTATATTCAATCAAATCTTAGGGCTAATCACTTGTAAGGCCTAATGAATCGCTAGCTCTAATTAAATATTAATATCGATTACATATTTAGCTCAACTAAATTTAGGGTCCAATTGATAAATGTTAAACTTGATTAATTATTAGGCTCAATTAATTTTTATGTGTAGTTATATTCTATGTTCAACTGTAATTTGGATCCAATTAATTATTAATATCAATTGCACATTTAACTGTCCATTTATTAGTGCTGACCCAATTAGATGTTAAACTTATTTAAGTTTTATGTCCGATTATATTTTATGTTTAATTATAATTTTGGTCCAATTAGATCATATGCATAATTCATTTGCAGGCCCAATTATTTAGCGTATTTATGCATGCTACGACCAATCATATATATTCTAGTCTCAATTAATCTTAGACCTAATTAATTTTTATCTACAATTAATCATAGGGCTAATTAACTATGAGGTCATCAATTAATTCTTAGGTCTAATTAATAAATATTTTTGGCTTAATATAAAATTTGTTCATGTTAATATTTTAATTTAATACAACAATGGGTTAGATAATGAAATGGGCCTTATAAATAGTTAGGCCCAAGATGTAATTGAGCTTAACAATTTATTGGGCTCACAATAATTGCACCTCTAGAATTAGTACCAAAATTTAATTCGGCTTAATATATGATTTATTCTATTAAATAATTGAGCTTGATATATTATTGAGCCTAAAAATTAGATAGGCTAAAATTTAATTTGGCTTGCATATAATTGATTCCATTAAATAATTAAATTTAATATATATTAATGGACTTCATAATGAAATAAGCTTAATATGTAATTGATCTTGATAATTAAACTCAATAATTTAGTTGATTTAAGATACAATTGCACCAGATAATTAATTGGAGCTAGCATGCATAAGCCCAACAAATAGTTACAATTGCACCAGATAATTAATTGGAGCTAGCATGCATAAGCCTAACAAATAGTTAAACTTAAGAACAAATTGGCCTTGAGATAAAATTGTACCCAAACTATACATAATTAGACTTAGATATAATCAGATGTTCTAGATAATTGGGCACAATAGGTAATTAGGCCTACTACTAATAATAGGGCTACTAACAATAATTATTTAATCTAAATATCATCCTCATTTAATTATTAAGTCTAATTATACATTGGGCCTTATGCATACTAGGCTCAATTATGTATCAGTTTAAATTATTTATTAAGTTTAATTGTACCTTAATTTTAATATATGGGGCCTACTTATATTGTATGCCATATTTTTTAGGTCCAATTAGATCTCAAGCTTAATAAATTTTAAGTTCAATTGAATTTCAAATTTATTATTTATTAAGCCTAATTGTACATTGAATTATTTCTTGAACTCATGCACATTAAGTCTCATCAATTAATAAGCTCAAATACATCTTCGGCTCGACTATTTCTTAGGCCTATTTGTACATTAAACTTAACATTTTATAAGGCCCCATTATATATTCTGTCACTTTAGTTCTTATGTCCAATTATATATTAAGACTAATTATTTATTCGGTCAAGTAATATATTAAACCAATTTTATGAGTTAAGGTGTTTGAAGCTTAAGGTTTATGAGTTAGGGTTTAAAATTTAAGGATCATGAAAGTTTAAGGTTTAGAGTTTAGGGTTTACGGTTCAGAGTTAAGTGTCTAAATTTTAGGAGTTAGAATTTAAAGTTAATATTTAAGGTTTAGGGTGCAGCAATTTGAGTTTAGGATTTAAGATTTAGGATTGAGTGGTTAGCGGTTTAGGGTTATGGTTAAGAGTTTAGGGTGAAGGGGTTAGAAGTTATTGTTTAGATCTTGGGATTTAATTTAAGGGTTAGAGTTTACGATTTAGAAGTTAGATATTCATATTTGTCTTTTGGGGTTATGGTCGAAAGGTTAGGGATTCTAGTTTAGGGGCTGAGGTTTGGAATATCATGTTAAAGGTCTAGGGGCAAGGGCTTATGGTTTTGAGGTTTAGGTTTAGGGTTATGCTTTAACTGTTTGGGTTTTGGGTTAGAGTTCGGAGTTTTGGGTTGAAGGTTTAGAAGTTTGGGTTTAGGAGATAGTCATTAGGGTTTAGGATTTAAGATTTAGAGTTTAGGTTTAGGGAATGGGGTTTACCACCTAGGATTTAGAGATTGGGGTCTAAGATTTATGGTTTAAGCATTATGATTTAAGATTTTGGGGTTAGAGTTTTAGGTTTCGTGTTTAGAGTTTAAAGGGTTAGGTTCTCAAGTTTAGGAGTTAAGGGTTAAAGGTTTTTTGTTACAGTTTTAGGGTTAAAGTTTAGGATTTAGGTGTTGGGTGTTAGGTTTAGCCTTTATGAATTAGGAATTAACATTTATGGTTTAAGGTTCAAGGGTTAGTTGTTAGTGTTTAAGGTTTAAGATTCATGGTGTAGAGTTTAGGAATTGGGGGTTAGGTTTTGGGTTTGAGGGTTAAAGTTCAAGGGTTAGGATTTAGAGGCTTGGGTTTAGCATTTAGGATTTCACATTCAAGTTTAGGGTTTAGAGTTTAATGTTTAATGTTTAAAGTTTTGGCTTTAAGGTTAAAATTCAAGAGTTAGAATTTAGAGGTTAGGGTTCACAATTAAATCTTGGGTTTAATTAATTATGAGACTGATCAATTAATTCTTAGACTTTATTCTTTAATTGTTAGGTTCAGTTACATCTCATGCCAAATTATATCTTAAACTTGGTTAATTATTGGTCTCAAATATATTTAAAGCCCAATTATATATAAAGCCTAACTTTTTATTAGGTCTAATTAGATATTAAACCTAATTGATTCTTAGATAGAACTAAATTTTAGGCCCACTTAATTATTAAAGATTACTTATTAAGTCATAATTATTTATTAAGTCTAATTAATTATTCAAGTCAACTAAGTCTTTAAGTTTAATATTTTATTTGGTTTAATCATACGTTGAGATCAATTATTAATTAAGCTTAGTTTTTTGTTAAATCCAATTAAATCAAGGTTCAATTAACTATTTGACCCAACAAATTGTTAGGCTCAATTACACATTGAGCTCAATAATATATTAGCCCTATCATGTTCTTATTCATAATTATATGTTAAGCTCAATTTTATATCAAACCTTATTAAATCTTAAGTCAAATCGATTATGCATGTAATGAATTATTTGATCAAATTAATCACTAGAATCAATTGCATATGAGGTCCAATTAATTTTTATGTGCTACTAATATAATTAATTTTAATTTTTTCATAATTTTTTTGACTCAATTATATCTAAGACCTAATTTGTTCATGGGTCTAAAAATTTGTTGGTCTCATGCATGCTAGGGAAACTAATTGTTGGATCCATTTATATCTTAAACCTAACAATATATTAAGTCTATTTCCTTCTTAGACCCATTATTTATTAAGATCAATCATACATAAAGCTTAATTTTTTATTAGATTTAATTAAATATTCAATTCAATTAATTTTTAGTTAAAATTAAATTTTAGGCACAATTACTTGTTAGGTGCAATTAATTGTAAAACTCCATTACATCTAAGGTTTAATTACTTACTAAACCCATTTCATTATTTGACTCATTTTTATATTACATCCAATTATTTAAATGGCATAATTTTATAGTAAGTCAAATTTTTTATTAAGCCCAATCACATTTTGGGTGCATAAATCCAATGAATTGTTACACCCAATAAATTGTTAGGCTCAATTATTTTTTGTGTCTAAGTAGCTATTAGGCTCAATTAATATGCATTAGGTCTAACTCAATTTGAAACCCAATTATTTCTTGGGTCATGCATGATAGACCCATTAAATGTTAAGCCCAATTTATTATTAAGTCCAATTATGTCTTGGGCTGTCACACACCAAGATCAATTATATATTAGATTAACTTATACATTAGTTTTAATTATATCTCAAGTTCAATTACAATTAGTCCATTTTATCATATGACAAATATTTTAAGTCCAAAATTAAATTTGAAGCCAATTAATTTTAAGTCTATATATCTTAGGTCATATTATTTGTTAGGTCCAATTTACATATATTGAATTATTTCTTAGATTGATGCATGTCAACCTAATTAATTCAGTCCAATTGATTAATAGGCCAAACTAATTCTGAAACACATTAATTATTTGATCAAATTATATATGAAGCTCAATGTTTTCTTAAACTCAATTAGATCTTAGATCTAATTAGTTGTTAAGAATAATGAATTATTAAGTCTAATAAATTGTTACTCTCAATTACATGTTTGACTCAAGTAAATATTAAATCTAATAAATTTTTGGATCCAATTGTTATATTTTAGGTCAAATTAATAAATACTAGGTTCTAATTAATCATATAGACAATTATATCTTAAGTTTAATTTTAGTTTGACTCCACTTGTATTTTACACTCAATTCATTTCTCGACACAATATATAGCTACGCCCACTTTTATCATAAGTTCAACTAAATATTGGACCAATTATATTTTTGGTCCAAATATATATTAGTTTAATTTCGTTTTAAAACACATTTATCAAGTAAGCTCAATTATTTATTAGGCCTAACTATATATAACTCATATTTTATTAAGATCAACTAAATATTCAGTTCAATTAAATTGTTGTCACTATTAAATATTTAGTTCAATTAATTAATTATTTAGATCTTAATTGTTGGATTCAATTACATGTCAAGCAAGATTATATTTTAGTTTCACATATTTATTAGGTCTAATTACAAATCAAATTTTTGTTATGCCAAATTAGATATTAGGCATAACTAATTCTTATATAAAATTAAAGCTTATGCCCGATTAATTAATAGATTTAATTAAAATTTTAGGTCTAATTATTTATTAAGTCCAATTAATTATTAAGCTTAATTATATCTTAAGTTCACTATTTTATTAAGTCCCATTGTATATTAACTCTAATTATTTATTAAACTTGATTATATATTAAGCATATTTTTTATTAAACTCAATTAAATACCAGGACAGTTAATTATTTGACCCAATAAATTATTAAGTCTAATTATTTATTACACCAAATGATGGATTAAGCTTAATTTTTTATTAGATTCGATTAAATTTTAGGCCCAATCAAATCTTAAGGTAGTTCTTAAATCAAATTATATATTAAACATAATTATTTATTATGATCAATGATATATTAAATTTAATCGAGCCTAATTAAAGATTGAGCTTCATATATAATTAAGGGTAATTAATAGTTGGGCTTAATTTATAAAAATATTCTAAGAACAAAATGAGATAAATAAATAATTGAGGCTAAAATATAACCGATTTCAAAATTTAATAGACCCTAAGCTATAACTAGGCATAGTATGCTTGAACCCAATGCAAAATTGAGTCAATGAATAAATTGAGGCTAAGATATGATTGTGTACAAATTATAATTGAACTTAAAATAATTGAGTATAATAATTATTTGGGCTTAACATTTATTAATCAATCCTAAAAATTAACTTGACCTAATGAATAATTGAGTTCAATGTGCAATTAATTAATTCTAAAATTTAATTATATTAAATAAAAAATTGGGCTTAATATATCATTCAGCTTGATAAATTAATTTGGTCTAATATATAATTATGTCTATGAAAATATAAGACCTAAGATGTAATTGAACCTAATAATTTATTAAACCTAGCAAATAATTTGCCCCAACATTTAATTGAGTCCATTAGACCTAAAATTTAATTCAATCTAAGAATTAATTGAGCTTTGTTAAAAGTTCAGCTTTACATATAATTGGGTCTAATAAGTAATTGTTCCTAAAAAAATTAATGTATTAGGTTTAAGATACAATTGCTCTTGAGATGTAAATGAGTCTAATAATTAATAACCTAACAATTAGTTAGCTATAACAACTTATTGATTTTAATAATTCATTAAGTTTAATATTTAACTATAATTAAAAATTAATTGGACCTAAGATTTAATCGAGTTTAACAAAAAATTAGATCTCATATACACTTAGGTCTAACAATTAACTTCGTAAATGACACTAATAAATAATTAATCTTGAAATATAACTGGGCTCTAGATTTAATTTAACAAAAGATATAATTGGGGGTAACTTGCATAAACTTTATATGCAATTGAACTTTGAACTGCATTGAATCTAGGATATATAATTGAACCCAAAACTACAATTGAACTTATCATATAGTTGAGCGTAATAATAATTGCACTTAACAATTATTAATTAAGCCTCAAAATTAATTGGATCTAAAATTTAATCGAGTTAAATATGTAATCGAGATTAATAATTAATTAGACCTATGATTCATTAAGCTTAATACCTACTTAAGCTTAATATTTGATTGGCTCTAATTAAAAAAAAATTTTAGTGTAAAATTTGATCTAATAAGTAATTAGTCTTAATAATTGGGCCTAATGCCTAAATTGACCTAATAAATGTGGGCTTGAGATTTAGTTGGATCTAAACTTAGTTAGACCTAACAATTAATTTGGCTTAACAATTAATTGTGCTTGAGATAAATTGAGGTTAATAGTTAATTAGACCTAAACATAATTTTACCTAATAAATAGTTAGGCCAAAATTTAATTTGGCTTTATATGTAATTGATTCTCTTAAATAATTGAACTTAATATATTATTGAGCCTTAGAATGAAATAGGCTTAATAAATAATTGATCTCAAATATATTAAGACTTAACAATTTATTAGATTTAAGATATAATTGCACCCAATAATTAATTGGACCTAGCATGCATAAGTCCAAAAAATACTTAGACTTAAGAACAAACTAGGTTTAAGATACACTTAGACCCAAATTATAATTAGACTTAGATATAATTAGGTCTTATAGTTAATTGGACTCAATAGATAGTTAGGCTTACTGCTAATAATAAGGCTACTAACAATAATTATTCAATGAAATAAATATTATATCCAATTAATTATTAGGCTTAATTATGTATTAATCGAAACTATTTATTAAGCCTATTTATATTTCAAGTTTAATTATATGAGGCTTAATTATATTATATGTCATAATTTTTAGATCAAATTAGATCTCAATTCTAATTACTTTTAAGTTCAATGATATCTTAGGTCATATTATTTATTAAGCCAAATTATACATCGAATTATTTTTTGGGCTCATGTACATTAGCCTCATTAATTTGTTCCCATTAATTAATAAATCCAATTAAATATTTGGCTTGAGTATTTCTTATGTCTAATTATACATTAAACTTAATATTTTATAAGGCTTAACTAATTTTTGGGCATAATTAAATCTTAAACCTAATTAACAATTAGGATTAATCAATTGTTAGACTCAATTAAATATTATGCCTAATCATCTATTCTGCCAATTTACTTCTTATGTCCAATTTTATATATTAATGCTAATTATTTGTTAGGTCACCCAATTTTATACTATAACCAAGCAAATCTCAGGGATAATTACTTTAATGAATTGCTAGGTTAATTATTAATATCAATTACATATTTAGCTCAATTATATTTTGGATCTAATTAATAAATGTTAAATCCAATTTACTTCTTTATGTCCAATTATATCTTATATTCAATTATAATTTGGGTCAAGTTAACTGTCAATATCAATTTTATATTTAGCCCAATCAATTTTTGGGTCAAATTAATAAATATTAAACCCAATTAGATGTTAAGCTCAATTAAGTCTTATGTTCAATTGTAATTTTAGTCCAATTAGATCTTAAGCTTAATTCAATTATAGGCCAAATTATTTATTGGGTTTATGCATGCTACGATCAATTATATATCTTACTCCCAATTAATTCTTATTCACAATTAAATCTTAAGGCTAAGTAATTATGAGGCTCATTGATTAATTATTAGGCATAATTAATTGTTAGTTTTTTAGATCCAATTACATCTCATGCCAAATAATATCTTAAATTTAATTAATTATTGGGCTCAAATATATTTTAGGCCTGATTATATATGAAGCTGAATTTTTAATTAGGTCAAATTAAATATTAGGCTCAACTAATTATTAGGCAGAATTAAGTTTTAGATCCACCTAAATATTAGAGATTAATTGTTATGCCATTATTATTTGCTCAGCCGAATTAGTTGTTAGGCTCAATTAACTATTAGGTTTAATTACATATTTGATTCAAATATTTCTTAGGCTTATTTTATTCTTAAGTCTAATTAGATATTTTACCTAATTTTTTAAAACTTAATTAAATATATGAAACAATGAATTGTTTAATCAAATTAATTAGATGTCAAATATAATTATGCCCAGTAATTAATCAAACTAGGCATGCATGCGCCAAATAAATAAATGGATTTACGATATAATTGAACCCAAATTATAATTGAACTTTACAAATAAGTAGATCCAATAGATAATTAGGCCTAATAATCAATAATAGGGCTTAAGATACAATTGGATCTATCATGCACAGAGCAAAGAGATAATTAGCTTAACATATATTATTGGGCTTAAAAATTTATTGTAATTACGCATAATATATAATTAAGCGTAACAATTAAACGAATTAGATAATTTATTGCTTCAAATAATTAATTAGGCATAATATTCAATTAAGCCTACTAAAAAATTGAACTTGGGCTTAAGAACAAAATCGACTTAATAAATAATTGGGCATGTTATGTAATTAAACCTAAGAATTAATTAGACCACAAGATTCAATGGGCTTAACAAATGAGTCCAAATAATTAATTGAACTTAAAAATTAATTGGATTCAATAAAAAATTGAGCTTAGTAAAAATAATTAGGTCCAAGATGTAATTGAGCCTAACAATTAATTTAGCTTAATGAATTGGGCTTGAGATTTAATTGTGTCTAAGAATTAGTTGGACTTAAGATTTAACTAAATTTAATAAAAAATTAGGTTTAATATATTATTTATCCTAATAAATAACTAAGCTTAAGAATGAAATGACACTAATACATAATCAAGCCTAAAATATAACTAGTCAAGCAATTAATATGATTTAAAATACAATTGGATCAATAATTAATTAGGGTTAAGTGTGCATGAGCTTGACAAATAATTGTATCAAAGAATAAATTGGGTTTTAGATATAATTGGACCTAGGAATAAATTGGATTTTAGATATAATTGGACCTAGGAATAAATTGGGTTTGAGATATAATTGAACTTAAATTTTAATTGAACATGCTATAATTGGATCCAATAAATAAGAGTGATTAAGATATAATTGATTATATCATGCATGAAATTGAGAAATACTTTAGTTAAGAAAAAAAGAACTTAAGGTATATTAATTGGGTTTAAAAATTTATTGGACCATATAAATAAGTAGGCCTAAAATGTAATTGAGTCTAATAGTTAATTAAGCCAAATAATTTTTTTACTAAATATTAATTGGGCTTAGCATTTAATTAGGCCTTATAAGAAATTAAGCTTGATATAAAACCAAACTAAGAATGAATTAGACCTAATAAATAATGAGTCTAATGTTGGTTGAGCCTAACAACTAATTAAACCTAACAATACATTAGGTTTAATATTAAACCTCATATATATTTCAACTGAACAAATAATTGAGCCTAACGAATAATTTAGCCTAACAATTGATTAAGTCATTGCCTAAAAATTAGTTAAACTTATTAATTAATATGGTCTAATAAAAAGTTGAACTTCACACATAATGAGGTCTAAAATATATTTGAACTCAATGATTACTTGATCTAAGATATAATTGGACTTGAGATGTAATTAAGTTTAATATCAATTACATATTTAGCACAATTAAATTTTGGGTTCAATTAACGAATGTTAAACCCAATTAATTATTAAGCTCAATAAATCTTTATGTCCAAATATTTCTTATATTCAATTATAGATTGAGTCCAATTAATTGTTAATATCGATTACCTATTTAGCACAATTAAATTTTTGGTTCAATTAATAAATGTTAAACCCAATTAATTATTAGGCTCAGTAAATCTTTATATCCAAATATTTCTTATGTTCAATTATAGATTTAGTCCAATTAATTTTTATACCTATTTAGTCCAATCAATTTTTGGGTTCAATCTATAAATACCAAATTGAAGAAGTTATTAGTCCCAATTGATTTTTATGTTCAATTACAATTTGAGTCTAATTAGATTTTAAGTTTATTTTATTTCTAGGCCTAATTATTTAGTGGGTTTATGCACATTATGACGAATTATGTCATAAGTCAAATTAAATCTTGGACCCTATTAATTCTTATTCAAAATTAAATCCTGGGCTTCATTAATTATGAGGCCCATCAATTAATTCTTAGACTTTGTTCTTTAATTGTTAGGTTCAATTACATTTCATTGCCAAATTATATCTTAAACTTGGTTAATTATTGGTCTCAAATATATTTAAAGCCTAATTATATATAAAGCCTAACTTTTTATTAGACCTAATTAGATATTAGATCCAATTGATTTTTAAGTAGAATTAAGTTTTAGGCCCACTTAATTATTAAAGCTTACTTGTTAGGCCATAATTATTTACTAAGTCTAATTAATTATTCAAATCAATTACGTCTTTAAGTTTAATATTTTACTTGGCTCAATCATATGCTGAGATAAATTATTAATTGAGCTTACTTTTTTGTTAAATCCAATTAAATCAAGGTTCAATTAACTATTTGACCCAACAAATTAAATATTAAAAGAAAATATTCAAATTTAAATATAAATTAAACTACATATCATGTTCAGGATGATTGAGTAATACACCAATAGGAAGCTAACCAATGAACAACTCTCCTAAAAAAAAAAACAAAAAAGAACCATAGTTTACACCATCTACTTTTAAGAAATTAAATGATATTTAAAGACCATTGAAATAGTGAAAATGGTTAATAAAATATTATAATATTTCTTTTTATATCTTTATTCTCACGTTTCATTGAAATGATAATATGAAAATTTTTTAATTTTTAATTGAATTATATTTCATAAAATATAAACTTAATTAATTATAATTTTTAATATTATACCGTTTTACTGAGAGTGAGATTCAATAATAAAATCAATTAATATTAAGATAAATATCAAAATGAACTTTATATTGTTGGCATTTTTTAATCAAGTTCTTACAATTTTTAAAAACCAATTCTACATATAAAATATCTATTTGGTCTAAATTGAGTTATTTTTAATTTTTTTTATAAAAGAATAATTTAAGTTGATGATTTTGTATAATGTATTTTGGTTTAAAATTTTTAACAAACACAAAGAAATACACAACAAAAAAAAGTCGTAATGTTTGAATATTGAAAATATATATTTTAAAATTTTTGTTCCATAAATTTTTTTTAAAAAACGATAAAAATAATTTTACTATTCAAAATATTGTAAATTTTTTTATGGTAGCTTGAATATTTATTGTATTTCTTAGAAATATCAAAACAAAGTTCATTGTAGAATATCTTCTATTTAAATAATTTAATTTAAAAAAATTAAAGATGATGATTAATTTAGTCTAAATCAAAAAGTTTATCTGTCAAATTGATTTAAAAAATGCATAAAACTTGATTAAAAAGTTCAATTATTTATTATATCAAATTATATATGAAGTCCAATTTTAATCAATTCTCAGGCCTGATTAATAACTGCAAATTGAATTGCTATGTCTAACTAATTATTAGTCTAAATTGTATTTTTGACCCAATAAATGTTAGATCCAATTAATTTTTGTGGCAATCAATATATATGAGGCTCATATAATTATTTGGTCTAATTAATTATCATGCTTAGTTATATCTTCAATTGAATTATATTTAAATCTAACTTAATTGCAAACCCAACTTTGTTGTGTATTCATGCACGTCATAACCAATTAAATCTTGGACCTATTTAATTTTTATTCATAATTAAATTTTGAGTGTAATTAATTATTAAGCTTAATTAATTTTAGGTTTAATTAATTATTATGTTATTAATTTTTAAATTCAATAACATCTCAAATCCAATGATATCTTAAATCGAGTTAGTTGTTGAGCTCAAGTATATTTAAGTCCCAATATTATATAAGCTTAACTTTTTTTGGGCTTAATTTAGGTATTAGACCTAAGTAGTTATAAGAAAAATTAAATTTTAAGCATAATTAATCATTAGACTCAATTGATTGTTAAGCCATAATTATTTTCTCTAATTAATTATTAGGCTTAATTACATCTTACGTTTAATATTTTATCAAGTCTAATCAAATTTGGGGCTTAGTTAATTATTTGGCTTAGCAATTTGTTAGATCTAACAAATTGTTAAGTCAAATTAATTATTAATCTCAATTATATATTAAACTTAATTATTTAATAAGATTATTTAATTCTTAGATATAACTATATAAGAAGTCTAATTTTTTTTATTGTGGTCCAAATAATTATTAGGCTGAATTACATGTTAGACCAGCTTATTTTTTGGGTCCAATTAATTCGGTGAAATCAATTATATTTTAGGTCAAAGTATTGATTAAGCTCAATATATTGTTAGACCCAATTAATTGTTATGTTTAATTATATCTTAAGCTTAATTCCTTTTGAAACGCAATTGTTTCTTAGGTTAATGCATTATACGTTCAATAAATATTAGACCTCATAAATATTAGGTCAAATTGATTATTAGGCTAAATTGATTTTAGACTTATCCAAAAGATGCCTAATTATGTATCAAACTAAATTATTTATTAGGCCTAATTATATTTGAAGTCCACATGTCTTATTATATCTTAAGTATAATTATATATGAATTCTAATTGTATTACATGTTACCTTTTTAAGCTCAATTAAATCTCATGTCCCATTAATTCAAACCTAATTATATCTTTATTAATTATTTACTAAGCTTAATTACGCGTCGAATTATTGGTTAGGTTGATGCATATTAACCTCACTATGTTTATCCCATTAACAGGCCCAATTATATCTATGTGCCAATTATTCTTATATTTAATTTATATATTAAACACAATTTTTGGTCAAATCCAATTAAAATTCTAACATGCAATCAAATTTAGGTCCAACTAATTGCTAGGTTTAATTAATTGTTAGATTCAAAGCAATCTTATGTCTCATTATTTATTAAGCCAATTTAGTTCTTATACCCAATTATATATTAAAGCTAATGATTTATCATGTCAAATTATACATTCGCCTAATTTTTTATCATATCTAATCAAATCTTATGGTTAATTAATTATAAAGTCTAATAAATTACAAGGTCTAATTATTTATTGAATTACATATTTGGTCTATTTAAATATTAGATCAAATTATTTTTGCATTTAATTAATAAATGTTAAGCCTAATTATTTATTAGATTCTATTAATTTTTATGTTTAATTGTATCTTAAATTGGATCATTATGTTGATCCTATTATTTTTTAAGCTCAATTCATTCTTAACCATAACTATGTCATGGGCTCACACAAGTTACGCCCAATTATATCGTGGGTTCATGCAAGTTACGTCCAAATAAATTTTGGACTTAATTATATTTTAGGCTATATTATTTATTATATTTATTTTATTCTTAATTCAAATTATAGATTAAGTCTAATTATTTATTAGACTTTATTATATTTTAAGCTTAAGTTTTCATTAGGCTCAATTAAGTTTTAGTCATAATTAAATTTACAACTCAATTAATTATTAGACTAAGTTAATTGTTGGACTACTCTAATCATAAGATCTTAATTGTTAGGCTTTATTCATCTCAGACCTAATTATATTTTAAACTAATTTAACTTTAGGCTTAAATATTTTTTAAGCTTAATTATTTATTAGGCTTAATTTTAGGTTTAATATTTTATTAGTCTTAATTATGTATTAAGCTCAGTTATTTGTTAAGTTTTAATATATGTTAATCTTAATTTTTTATTAAACTTAATTAAATCTCAATTTTAATTAATTTTGTTAGACAACAAATTATTGAGCCCAATAGATTATTTGGTCCAATTAATTATTATGTTCAATTACATATTAGACTCAAATATTTCTTGGGCTTTTTTTGTTCATAAGCCTAATTAGATATTATACCTAATTCTTTTAGACTCAATTAAATATTAGCTCTAACTAATTATATGAAATAATAAATTGTTTAATCAAATTAATTAGATTTAAGATATAATTAAGCCTAGTAATTAATTGGACTGATCATGCATGAGCCCAACAAATAGTTATACCTAAGGACAAAGCCTACGATATAATTGAACCCAAATTATAATTGTATTTTACAAATAATTAGATCTAATAATCAATAATAATACTTAAGATACAATTGGGCCTATCATGTACGAAACAAAGAAATAATTCAACCCAAAAAAATATCCTAACATATATTAATGGGCTTATTATTTATTATTAGATTGAAATATCTATCGGACCTAATTATTTATATGGCTCGTTATATTTTAAGTGTAATTAAAATTTTGGTTTAATTATATCTTAGTACTAATTTATTTTAGGTTTAATTATTTGTTGGGCCATGCATACAAGATCAATTAATTATTGATCTAATTTTATTTCAAATCCAATTAATTATGGGATCTAATTACATTAAACTCATTTAGTTCTTCATCTCAATTATATGTTAAGGCTAATTATTTATTAGGATCAATTATATATTAAACTTAATTTTTTATTATACATAACTAATTTTTAGGCACAATTAATTTTTAAGCTCAATTGAGTATTCATCTCAATTAATTATCAAGTCAAACTAATTTTCAAACTCAATTACATCTTATACCTACTTCGCTGTAGAGCTTATTTCATTCTTAAGCTTAATTATATGTTAAGCCCAATTTTTTATTAGGCCTGATTAGTGAAATCTAATTATTTATAAGATTCAATTATATATTAAGTCTAATTGTTATATTATTTAGGTCTAATTATATCTAAGTTGAATTCATTTTTTAGCCTAATTATTTATCAGGCTCATGCTTGCTAAGCTTAATTAGTAACTAGGAGTAGTTATATCTCAAGGCCAATTAATTGTTGGACCTAACATTATTTTAGATATAATTATTTACTTGACTTATTTTATTTCTTCATTCAACTATATAGTAAACTATATTATTTATTAGGCCTAATTATATATTAAGCTGAATTTGTTTCTAGACAAATCATGCATGCTAAGTCTAATTATATATTAGCTCAAATAATTATTGGATCCAATTATATCTTAAGCTCAATTATTAATTAAAGCTATTTCTTTCTTAGACTCATTATATATAATGATCAATCTTATATTAGGCGTGATCACCTAACTAATTCTTAGGTACAGTTATATCTTTAGCACATTTAATCATTAGTATCAATTAATTGGTATGTCCAATAATCATGAGGCTCAAGTATATCTTTGGCCAATATATGTGTTATCCACTTTGTTTCTAGGCCCAATATTTTTTTTATGCACAATAAGCATAATTAATTTAAACCTTAAACTCTTAAGATGTAATTAAGCCTAATAATTAATCAAATTTAATAATTAATTGATCTCAAGATTTAATTATGATCAAGAATTAAATAGATTAGGATTTTATTAAACCTATTAAAAAATTATACTTGGTATATACTTAGGCTTAATAAATAATTGGAATTAATCTATACTTGAGTATAAAAATGATGTACTCTAATAAATAATTGAGTTCAAAATATAAATTAAGCCTATGGTTCATGAGCTTAACAAATATTTAGATTTAAGATATAATAGGCCCAAATTATAATTCAAGACTTAAGATATACTTGGCTCTTACAAAGAATTTGACCTAATAGTAAATACTATCACCTAAAATATATTTGGTCTATTATACATGAAACTTAAAAATAATTCAGTTAAAAAAAATTGAGCCTAACTTATATTAATTTCGTGCAAAAATTAATTCGATTATTAAAATTATTAGGCCAAATATGTAATTGAGCCTAACACTTAATTAGACCAAACAATGTTATTGCACTAAAAAATTAATTGGGCTTAAAATTCTGTTGGGCCTCATAAAAAATTAGGCTTAATATATAATTGGACCCAAAAATAATTAAGCCCAATGTGTAAGTAAGATTAATAATTTATTGGACCTAACAATTCATTAGACTTAGGCAAAATAATTAATTGAGCATAGAATTTTGGATTGAAAAAAAATTGAACTTAATATATAATTGAGCTTAATTGACAATTAGACTGAAGATGTAATTGAACCTTACAATTAACTGAGCCTAACAATTAATTTAGTCAAATAATTAATTGAGCCCAAGATAACCTTATGCTTAAGAATTAGTTGGACTTGAGATTTAATTGGGTATAATGAAAAAAATTAATTTAATATGTAATTGATCTAATAAAAACTTAGACTTAATATACAATTAGATGAAGCCCAAAATGAAATTAATACAAGAATGGGCCTAAAATATATTTGGATCCAAGATATAATTAGGCCTAATACATAATAGGACATAGGAATTAATTCAGCTAAACTGTTAATTGGATTAGATAATTTATTACTTCAAATAATTATTTGGGCATAATATTTAATTGAGTCTAAAAAAATAGACTTAATGAGAATGATATAGACCTAATTGAGCATAATAAACAATTGAACCTCAAGATTCATTGGGTTAACAAATGGGTCCAAATAATTAGTTGAGTTTAAGAATTAATTGGGTTTAATGAAAAAATTAGCTTAATATATAATTAAGCTTAATAATTAATTAAGCCTAAGATGTGATTGAGGCTAATAAGTAATTGGTAATTGAGTGTAATAAATTATCAAACCTAACAATTAATTTGATTTAATAATGAATTGGACTTAAAATTTAATTATATCTAAGAATTAGTTAGACTGAAGATTTAACAAAAAATTAGGTTTAGTATATAATTCATCCTAATAAATATTTGGACTTAAGAACAAAATGCATTAATACATAATTGAGCCCAAAATATAACAACAATACAATTAATATGACTCTAGATATGATTGGATTAATAATTAATTAGGCTTAGCATACATGGGCTTGATAAATAATTGGACCTAAAAAAAAAAAAACTGGATCTGAGATATACTTGAATACAAAATTTTAATTACACTCAATATAATTAGACGCAATAGATAATTTTATTAATAATAAATAATATTGCTTAACATACAGTTATGTATATCATGCATGAAATTTGTTAAACTTAGTAACTACTATGACCTAATAAAAAGTTGAGCTTCATATACAATTATCAAGCCTAATTATTTCTTGGGCATTATGCACACTAGGCTCAATTATGTATAAGTTTAAATTATTTATTAAGTCTAATTGTACCTCACCTTTAATTATATATGGCCTAATTATGTTGTATGCCATTTTTTTTAGGGCCAAATTAGATCTCAAGCCCAATTAATTTTAAGTTTGATTATTTATTATTTAGTAAGCCTAATTGTACGTTGAATTATTTCCTAAACTCATGCACATTAGCCTTGTCAACTAATAAGCCCATCTTCGACTCAACTATTGCCTATTTATACATTAAACTTAACATTTTATAAGGTCCAACTATTTTTTGAGCATAATTAAATTTTAAATTCAATTAATTATTAGGATAGCTAATTGTTAGGTCTACTTAATTATAAGACTTGATTAAATCTTATGCCTAGTCATCTATTCTGCACTTTAGTTCTTATGCCCAATTATATATTAAGACTAATTATTTAAACCAATTTTAAATTACATCCAATCAAATCTTAGGGCTAATCACTTATAAAGCCTGATGAATCGCTAGCTCTAATTAAATATTAATATCAATTACATATTTAGCTCGACTAAGGTATATATTGATGGGCTTTAGAATGAAATAAGCTCAATATAAAATTGATCTTGATAATTAAACTCAATAATTTAGTTGATTTAAGATACAATTAATTGCACCAAATAATTAATTTGAGCTAGCATGCATAAGCCCAATAAATAGTTAAACTTAAGAACAAATTAGCCTTGAGTGCAATTGTACTCGAACCACACATAGTTAGACTTAGATATGATCAAATGTTATACATAATTAGGTGCAATAGATAATTAGGCCTACTACTAATAATAGGGCTACTAATAATAATAATTTAATCTAACAATATTATTCTCAATTAATGATTAAGCCTAATTATATCTTGGGCATTATGCACACTAGGCTCAATTATGTATTAGTTCAAATTATTTATGAAGTTTAATTGTACCTCAAGTTTAATTATATGGGGCCTAATTATATTGTATGCCAAATTTTTTTGATCCAATTAGATCTCAAGCCAATTATATTTTAACTTATATTATTTATTAAGCCTAACTGTACATTAAATTATTTTTTGAACTCATGCACATTAAGCCTCGTCAATTAATAAACTCAATTACATCTTTGACTTGAGTATTTTTTAGGCCTATTTGTATATTAAACTTAAACATTTTATAAGGCCCCATTATATATTGTCACTTTAGTTCTTATGCCCAATTATATATTAAGACCAATTATTTATTGGGTCAAGTAATATATTAAACCAATTTTATGAGTTACGGTCTTTGAAGTTTAAGGTTTATGAGTTAGGATTTAAAATTTAAAGAATGGGCAGAAAGGTTTCAAGTTTAGAATTTAGGGTTTAAGGTTTAGAGTTAAGTGTCTACACTTTACGAGTTAGAATTTAAACTTAATATTTAAGGTTTAGGGTGCAATGATTTGAGTTTAAGATTTAAGATTTAGGATTTATTGGTTAGGAGTTTACAGTTATGGTTAAGAGTTTGGGGTGAAGGGGTTCGGAGTTATTGTTTAGGTTTTCAAATTCAAGTTAAGGGTTAGAGTTTAGGGCTTAGAAGCTAGATTTTGGTATTTGTCTTTTGGGGTTATGGTTGAAAGGTTAAAGATTCTAGTTTAGGGGCTGGGGTTTAAAATATCATGTTAAAGGTTTAGAGGCAAGGCTTATGGTTTTGAGGTTTGGGTTTAGGGTTATACTTTAAGTGTTTTGGTTAGAGTTCGTGTTTTTCGGTTGAAGGTTTAGAAGTTTGGGTTTAGTAGATAGTCATCAGGGTTAGGGGCTAGGACTTAGAGTTTAGGTTTAGGGAATAAGGCTTATGACATAGGATTTAGAGGTTGGGGTTCAAGATTTATGGTTTAGGGGTTATGCTTGATTTAGGGGTTAGAGTTTTATATTTGATATTTAACGTTTAAAGGTAATATTATAATATTTCTTTTCATATTCTTATTCTCTTGTTTGATTGAAAGATAATATGAAAAATTATTTAATTTTAAATTTAATTATATTTCATAAAATGTAAACTTAACTAATTATAATTTTTAATATTATATGATTTTATCGAAAGTAAGATTCAATAATTTAATAATTAATATTAAGATAAAGATCAAAATAAACTTCATATGATTGGTATTTTTTAATAAAGTTTTTACAGTTTTTTAAAACCAATCTTACATATAAAATATCTGTTTGGTTTAAATTGACTTATATTTTTTTTTCATGAAGGAACAATTCATGTTGATGATTTTGTATGATAAATTTTGATTTAATTAACAAAGAAAAAGTTGTAATGTTTAAATATTGAAAACATATATATTTAAAATTTTTATGTCACAAATTTTACCATTCAGAAAATTCTAAATTTTTTTATGGTAGCTTGAATATTTATTTGTATTTCTTAAAAATTTCAAAATGAAGTTCATTGTACAATATTTTTTGTTTAAATAATTAATTTAAAAAAATTAAAGGTAATGTTTAATTTAGACTAAATCAAAAAGTTTATCTATCAAATTGATAAAAAATATATATAAAAACTTGATTAAAAAGTCTAATTATTTATTAGGTCAAATTATAAATTAAGTCCAATTCTAATAAATTCTTAGGCCAAATTAATAAGACCAAATGAATTGCTAGATCTAATGAAATTTTGGTTTCAATTATTTGTTTGACCCAATTAAATTTTAGATCCAATTAAGTTTTTTGACAATTAATATATATGAGGTTTAGATAATTATTTGGTCTAATTAATTATTATGCTCAGTTATATCTTTAGTTGATTTATATTAAGATCTAACTTATTTATTGACCCAATTATGTAACGAATTCATGCACATTATACCTAATTAAATCTTGAACCTATTTAATTCTTATTCATAATTAAATTTTGAGCATAATTAATTAAACTTAATTAATTTTTAGGTTAATTATTATGTTATTAATTTTTTAATTCAATTATATCTCAAATCTAATTATATTTTATACCCAGTTAGTTGTTGAGCTAAAATATATTTAAGTCCTAATATTATATGAAGCTATGCTTTTTTTGGGCTCAATTTAGATATTAGACCTAACTAGTTCTAAGAAAAATTAAATTTTAAGCACAATTAATCATTACACTCAACTGATTGTTAGACCATAATTATTTGCTCTAATTAATTATTCAACTCAATTAGATTTTAGGTCTAAAATTTATCAAACCCAAATATCTATTAAGCTCAATTATACACTACACTTTTCTTTTTGTTAAATCCAATCAAATTCGAGGTTCAATTAATTATTTGGCTTGGCAATTTATTAGGCTTACTGAACTGTTAAGTCAAATTAATTATTAAGCTTAATTTCACATTGCTCAATCATTTATTAGCATCATTTAATTCTTAGATATAATTATATATTAAGCCTAATTTTTGCATTGTGGTCCAAATAGTTGTTAGGTTGAATTACATATTAAGTCCGTTTATTTTTTGGTGTAACTGATTCAGTGAAATCAATTATATTTTTGACTCAATTAATTATTCGACTTAATTACATTTTAAGTCGAAGTATTGATTAAGCCGATTTAAATTTTAAGCTTAATTAATTATTAGGCTTAATATTGTTAGACTCGATTAATTGTTAAGTCAAATTAATTGTTATTTTTAATTATATCTTAGGCTTAATTTGTTTCTAAATGCAATTGTTTCTTAGGTTCAGGCGCTATAAGCTCAATAATTATTATACCCAATAAATATTAGGTCAAATTAATTATTAGACTAAATTATATTTCAAACTTATTCAAAGGTGCCCAATTTATTTATCAAAGTAAATTATTTATTAGGCCTAATTATATCTTAAGTCTAATTATGTGTGTCTTATTATATCATATGTATAATTTTATATGAATTCTAATTATATTATATATCAGATTTTTTTAAGGTCAATTATATCTTATATCCAATTAATTTTAGCTCTAATTATATCTTAGCTAATTATTTATTAAGCTTAATTATAGGTCGAGTTGTTGGTTTGGTTGATGCATATTAACCTCATTATTTTTATCCCATTAATAGGCCTAATTATATTTATGTGCCAATTATTTTAATTTGTACATTAAACACAATTTTTTGTAAGATTCAATTAATTCTAAGACACAATCAAATTCTATCTTGAATTGGATCATTGTTTGGGTCCTATTATTTTTTAAGCTCCATTCATTCTTAACTATAATTATGTCATGGGTTCATACAGGTTATGCTCAATTATATCGTAGGTTCATGCACTTTACATCCAATTATATCGTTAGCTCATACAAGCTAAGCTCCAATAAATTTTAGACTTAATTATTTATTAGTTTTATTTTGTTTTTAATTTAAGTCTAATTATTTATTAGGCATGATTATATATTAAGCTTAATTTTTCATTGGGCTCAATTAACTTTCAATCGTAATTAAATTTACAACTCAGTTAATTATGAGACTTAATTAATTGTTGGACCACTCTAATCATGAGATCATTAATTATTATGCTTTATTACATCTCGGTCCAATTATATCTTAAACCAATTCAAATTTAAGCTTAAATATTTATTAGGAGGTCCAATATTTTATTAGTTTTAATTATATATTAAGTCATATTATTTGTTAAGTTCTAATATGTATTAAGTTTAATTTTTTTATTGAACCTAATTAAATCCTAATCTTAATTAATTTTGTCAGGTAACAAATTATTAGGCCCAATAAATTATTTGATCTAATTAATTATTAAATTCAATTACATATTAGAGTAAAATATTTCTTAAGCTCATTTTATTCTTAAGTCTAATAAGATATTTCACTTAATTTTTTTTAAACTCAATTAAATATTAGTCCTAATTAATTATAGAAAACAATGAATTGTTTAATCAAATTAATTACATTTAAGATATAATTGAGCTCAATAATTAATTAAGCTTGGCATACATGCACACAATAAATTATTGCACCTAAGAACAAAGCGTACGATATAATTGAACCCAAATTATAATTGGACTTTACAAATAATTAGACCCAATAGATAATTGAGCCTAATAATCAATAATAGGGCTTAAGATATAATTGGATCTATTATGCACGAAGCAAAGAGATAATTAGCTTAACATGTATTATTGGGCTTAAAAATTTATTATAATTAGGCCCAAATATAATTAAGCTTAACAATTAATTGGATTAGATAATTTATTGCTCCCAAGAATTAATTAGGCATAATATTCAATTAAGCCTACTAAAAAATTAGACTTGGGCTTAAGGACAAAACAGACTTAATAAATAATTGAGTCTGTTACATAATTAAACCTAAAAATTAATTAGACCACAAGATTCATTGGGCCTAACAAATGAATCCAAATAATTAATTGAACTTAAGGATTAATTTGATTCAACAAAAAATTGAGCTTAATAAAAATAATTAGGTCTAAGATGTAATTAAGCTAATACTTAATTTAGCTTAATGAATTGGACTTGAGATTTAATTGTGTCTAAAAATTAGTTGGACCTAATATTTTACTAGGCCTAATAAAAAATTGGGTTTAATATATAATTTATCATAATAAATAACTAAGCTTAAGAACGAAATGACATTAATACATAATTGAACCTAAAATACAACTAGTCATACAATTAATATGATTTAAAATATAATTGGATTAATAATTAATTAGACTTAGTGTGCATGAGCTTGACAAATAATTGGACCTAGGAATAAATTGGGTTGAGATATAATTGGACCTAAATTTTAATTGAACATACTATTGGACCCAATAAATAAGAGTGCTTAAGATATAGTTGATTATATCATGCACAAAATTGAGAAATACTTTAGTCCAAGAAAAAAACTGAACCTAAGGTATATTAATTGGGTTTAAAAATTAATTGGACCATAAAAATAAGTAGGCCTAAAATATGATTGAGTCTAATAGTTAATTAAACTAAATAATTTATTTTACTAAACTATTAATTTGGACCTAGGATTTAATTAGACCTAATAAAAATTAAACTTAATATAAAATTAAACTAAGAATGAAATAGACCTAATAAAGAATGAGTCTAATGTATGATTGAGTTTAACAATTAATTGAACCTAACAACACATTAGGTTTAACAATTTGTTAGAGTAAATAATTAACTGAGATTAAGATTTAATTAGGTTTAAAAAATACGCTTAATATACAATTGAGCTTAATAATAAATAAATTTAATATGTAATTTAATATATGTTTCAACTGAACTAATAATTGAACCTAACAATTGATTAAGTCTACTGCCTAAAAATTAGTTAATCTTGTTAATTAATATGGTCTAATAAAAAGTTAGACTTCACACATAATTAGGTCTAATTGAACTCAATGATTGCTTGGTTTAAGATATAATTGGGTTTGAGATGTAATTAATTATAATATCAATTACATATTTAGTATAATTAAATTTTGGGTTCAATTAATAAATGTTAAACCCCATTAATTATTAGGCTCAATTAATCTTTATGTCCAAATATTTCTTATGTTTAATTATAGATTGAGTCCAATTAATTGTTAATATCAATTACATAATTAGCCCAACCAATTCTTGAGTCCAATTAATAAATTCCAAACTCATGAAGTTATTAGGCTCAATTATTTTTATGTTAAATTAAAATTTGAGTCTAATTAGATTTTAAGTTTAATTTATTTCTAAGCCTAGACCCAACTGATTCTTAGGTAGAATTAAGTTTTAGGCCCAGTTAATTATTAAAGATTACTTGTTAGGCCATAATTATTTACTAAGTCTAATTAATTATTCAACTCAATTACGTCTTTAAGTTTAATATTTTACTTGGCTCAATCATATATTGAGATTAAATATTAATTAAGCTTAGTTTTTTGATAAATTCAATTAAATCAAAGTTTAACTAACTATTTTGCCCAACAAATTGTTAGGCTCAATTACACATTGGGCTCAATAGTATATTTGGCCCATTATGTTCTTATTCGTAATTATTGTTAAGCTCAATTTTATATCAGACCCCACTAAATCTTAGGTCAAATTAATTACACAATGTAATGAATTATTTGATCAAATTAATTGCTAGAATCAATTAATATGAGGTTAATTTTTATGCACTATTAACATAATTATTCTTAATTTGTTCATAATTTTTTTTGACTTAATTGTATCTAAGACCCAATTTGTTCATGGGTCCAAAAATTTGTTGGTCTCATGCATGGTAGGCAAACTAATTGTTGGCTTCATTTATATTTTAAGCTCAACTATGTATTAAGTCTATTTCATTCTTAGGCCCATTATTTATTAAGATCAATCATATATTAAGCTTAGTTTTTTATTAAATCCAATAAAATTTTTGATTCAACTAATTTTTTGTTACAATTAAATCTTAGGCACAATTACTTGTTAGATGCAATTAATTGTAAAATTTAATTATATTTAAGGTCTAATTATTTACTTAACCCACTTTATTATTTGACTCATTTTTACATTAAGCCTAATCATATTTTGGGCGCATAAATCCAATGAATTGCTACACCCAATAAATTGTTAGGCTCAATTATTCTTTGTGTCCAATTAGTTATTAGGCTCAATTAATATACATTAGGTCCAAGTCATTTCAAAGCCCAATTATTTATTGGATCATGCATAATATACCTAAATTCTTAAACCCATTAAATGTTAAGCCCAGTTTATATATTAGGTTCAATTATAAATAATCTGTTATATCATAGGTCTAATGAGTTTAGCTTTACATATAATTGGGTCTAATAAGTAATTGGGCCTAAAAAAATTAATTTATTAGGTTTAAGATATAAGTGTGCTTGAGATGTAAATGAGTCTAATAATTGATAACCTAATAATTAGTTAGCTATAACAACTTATTGATCTTAATAATTAATTAAGTTTAATATTTAACTATAATTAAAAATTAATTAAACCTAGGATTTAATTGAGTTTAATAAAAAATTGGATTTCATATATACTTAGGTCTAATAAATAACTAGGTAAATGACCCTAATAAATAATTAATCTTAAAATATAACTGGGCTCAAGATTTAATTTAACAAAAGATATAATTGGGTAACTTGCATAAACCCTACATGTAATTGAACTTTGGAATGCATTGAATTTAAGATATATAATTGAACCCAAACTACAATTGAACTTATGATATAATTGAGCTTAATAATTAATTGTGTCAATCAATTATTAATTAAGCCTGAAAATTAATTAGATTTAAAATTTAATCGAGTTAAATATGTAATCAAGATTAATAATTAATTGAACCTAGTAATTCATTAAGTTTAATACCTATTTAACCCTAATATTTGATTGGCTCCAATTAAAAAAAAAGCTTTAGTATAAAATTTGATCTAATAAATAATTGATCTTAATAATAGGCCTAAAGCCTAGATTGGCCTAATAAATGTGGGCTTGAGATTTAATTGAATCTAACAATTAGTTAGACCTAACAATCAATTGTGCTTGAGATAAATTGAGGTTCATAGTTAATTGGGCCTAAATATAATTTTACCTAATAAATAGTTAGACCAAAATTTAATTTGGCTCAATATGTAATTGATTCTCTTAAATAATTGAGCTTAATATATTATTGAGCCTAAGAATGAAATAAGCTTAATATATAATCGATTTTAAATATAACAAGACTTAACAATTTATTAGATTTAAGATATAATTGCACCCAATAATTAATTGGACCTAGCATGCATGAGCCCAATAAATAGTTAGACTTAAGAACAAATTGAGCTCAAGATACAATTGGACCCAAATTATAATTAGACTTATATATAATTAGGTTTTATAGTTAATTGGACCCAATGGATAGTTAGGCTTACTACTAATAATAAGGCTATTAATAATAATTATTCAATCAAACAAATATTATCTCCAATTAATTATTAGACCTAATTATATTTCAAATTTAATTATATGATGCTTAATTATATTATGTATCATATTTTTTAGATCAAATTAGATTTAAAGTCTAATTTATTTTAAGCTCAATTATATCTTAAGTCATATTATTTATTAAGCCTGATTATACATCGAATTATTTTTTGGGGTCATGCACATTAGCCTCATTAATTTAATCTCATTAATTAATAAGTCCAATTACATCTTTGACTTGAGTATTTCTTACGTCTAATTATACATTAAACTTAATATTTTATAAGGCTCAACTAATTTTTGGGCATAATTAAATCTTAAACTTAATTAATTATTAGGACCAATTAATTGTTAGACTCAATTAAATCCTATGCCTCATCATCTATTTTGTCAATTTACTTCTTCTGTGCAATTTTGTATATTAAGGCTAATTATTTGTTAGGTCGAGTAATATACTAAACCCAATTTTATACTATACCTAAGCAGATTTTAGGGATAATTACTTCAATGAATTGCTAGGTTAATTGTTAATATCAATTACATATTTAGCTCAATTGTATTTTGGATCTAATTAATAAATATTAAATCCAATTACTTATTATGCTCAATTAATCTTTATGTCCAATTATATCTTATATTCAATTATAATTTAGGTCCAGTTAACTGTCAATATCAATTTTATATTTAGCCCAATCAATTTTTAGGTCAAATTAATAAATATTAAATCTAATTAAATGTTAAGCTCAATTAAGTTTTATGTCAAATTATAATTTTAGTCCAATTAGATCTTAAGGTTAATTCAATTATAGGCCCAATTTTTTAATGGGTTTATGTAAGCTACGACCAATTATATATATATTACTCCCAAATTAGTTCTTATTCACAATATTTACTCAAGGCTAAGTAATTATGAGGCTCATCAATTAATTGTTAGACATAATTAATTGTTAGTTCTTTAATTGTTAGGTCTAATTACATCTCATGCCAAGTAATATCTTAGATTTAATTAATTATTGAGCTCAAATATATTTTAGACCTAATTATATACGAAGCCGAACTTTTAATTAGGCCAAATTAAATATTAAGCTCAACTAATTATTAGGCAGAATTAAGTTTTGATCCACTTAAATATTAGAGATTAGTTTGTTAGGCCAGTATTACTTGCTCAGTCTAATTAGTCGTTAGGCTCAATTAGGTCTTAAATCTAATATTTTATTTGGCTCAATTATATATTAAGATCAATTGTTTGATCTTAATCATATAATAAGCATAATTTTTTATCAAATCCAATTAAACTTAAGATTCAATTAACAGTTTAGCCCAATAAATTGTTAGGCTCCATTACACATTCAGCTTAATAATATATTAGGCCTATTATATTCATACTAACAATTATATATTAAGTTCAATTTTGAACTAGACCCAATGACATCTTTGATCAAAGTAATTACATGACACAACGAATTATTTGGTCAAATTAATCGCTAGAATCAATTACATATTATGCCAAATTACTTTTTATGCACTATTACTATAAATTAATCTCAATTTATTCATAATTTGAGCCTAATTATATTTGAGATCTAATTTATTCATAGATCTAAATATTTGTTGGGTCTCGTTATATCTTAACCTACTTAATTGTTGGGTCCATTTGTATATGAAGCTCAATTATATAATGAAGTCTATCTCATTCTTAGGTTTAATTATTTATTGTGATCAATTATATATTAATGTTATTGATTTATTAGATCTAATAAAATTCATATCGTTATTTGACTCATTTTATATTAAGTTTAATTATTTAAATGATGTAATTTTATATTAAATTAATTTTTTTATTAAGTTCAATTCGTAATTTGGGCTCATAAATCCAATGAATTGCTATACCCAATGAATTGTTAGGACCAATTATTCTTGTGCTCAATTAATTGTTAGGTCAACGTTAGGCTTCACTTATTCTTAAGCCCAATTATTTCTTGAGTCATGCACAATAAATCTAAGTTAATTATTAGACCATTAAATTAAGTCTAATTTATAATTAAATTCAGTTATATCTTGAGCTATTGCACACAAGCACAACTACATATTAAGTCAATTTATATATTATGCTCAATTATATCTTAAGTTTCATCTTAATTAGCTCAATATATCATAGGCCTAATTGTATATGAGGCATAACTATATCATATGTTTAATTTTTTAGGCCCAATAAAATCTTAGGCCAATTAATTTTAAATCAATATATATTGAGTCATATTATTTATTAGGCTTAATTATATATGTAGAATCAATTTTTTGTATTCATGGATGTTAACCTAATTAATTCAGTTCAATTGATTAACAAACCAACTAATTCTCAAGCACTATTAATTATTATGCCCAATTAATTATTTGATCAATTTATGTACCAAGCTCAATTTTTTATTAGGGATTTAGGGTGTTGGGACTAAGATTTGGGGCTTTTGATTTAAGGGTTATGGTTAGAGTTAGGGATTAAGGTTTTGAATGTTGGGTTTAAGGTTTAAAGTCTTAGGGTTTAGAGTTCAAGGATTTGAGGGTTTGGGTTTAGGTTTTAGTTCATAGTTTACGAGTTATGGTTTAGAAGTTAAGGCTTAAGGGTAGGGGTTAAGGATTTCTATTTAGGGTTTAGATTAGTGTTTAAGGGTTAAGGTTTTAGATTTAAAATTTCGGGTTTAGGGGTCAAAGGTTAGATTTAACGTTTAGGGGTTAGTGTTTCATGTTAAGGTTTTCGAGTTAAGGGTTACAATTCAGAGCTTATTGGTTAGGGTTTAGGGTTTAAGGGTAGGGATTATAAATTAGGATATAAGATGTAGATATTTGGGTTTAGTGTTAAAGAATTGTGTTTAGGAGTTCAAGTTTTAGGATTTAAGGTTTAGAGTTCAGAATTTAGTGTTTAGGATTTATGGCGTAGAGTTTAAGAGTTTGAGTAGCATTTAGGGTTTAAAGTG
Organism: Moringa oleifera; assembly: GCA_021397835.1. Classification (NCBI taxonomy): domain Eukaryota; kingdom Viridiplantae; phylum Streptophyta; class Magnoliopsida; order Brassicales; family Moringaceae; genus Moringa; species Moringa oleifera. The sequence goes on from JAJFZO010000065.1 coordinate 3,519,841, forward strand.
TTGGGTTTTGTTTTTAAAGGTTATATTTAGGGTTTAGCGTTTAGAAATTATAGATTAGGAGTTAAAGTGAATGGTTTTGAGGATACGAGTTAGGTGTTTGATTTAAGGATTAGCGGGTTAGGTGATGCTAACCTCATAAAACTGAGGCTTGCTATTATTTGCTTTATGGTATAGGATATTTCCTTGTGTTATTTTATGAAATTTTCTTTTCAATTTAGGATAATTTATTTTGAAATTTATGATTTTTACCTTTTGAATTTAGGATAGCTGCTTTTCGAATTTACAACATTTTCTTTATGAATTTAGGATCATTACTCTCCAACTTTATGTTATCTCTTACCCTTATTTATATTAAACCTAATATTTATAAGCTTAATGAATTTTTAGACATAATTAAATCTTAAGTTCAATTAATTATTAGGTAAATTGATTGTTAGGTCCAATTAAATGTTAGACTTAATTAAATCTTATGCCTAATTATCTATTCGGCCAATTTAGTTTTTATACCCAATCATATGTTAAAATCAATTAATTATTAGATCAAATTATATATTAAACTCAATTTTATATATTATATCCAATCAAATCTTCAGATTAACTACTTAGAAGGCCTAATGAATTGCTAGGTCTAATTAATTGTTAATATCAATAACATATTTAACCCAATCAAATTTTGGTTTTAATTAATAAATGTTAAACTCAATTAGTTATTAGGCTCAATTAATCTTTATGCCCAAATATTTCTTATGTTCAATTATAAATTGAGTCCAGTTAATTGTTAATATCAATTATATATTTAGCCCAATCACTTTTTGAGTCCAATTCATAAATGCCAAACTCAATAAGTTATTAGGCTCAATTGATTTTTATGTCCTATTGTATGTTATGTTTAATTATAATTTGAATTCAACTAGATTTTATGCTTAATTTATTTCTAAGCTTGATTATTTAATGGGTATAAGCACACTACGACCAATTATATCATAAGCCTAATCAAATCTTGGATCCAATTAATTTTTGCTCACAATTAAATCTTGAAATTAATTAATTATGAGGCCCATCATTTAATTCTTAGACTTGGTTCTTTATTTGTTAGGTTCAATTATATCTCATGCCAAATTATATCTTAGACTTAGTTAATATTATATTAAACTTAAATATATTTAAAACCCCAATTATGTATGAAATCTAACTTTTCATTAGGCCTAATTTGATATTAGGCCCAACAAATTCTTAGGCAAAATTAAGTTTTAGAGCCAGTTAATTATTAAAAATTACTTATTAGGCGATAATTATTTGCTAAGTCTAATTAACTATTCAGCTTAATTACATCTTAAGTTTAGTATTTTATTTGGCTCAATCATATGTTAAGATCAATTATTTCTTGAGTTTAGTTTTTTATTAAAACCCAATTAAATCGAGGTTCAATAATATAGTATGCCTATTATGTTCTTATTCATAATTGTATATTAAGCTCAATTTTATATTAGACTCTATTAAATCTTTGGTCACATTAATTACATGATGTAACGGATTATGTCATTAAATTAATCATTGGAATCAATGACATATTAGATCTAATTAATTTTTATGCGCTATTAATATAAATTAGTCTTAGTTTGTTCATAATTGTGACCCAATTATATCTATGACTCGATTTGTTCATCAGTCTAAACATTTGTTGGTCTCATGCATGCTAGCCTAACTAATTGTTGGGCTAAATTATATCTTAATTCAATTAATTATTGGGTCTATTTATATCTTAGGCTCAACTATGTATTAAGTCCATTTCATTCTTAGGCCTATTATTTATTAAGAACAATCATATATTAAGCTTAATTTTTATTAGATCCAATTAAATCTTCGTTTCAAATAATTCTTGGGTATAATTAAATCTTAGGCATAACTATTTGTTAGGTGTAATTAATTACAAAACTCAATTACATCTAAGGTCTAATTATTTATTAAACCTATTTTGTTGTTTGACTCATTTTTATATTAAGTCTAATTTTTTAAACGGTGTAATTTTATATTAAGTCAAATTTTTTATTAAGTCCAGTCATATTTTAAGCACATAGACCTAATGAATTGCTACACTCAATGAATTGTTAGATTGAATTATTTTTTGTTTTTAATTAATTATTAAGCTCAATTAATATACATTAAGTCCAACTCATTCGCCAATCATTTTTTGGGCTGCTGCACGTTAGGCCCAAATTCATAGACCCATTAAATCTTAAGTCCAATTTATTATTAAGTCTAATTATATCTTGGGCTCATATTAAGTCAATTTATATATTAAGTCCAATTATATCTCAAGTTCAATTACAATCAATCCATTATATCATAGGCCTGCTTATATCATATGCCAAATGTTTTAGGCCACATTAAGTCTGAAGCCAATTAATTTTAAGTTTATATATTTTATGTCATATTATTTGTTAGGTCCAATTTATATACGTAGAAATATTTCTTGGACTCATACATTTCAAACTAATTAATTCGGCCCACTTAATTTTCAAACAAATTAATTATTATGGCCAATTAATTGTTCGATCAAATTATATATAAGCTCCATTTTTTCTTAAACCTAATCGAATCTTTAACCTAATTAGTTGTTAGGTATAATAAATTGTTAATCTTAATTGCATATTTGACTCAACTAAATATTAAAATCTAATAAATTTTTGAACCCAATTATTATAGTTCAAGTCTAGTTAATTATTACAGTCAGTTATATCTTAAATTTAATTTAAATTTGGCTCCAATTGAATCTCATGCTTAATTCATTTTTTGGTATTATGTATTCCGTTTATGCACGCTATACCCACTTTTATCTTAAACCAACTAAATATTAAACCAGTTATGTTTTTGGTCCAAATATTTGTTAGCTTCATCTCATTATGAAACCCCCTTTATTGATTAAGCTCATTTATTTATAAGGCCTGATTATATATATAACTCAGATTTTATTAAGATCAAGTAAATATTTGTCACAAACAAATATTTAGTGCAATTAATTAATTATTTGGATCTTTAACTATTGGACTCAATCACATGTAAAGGAAAAATTATATTTTAGACCCACATATTTATTAGAGTCAATTATATATGAAATTCAAATTTTTGTTATGCCCAATTAGATATTAGGTCTAACTTCTTTTTTTTTTTTTTGTAGAATTAAGTCTTAAGTCCAATTAATTAGTAGATTTAATTTAATTTAATTTTTATGTCTAATTATTTGCTAAGTCTAATTAATTATTTAGCTTAATTATATATTAGGTTCTTTGTATTATTAGGCCCAATCGTATATTAAACCTAATTATTTGTAAGCTTGATTGCATATTAAGCATATTTTTTTATTAAACTCAATTAAATCCTAAGAAAAGTTTATTATTTGACCTAATGAATTATTAGGTCTAATTAGTTATTGCACTCAATAATGAATTAAGCTTAATTTTTTATTAGATTTAGTTACATTTTAGGCCCAATCAAATCTAAGTTACAATTTAAATCTTAGGTCTAATTCATTGTTTGGCAGGATGAACTATTTGGTCCAACTAATTATTAAGCTAAATTACATGTATGCCCAATTATTTGTAGTATAATTCTTTCTTATATCTAATCAATTGATGTTGGACTAAATTTGCTTATAGGTTGAATTATTTCTTAGTTTTATACTTAATAGACCTAGTTTTATCTTAAGCCCTATTATTGATTATTAGGACTAATTATCTAATAGACTCGATTATTGATATGCCTCAATTAAATCTAGTTATAATTTCAATCCAATTATATATCTTAGTCCAGCTTATTTCTAGGTCCTATTAATCTTAGGCCCAATTTAAGTACAATTAATTATTAGAATCAAATAAATCTTAATCCTAGTAATTTATTGGGCCATTCAATTATCAGGTCCAATTATATATTAAGGTTGATTATTTATTAGATTCAACTATATATTAAATTTAACTTTTGATTAGACCTAACCAAAATCTTAGGTCTAATTAATTGTTAGCATACTTTTACACTAAATTCAATTTATTTAAGTTGACTAATTATATATTTAGCCAAAATTTTTAATAAAGGTCCAATTAAATTCTTGGACCCAATGGATTGATAGGTTTACTTACTTGCTAGGCTTAATTACATATTGGGCTCAATTATTTTTTGGGGTCCAATTGATTCTTAAGTGCAATTAATATACCTTAGGTCAACCTCGTTCTGAAGCCCAATTATCTCTTAGGTTCATGTATAATAGGTCAAATAAATTATTAGACCTTATAGATGTTAGGCCTAATTAATTATTAGGCTTGACAATTATATCTCAAGTACAATTATACTTGGTCTATTACATTATAGGCCTAATTATATAGGAGATTTAATTATACCATATATCCTTATGGCTTAATTAATTTTAGGTCCAATTGCATCTTAGGCCGTACTATTTATTAGGTCCAATTACACGTCGAATTATTTTTTGAACTCATGCGCATTAACCACATAAATTTGGTCAAATTAAGTAATAAGCCTAATTATATCTTCAACTCAACTATTTCTTAGACCAAATTATATACTAAACTTAATTTTTTATGAGGTCCAATTATATCTTAGGACCCTGCACTATTAAATCTTAAGTCGAGTTAAATGTTAAGTCCAATTAATTGTTAGATTTAATTAAATTGTATGCCCAAATATTTATTTGGTCAAATTATATATTAAATCTTAAATTTTATTAGACCTAATCAAATCATGCATCTAATTAATTACCAAGTTCAATGAGTTATTAGGTTCCATATTAATTGTTAACCTCAATTACATATTTGATCTAATTAAATATTAGATCCAATCAATTCTATGCCCAATTAATAAAATTAATTAAATAATAAGTCTAATTAATTATTATGCTTAATTATATCTTTAGCTCAATTCATTTCTAAGCTCAATTATGTATTTAGTTCATGCATGCTACACCCAATTATATATTAGGTCTAATTAAATGTTAGAGTAATTAAATTTATGCCAATTTATTTATTAGTTTTATTTAGTTCTTTTGAACCAATTATAAACCAAGCAAAATTCTTTGTTAGGTTTCAATTCAATCTTAATTCTAATTATATTTTAGCCACAATTATTTATTAGTTTCATATTTTCCTCACATCCAATTATAAATTTATTTAGCCTAATTATATATGAAATTCAATTTTTTTATTAAGCTCACTTAAGTCATATGCCCAATTAATTCTTAATCATAATTAAATTTTGTTCTCAATTAATTATTAAATGCAATTATTGCTCAATCTAATTAATTGTTAGGTCATTAATTTTTAAGATATATGACATATCAAGTCTAATTATATCATAAGTCCAATTATTTAGTGGGCATGAATATATTTTAGGCATAATTATTTATTAAGTTCAATTATATATGAAGCTCGTTTATTTATCAAGCCCAATTAATTGTTAGGCCTAACTAATTCTTAGGTAAAATTAAATTTTAGATCCAATAATTAGACTTAATTAATTATTAGGCATAATTATAATTAGGTCCAATTAACTATTGGGCTTAATGATGATATTTTATTCAGTCTAATTATGTATGAAAACTAATTGTTTATTAAGCTTAACTATATATTAAACTACATTTTTTATTAAACTCAAAAAAAACTTTATTAAAGGGTCAATTAATTATTTGATCGAATGAATTGCTGAAACAATGAATTATCAGTTCTAGCACACAAAATCATTGATGTTTTGCTCAATTATTCATTAAGGCCATTCAGTTTTAGGTTCATTTATATCTTAAAGCTCAATTTTTATGAGCCTCAATTAAATCTTAGGTCCAAGTTGATTATTTTGTGCAATAAATTATTTGTTTTAATTAAATGTTAAGCTTGACCATATATCAAACTTAATTACTAATTACTTCTTAGGCCCAATTAATATATAGTAGGCTAAATTTCTTTCAAGATTGATTTATTTCTCAACTATTTCTTAGAAGCTATTATTTATTATTAGATGAAAATATCTATTGGACCTAATTATTTATATGGCTCAATTATATTTTAAATGTAACTAAAATTTTGGTTTAATTATATCTTATGACTAATTTATTCTTAGATTCAATTATTTGTTGGGCTCATGCATATAAGGTCAATTAATTATTGATCTAATTTTATTTTAAATTCAATTAATTATTGGATCTAATTATATTTTACATTTAATTACATTAAACTTATTTAGTTCTTCATCTTAATTATATATTATGGCTAATTATTTATTAGGATCAATTATATATTATACTTAATTTTTTATTATACATAATTAATTTTTAGGCACAATTAATTTTTAAGCTCAATTGAGTATCCATCTCAATTTATTATTAGGTCAAATTAATTTTTAAACTCAATTACATTTTATACCTACTTAGTTCTAGAGCTCATTTCATTTTTAAGCTCAATTATATGTTAAGCCTAAATATTTATTAGGCCTAATTAGTGAAGTCTAATTATTTATAGGACACAATTATATATTAAGTTTAATTATTATATTATTTTAGGTCTAATTGTATCTAGACAAATCATACATGTTAAGTCTAATTACATCATAAACTCAAATAATTATTGGGTCCAATTATATCTTAAGTCTAATTATATTTTAAGGTAAATTATTCATTAACGCAATTTCTTTCTTAGACTCATTATATGTAATGATCAATCTTATATTAGGCCTGATTACCTAACTAATTCTTAGGTACACTTATATCTTTAACACATTTAATTATTAGTATCAATTAATTGGTATGTTCAATAATCATGAGGCTCAAGTGTACCTTCGGCCAATATATGTGTTATCCACTTCGTTCCTAGGCCCAACTATTTTTTTATGTACAATAAGCATAATCAATTTAAACCTTAAACCCCTAAGATGTAATTGTGCCTAATAATTAATTAATCTAAAGATTTAATTGTAATCAAGAATTAAATAGATCAATATTTTATTAAACCTATTAAAAAATTACACTTAGTATATACTTAGGTTTAATAAATAATTGGAATTAATCTATAATTGAGTTCAAAATATAAGTGAGTTTAAGTTTTAATCGGATTTAATATACAATTGGATCCAATAATAAATTAAGCCTATGGTTCATGAGCTCAACAAATAATTAGATTTAAGATACAATAGACCTAAATTATAATTTGACTTAAAATATACTTGGCTCTTATAAAGAATTTGACCTAATAGTAAATAATATCACCTAAAATATATTTGGTCTATTATACATGAAACTTAAGAATAAAATTGAACCTAACTTATATTAATTTGGTATAAGAATTAATTCGACTATAAAAATTATTAGGCCTAATATGTAATTGAGGCTAACACTTAATTGGAACAAACAATTTATTGCACTAAAAAATAAATTGGGCATAAAATTCAGTTGGGACTCATAAAAAATTTAGATTAATATATAATTGGACCTAAAAATAATTAAGCCTAATGTGTAAGTAAGGTTAACAATTCATTAGACCTAGGTAGAATAATTAATTGAGCATAGAATTTAATTGAATTGACAAGAAATTGAACTTAATATATAGTTGAGCCTAACAATTAATTTAGTCAAATAATTAATTGAGCCTCATATAACGTTGTGCTTAAGAACTAGTTGGACTTGAGATTTAATTGGACATAATATAAAAAATTGATTTAATATATAGTTGATCCAATAAAAAATTAGGCTTATCATATATTTAGGTCAAGCCCAAAATGAAATTAATACAAGATTGGGCCTAAAATATATTTAGGTGCAAGATATAAGCCTAATACATAATAAGACATAGAAATTAATTCAACTAAAGTGTTTATTAGATTGGAAAATTTATTGCTTCAAATAATTAATTGGGCATAATATTTAATTGAGTCTAAAAAAAATTGGACTTGGACCTAAGAATGATATAAACTTGATTGAACCTAATAATTAATTGATCTTCAAGATTCATTGCATTAGCAAATGGGTCCAAACAATTAGTTGAGCTTAAGAATTAACTGGGTTTAATAAAAAAATTACCTTAATAAATAATTAAACCTAAGATATAATTGAAGCTAACAAATAATTAATAGTTGAACGTAATAAATAATTGAACCTAACAATTAATTTGACTCAATTATGAATTGGACTTAAGATTTAATTTTATCTAAGAATTAATTAGACTGAGGATATAACAAGATTTAACAAAAAATTAGTTTTAGTATATAATTCATCCTAATAAATATTTGAACTTAACAACGAAATGCATTAATACATAATTAAGCTCAAAATATAATAGCCATAAAACTAATATGATCCTAGATATGATTGAATCAATAATTAATTAGGCTTAGCATGCATGAGCTTGATAAATAATTGGACCTAGGAAAAAATTAGTTTTGAGATATAGTTGGATTCAAATTTTAATTACAGTTAGTATAATTGGACCCGATAGATAATTTCATTAATAATAAATAATACTGCTTAAGATATAGTTATTTATATCATGCATGAAATTAGTTAAACTTGGTAACCGATATGGCCAAATAAAAAGTTGAGCTTCATTATATAATTGGGACTAAAATATATTTGAACTCAATAATTTACTTAGTCTAATATATGATTGAGCTTATAATGAAGTTTAACAATTAATTGAGCCTAATAATGTATAGAGCTCACGGTTTATCTATAACTAAGAATTAATTGGACTTAAGATTTAGCGGACCCAAATTAAAGATTGAGCTTGACATATAATTAGGGGTAATAAATAGTTAGGCTTAATTTATAAATAAGTTTAAGAACAAAATGAGAAAAATAAATAATTGAGACTAAAATATAAATGAAATTTAATAGACTCTAAAATATAATTGGATGTAGCATGCTTGAACCTAATGCAAAATTGAGCCTATGAATGAATTGAACCCAATGTGATTAAGGCTAATAATTAATTTGACTTAATAGTTCATTAAGCCTATCAATTCGTTGAGTTAAATAATTAATTAAGTCTAGAATTCAATTGTATTTAATTATATGTAATGTTGCTTAATATATAATTGATTCTATTAAATAATTGAGCTTAATACAATCTTAAGCTTAATTAATTATTAGAGCCAATTATTTGTCAGATCAATTAAATTTTATGCCTAATTTTGTACCTTTTATTCCTAATTATATATTAAGGCCAATTATTTATTAGGTTAGGCAATATATTAAACCCAATTTTATAATAAATCTTAGGTCAAATCCTAGGGCTAATTACTTAACGAATTGCTAGGTTTAGTTACTTGTTAATATCAATTATATATTTAGCTCAATTAAATTTTGGATCTAATTAATAAATAATAAATCCAATTAATTTTTAAGTTCAACTGTTGTTATGTCCAATTATATTTTATATTCAATTACAATTTGGGTCTAATTAGTTGTTAATATCAATTTTATATGCAGCCCAATCAATTTTTAGGTCCAATTAATAAATGTTAAAATCAATTAGATGTTAAGCTCAATTAAGTTTTATATCTAATCATAATTTTAATCCAATTAGACCTTAAGCTTGATTTATTTCTAGGCCCACTTATTTAATGAGTTTATGCATGCTACAGCCAATTATATATCTTAATTTCAATTAATTTTTATTTGTAATTAAATATTAAGGCTAATTAATTATGAGGCTCATCAATTAATTGTTAGACCTAATTAATTGTTATTTCTTTAATTATTAGGTCCAATTACATCTTATGCCAAATAATATCTTAGATTCAATTAATTATTGGGTTCAAATATATTTTAAGTCCAATTATATATGAAGCCGAACTTTTTATGAGGCCAAATTAGATGTTAGGCCCAACTAATTCTTAGGTAGAATTAAGTTGTAGACTCACTTAATTAATTATTACATCATAATTATTTTCTAAGTCTAATTAATTATTAGGCTCAATTATGTCTTAAATTTAATATTTAATTTGATTTAGTTATGTATTACAAGTGATTATTTATTAAGTTCAATTATACGTTAAACATAATTTTTTATTAAACTCATTTAAATTTAAGGTTGAATGAACAGTTTAGCTCAAATAATTGTTAGGTTCAATTACACATTCGCCTCAATAATATATTAGGCCCAATTAATTTTTATGTGCCATTAATATAAATTAATCTCAATTTGTTCATAATTTAAGCTCAATTATATCTGAGATCTAATTTATTCATAAGTCCAAATATTTGTTGAGCTCATGCATATTAGCCCAATTAGGTTTTGGGCCTAATTATATCTTAATCAATTTAATTGTTGGGTCCTTTTGATTATGAAGCTGAACTATATAATAAAATTTATTTTATTCTTAGGTTTGATTATTTATTGGGATCAAGTTTATATTAAGGTCAATTTTTTATTAGATCTAATCAAATTCATACCATTATTTGACTCATTTTAAATAAAGTTCAATTTATTAAATGATGCAATTTTATATTAAATCAAGTTTTTTATTAAGTTCAATACATAATTTGGGTTCATAAATCCAATGAATTGCCATGCCCAATGAATTATTAGGATCAATTATTCTTTGTGTTTAATTAATTGTCAAATTCAACTTTAGGCCCAACTTATTCTTAAGCCCAATTTTTCCTTAGGTCATGTACGATAAACCCAAATTAATTATTAAACTAATTAAATTAAGCATACTTTATTATTGAATCTAGTTATATCTTGAGCTGCACACAAGCACAATTATATATTAAGTCAATTTATATGTTAGAGCCAATTATATCTCAAGTTCGATTATAATTAGCTCATTATATCATAGGCTTAATTTTATATGAGGCATAATTTTATCATATGTCTAATTTATTAGGCCTAATTAAATTTTAGGCTAATTAATTTTAAGTCTACATATTTTAGGTCATATTATTTGCTAGGCCCAATTATATACATAGGATTATTTTTGGATTCATGCTTGTTAACCTAATTAATTTGGTTCAATTGATTAGTAAGCAACTAATTCTCAAGCACTATTAATTATTATGGCCAATAATTGTTCAATCAAATTATATACCAAGCTCAATTTTTTATACTCAATTAATTTTTAAATTTAATTAGTTATTAGGTATAATGAATTATTTGATCCAATAAATTACTAATCTCAATTACTGATTTGACTCAGTTAAATATTAAAATTCAATAAATTTTTGGATATAATTATTATGTTTTAGATCTTATTACAATTTACGCCCAACTCATTTCTCAGTACAATATATTAAGTTCATACACGCTATGTCCACTTTTATTTTAAGTACAACTAAATATTGGACTCAATTATATTTTAGGTCCAAATATTTATTAGTCTCATTTCATTCTTAAACCCACTTATAAATTAAATTCAATTATTTATTAAGTCTAATTATATATTAACTCAATTTTTTTATTATTTGATTTAATTAATTATTAGACATAATTAATAGTTAGGCCTAATAAATTATTAAAATCTTTAATTGCTATGCTTAATTACATCTCAAGTCACATTATATTTCAGATCCACATATTTATTAGGTCCAATTATATATGAAATTCAAATTTTTGTTATGCCAAATTAAATATTAGACCCACATATTTGTTAGGTTCACTATTTTATTAGGTTCAATTATATATCAAGCCTAGTTATTTATTAATCTCAATTATATATTAAGTTTATTTTTTTATTAAACTCAATTAAATCTTTAAATTAATTAATTTTGGTCTAATGAATTGTTAGGTTTAATTACTTTTTAGACACAATTTTTCATTAAGCTTAATTGTTAATTAGACTCTATTAAATCTCAAGCCCAATCAATTCTTAGGTACAACTCATTGTTTGACAAAATAAATTATTTGGTCTAATTAACAGTTGGGCTAAATTACATCATAGACATAATTGTTTATAGTACAGTCAATTCTGGGGGTCAAATAATATACGTTTGGCTAAATTCGAGGATTAAAGTTTAGTTTTTAGGGTTTAAGGATAGAGAGCTAGAATTTACAAATCATACATTAAGATTTTAGGGTTTAGAGTTTAGGTTTTGAGGTCTAGGGTTAAGGATTAAGGATTTATGGCTTGGGAGTTAAGGTTTAGGGTTTACCATCTTGGATTTAGGGATTAGGGTTTAGGCTTCAGCAGTTTGGGTTTAAAGTGTGGGATTGAGGTTACGGTAAATGGTTTAGGTTGTAGGATCTAGGGGTTAGGTGTTATTGTTTTGGTTTTGGGGTTTAGTATTTATGAAATAGGGTTTAATGGTTGACTGCCTAGAGTTTAAGGCTTAAAGGCTAGGGTTTAGAGTTCAATGTTCAGGGTTTAAGGGCTAGGGGTGGGTTTAGGGTTTAGGTTTTAAGTGTATGGGTTTCATGTTAGGGCTTGGGGTTTAAGAGGTTTTAGCATTTAGTTGTTCATTTTTAGAGGTTTAGGTTTTTGGATTAGGTGTAGGATTTATGTTTTAGGATTTAGGGCTTAAAAGTTAAGGATTATGGTTCTATGTTTAGGGATTTTGGTTTAAAAGTTAAGGTTTATGGGTTACGGTCTTGGATTTTTGGCTTAAGGGATTAGGTTTAGGGATTAATGTTAATGGCTTAAGAGATAGGGCAAGATTTGGGGTTTAGGGATTAAGGGTGTTGGTTTAGAGTTTACAGTATAATGGTTAGGGAGGGTTTAAGGTTTAGTGGCTAGGGTTTTTGGGTTTAAGGGTTAGTTTAGGATCTAGGTGTTAGGGGTAAGGGTTTAGAGTTAAGGTTTTTGGTTAAGGGTTAGGGTCATAGGGTTAGGAGTTAGGGTATAAGGGTGCAAGTATGGGTTAAGGTTTACGAAGCTGTTATGGTTTAGGGTTTAAGATTTAGGGTTCATGGTTTATGATTTAGGGTTAGAGTTCTTGCTTTAGCATTTGAGATTTATAAAATTGTGGTTTAGGGGTTAGGGATTAAAAGTTTGGGGTGGCTTTAAGGATTAGGTTCAAGCTTTATAGATTAAGGATTAGGTTTAGGCTTCAGTAGTTTGTGTTAATGTTTAGGAGTTAAGGTATATGGTTTAGAGCTTCATGGTTAGTGTTTAGAGTTTAGGGCTTAGGATTTCACACTTAAGGTTTGGAATTTAGGATTTAAGGGTTAGTGTTTATGGGGTCTAGAGTTTAAGGTTAGCATTTATAGTTATGGGTTATGGTAAAAGGGTTTGGGTTTTAAAGTTTAGGGGTTTTAGTTCAAGGGTAAGAGTTTTAGGGTTTAGGGGCTAGGATTTTGGGGTTAAAGTTTAGGTTTAAGGGTTATGGTTCAGGATTTAAGGATTTAGGCTTAGGAGTTAGGGTTTAAGGATTAAGGTTTAGAGCGTTAGGATTGAGGTCTAAGGGTAAGTGCTTTGGGTCTACGAGCTAGGGTTTTGGGTTTAAAGTCTAATGTTTTGTGACTTTAAGTTTAGGATTAAGTGTTTAGAAGTCAAGTTTTTTCATTTTAAGGTTTGGATTTAAGTGTTTTGTGTTAGGGTTTAAGGGTCTTAGCTTAGGGTTTCGGATTTGGGTTTTAGAATTTAGGGTTTAGGGTTTTAGAATTAGAATTTAGGATTTCTAGTCAAAAGTTAAGGTTTAATGTTTCGGGCCAACAGGTTAAGTTTTAGGATTTAATGTATAATTAGCCTAAAAAATAATTAGACTTAATAATTAATTAGATTTTAGATATAATTAGGTCCAATAATTAATTGGGCTTGGCATGCATGAGCCCAACAAACAATTGGACCTAAGAATAAAAAGCCTACAATATAATTGGACTTTACACATAAAACCAGCTTTATTGATTCAAATAATTAATTAAGGTTAATATATTTAATTGAGCCTAATAAAAAATTGGGCATAGACCTAAGAACGAAATAGATCTAATACATAATTGATCCTAACAATTAAGTGAATCTCAAAATTCATTGGGTGAACAAATGAATCCAAGCAAGTTTAATTGAGCCTAAAAGTTAGTTGGGTTTAATAAAAAATTGACCTTAATAAATAATTAAACTAGGATGTAATTGAGCTTAATAGATAATTGAACCTAATAATTAATTTAGCTTCATAATGAATTGGACTTAAGATTTAACTAGATCTAATAAAAAATTAGTTTTAGCATGTAATTCACTCTAATAAATATTTAGGCTTAAGAATGAAATGACAATAATATATAATTGAGCCCAAAATATAATTAGTCATGCAATTAATATGATTTAAGATATGATTGGATCAATAATTAATTATCCTGATTAATTAATTGTTATGCCCAATTAAATTTTATGTTAAATAAGTTAATTTGTTTTACAGTGAATTATTTAATTGCACTTACAAATTAAATGCGTTTAAGATTGCCCAATTACATTGGTACAATTAAATTTTATGTTAAATAAATTATTGAACTTAATTATATCTTAAAATGAATTATTTATTAGGCTTTCTTCATTCATAAGCCCAATTAATATATTAACATAGTTTTGTATGAAGTTTAATTAATCATAGACCCAATTAATTATTAAGCTCAATGAATTCTTAGACCTAATGGATTGCTATGTCCAAAATGATTGTTAGGCTAAATCACATATTAGACCCAACTATTTTTTTGGGTCTAACTAATTCTTAGGTTGAACTAATGTAAATTAGGCCCACTTAATTCCTAAACCTAATTGTTTCTTATTTTAACGATAAGGCAAATTAATTATCTCACCCAATTAAATGTTAAAATCAATTAATTATTTGATTCAATTGTTTATTAAGCTTATTTCTTCGAATTATGTATTAAGTTTAATTAATTATTAGCATTACTTGTTAGGTTAGATTAAATTTAAGGCCCAACTAAATTTTTAAGTGCAATTAAATCATATACCAATTTAATTATTAGGCTCAATTAATTGTTAGATCAAATTATTTTTTTTTTGCACAATCGATTATTAGGTTCAATTAATTGGTAAGCTGTGCTATATTTTAGCCTTAATTATTTGTCATTTATAAATGCAAGAAATAATTTTTCTTAGGAAAGAAGCGGGCTAACATAAGTTAATTTATAAAGGGCTTTGGTGTTTTGATTAAGGATGAAGTGTTTATTGGTTAGTGTTAGGGATTAAGATTTAGAGTTTCATGTTTGGGATTAGTGTTAGAGTTTAAGGTTTAGGTCTTTGGGGTTTTGGTTAAGGATTACTTGCTTAGGGGTTAAGGTTTCGAGTTTAGTATTTACAGTTTGGAAGTTAAGATTTTAGGTTTAAGGCTTAGTTTAGGAGTTAGGATTTTGGAATCATTATTTAGGTTTTTGGGTTGGGGCCTAAGAGTTATGATTTAGGAGCAAGGGTTTAAGATTTATTAGGGTTTAGGATATATGGTTTAAAGATTTAAGGCATAGGGTTCTTAGTTAGGGTTCTGGTGTTTAGGTTTCTAGTTTGAGGTTTGCATTTAGGATTTAGGGTTTATTATTTTGGGTTTAGATTTAGTCTATAGGATTTAGGAGTTAGGGTTGGGATTTAGAGTTAAAGGGTTTAAGGTAGTGTTTAAGGTCACGGATTAGTGGTTAGAGTTTAGGATGGGTTGAGCTTTTAAGATTTATGATTTAAGGTTTAGGATTCAAAATTTAAGGATTAGGCACTAGGGTTTTGATTTTTCAGTTTGGGGTTTAAGGTGTAGGGACAAAGCTTTAAGATTTAGGATTTAAGAGTTAAGGTATAGGTTTTAGTGTATAAGGTTTAGATTTCAACAATTCAAATTTGGGGTTTAGGATTTTAGGTTTTGTGTTTTGGGTTTAGGAGATAAGGTTTAGGGCTAAGGTTTATTATTTAAGTTTAGTGTTTAAGGTTTATCGATTAGAGGTTAAGGGTTAAAATTTAGGGTTTAGGTGTTTGGGTTTAAGTATAACGGTTTAAGGTTTACGATTGAAGGTTTTCAGGTTAAAGTTGAGGGTTAAGAGTTTAGGGTTTATTTGGTTGGGTTTAGAGGTTAGTGTAATAATGAGTCAATCCTATCAAACTTGAGACATTATTTAATTTATAGTTATATTTGCAATATTTTCTCTTAATATTTCAAAATTATGAAAGAAAGATTGAAATATAATTTCATAAACTTTGTCCCACTCCTTTGCAAAATTCTTATTTAAATAGCTTTTTAAATTTATTTGTTTCGAATCAAAATTACTAAACTGATAATGGTACATATTAATCACCTAATGTTTTAAAAAAATTTAAAATTAGAATTAAAGTGTAATTTTTTTTGTTTGCATTTGATTGTCATTCACGTAAATAAGTATAATTAAATCAAGTTGCCTAGCAATACCATTAAAAATATAATTAATTATGTTTAACATAGTTTTTTATTAAAGCTAAGTAAATCATAGGCCCAATTAGTTACTAGGCTCAATGAATTGTTAGATCCAAATTGTTGTTAGGTTGAATTGCATATTGGATCCAATTATTATTATTATTTTTGGTTCCAACTAATTCTTTGGTTGAATTAATGTAAATTAGGCATAATTTATTCCTAAACCTAATTGTTTCTTATGTCAACTATAGGACAAATTAATTATCTTTCCCAATTCAATGTTAAGACCAATTAATTGTTTGGCCCAATTGTTTATTAAGTTTACTTCTCCTAAGTTTATATTAAGTTCGATTATTTATTAGCACCAATTATATATTAAGCTTAATTTTTATTTAGTTAAATAAAATGTGAGGCATTTATAAATTCTTAATCATAATTAGATCACAAACCAACTTAATTATTAAGCTAAACCAATTGTTCGATCAAATTAATTTTTGGGAACAATCAATTGTTAGGTCTGATTAATTTTTAGACTTGCTTGCATAATAGGTCCAATTATTGTTAAAGCCCAAGTAATTCCAGATCTAATTGATATATAGTAGACCAAATTAATTATTAGCCCTAATTATTAGGCTCTTTTATAATGTGGAAAAAGTTATATCTTTGACCCAATTATATCTTAGATTAAGTATGTTCTTAGGCTCATACTTAAGCTATTGCAAAATAAGACGAGTTATACATGAAGAACTTTTGTTAGGCCAAAGACTCAATTAATTCTTAGTTTATAATTATTTGCTAAGTGCAATTAACTATGAAGCTTAATTATATTTTAAGTTCAATATTTTATTCAAACAAATTATACATTAAAAACTTAATTATTTATTAAACTCAGTTATATATTTTATCTCATTTTTTATTAGACTCAAGTAAATGTTCGACCCAAATAATTATTAAACTTATTGAACTGTTACGTCTAATGAATTATTAGATCCAATTAATTTTTAGAGTTGCTTACATAACAGGTCCAATTATTTTTCAGGCCCAAGTAATTCTAGATCTAATTGATATATACTAGGCCTAATTAATTATTAGCCCTAATAATTAGGCTCCTCCTTTAAAATTTGGAAAAAGTTATATCTTGACCCAATTATATCTTAATTCAAGTGTCTTCTTAGGCTCATAATTAAGCTATTGCAAAATAAGCCTAGTTATACATGAAAACCATCTTTAGGTAGAATTAATTATTATACTTAATTAATTCTTAGACTATAATTATTTGCTAGGTTCAAGTAACTATAAAGCTTAATTATATTTTAAGTTCAATATTTTATTCAAACTAATTATATATTATGCTCAATTATTCATTAAACTTAGCTATATATTAAACTCGATTTTTTTAAATTTCAATTAAATCTTAAAATTATTTGATTATTTGAGCCAACAAGTTATTAGATCCAATTCGTTGTCAGGCCCAACCACACATTAGGCCTAACAAATTATTAGGCCCATTTAGTTCTCACTCCCAATTATATATTGAATTCATTTTTTTAACGCTTAATTAAATGTTCAATCTAATCAATTGCTAAACTCAATCATTTTTGTAGTTTGATTAATTTTTAGGACCCATTAATATAAGCTAGGCGAAATTTGTTCATAATTTGTATCCAAGTATATCTTAAGCTCATTTGTCCACATGGAGGTCCAATTATTTGTTGTCTTATGAAGGTCTAATTATATCTTAAATTCAATCATATCTTGAGCCCAACTATGATTTGGAAACAATCATGTCTTAAGCCTGATTATGATTAAGGCCCAATCCATCCTAGGACCAATTATTTGTTAGGCTCATATATGTTAGGCCTAATTATACCTTAGCCCAAATAATTATGGAACCTGATTTTTTTATTTCATCTATTTTATTTTTTGTTGAATTATACACTAATACCATTTAGTTTATTAAGTCTCTTTATATCTTAAACCCAATTTTTTTATTAGATCGAATAAAATCTTAGGCCCAACTAATTCTTTGGCACAACCCAATCTTAGGTCCAATTAGATATTAAGTTTAACTAATTATTATGTTTAATTTAATCTCAAGTATAATTATTTATTATGTCGATTTTATATATAGGCAAAAAATAATTTAACCCAATTATTTTGTTAAACCCAATCATATATTAAGTTTAATTTTTGTTAAACTCAAGTAAATGTTAAACCCAAATAATTATTAAATTTATTGAATTGTTAGGTCTAATGAATTGTTAAATCTAATTATTTTTTAAACTTGGTCACACAATAAGTCCAACTATTTTTAAAGCCCACATAATTCTAGATCTAATTAAATATATATATTAGGCTTCATTAATTATAGCCCTAATTATTAGTCTCCTTTATAATCGGAAAAAGTTATATCTTTGACCGAATTATACCTTAGTTCAAGTATGTTCTTAGGCTCATAATTAAGCTATTGCAAAATAGGCCCAATCGTGCATGAAGAAAAACTTTTTGTTAAGTCAAATTAATTATTGGACTCAATTAATTCTTAGACTATATAATTATTTGCTAGGTTCAGTTAACTATGAAGCTTAATTATATTTTAAGTTTAACATTTTATACATTAAGCCCAATTATTTATTAAACTCAATTATATAACTATTTTTAATTTTTTAAAATTCAATTAAATATTAAACTTAATTATATATGAAGGTAACTTATTATTAGGCCTAATTAGATATTAGACCCAACAAATTTTTTGGTAAAATTAAATTTTAAATTCAATTAATTACTAGACTCAATTAATGATTAGGTCAATTATTGTTAGATCTAATAAATTATGAAACAAAAATTACATCTTAGATCAAATATTTAATTAGGTCTAATTACATGTTAAGCCAAATATTTTATTACGCTCAATTATATATTAACCTTAGTGAATTATTTAGTCCAATTAATTGTTAAGCTCTCAATTACACGTTAGGCTCAATATTTATGAGACACATTTCATTCTTAGCCCTAGTTAGATATTAAGCTCAACGTTTTATTAGACTCAATTAAATACTAGGCCTAATGAATTATTCGGTATAATAAATTGTTTGGTCTAGTTAATTATTAGGCTCAATTAAATATTAAACACAATTATTTTTATGGCCCGTTAATTCTTACGCCCAATTAAATATTAGACACAATTATTTTTATGGCCCGTTAATTCTTACGACCAATTAATTTGTTAGGCTAAATTTTTTATCTGACTAAGTTTTTTCTTACTTTCATGCACAATAGACCTATTATTAATAGTAGGCGTAATTATCAATTGGGCCCAATTCTATAAGACTTAATTATATCTAAATCCAATTACAGTTTAGCTCTAATTTTATCTTAAATCCAATTTATTCTTAAGCCAAACTAAATATGGGCTTATGCTTGCTAACTTCAATTCATTACTAGGCGCAATTATATCTTAAATGTAATAAATTATTGGCTTTAATTATATTTGAGATCAATTATATATTAAGTCTATTTCATTCTTAGGTCTAATTATTTATTAAGATCAATTATATATTAAACATAATTTTTTATTAATCCCAATTAAATATTAGCCCTAACTATTCTCAATACAATTATTATTAAGCCAAATTAATTGTTAGGCTAAGTCATATGTTAGAGAGCTAACTATTTATTGAGCCCATTTCATTATTGGATCTATTTTTATATTAAATTCAAATATTTACATAGAAAGCTAATTATTTTTTGTGCTCAATTAATTAATAGGGCTAATTAACTTATGTTAGATTTCATTTCTGACCCCAATTATTTGTTGGGTTCATGCATAATAGGCCTAATTAATAGTTAGACCTATTAATGTTAAGTCCAATTATATCTTGGGCTAATACACACTAATCTCAATTAAGTATTAATCAAATTATTCATTAGGTTCAATTATATCTAACTCCAATTATATTTTTGCCCATGATATCATATGCCTAATTATATATGAAGCCTATTGTTATATATCCAGTTTTTCTAGATTAAATTGTATCTTAGGTGATATAATTTGTTAGATCGAGTTATACTCGAAATTATTTCATGAGGTCATGGATTTTAGCCAAATTAATTTAGTTAAACTAATTAGTAAGCTAATTATATCTTTAGCTTGGCTATTTTATTAGCCCAATTAATTTTTGTAAGGCCCAATTAAATCTTAGGCTCAAATAATTCTCAACCATAATTAATTATTAAGCGAAATTAATTAATAAACTCAATTAATTATTGGACTCACTATTTTATTAACCGAATTTAAGTCTTAGGCTCAATTATTCATTAAGTCAACTTTTATAGTAAACACATTTTTTAGACCTAATCAAATGTTAAGCTTAGTTAATTATTAGATTCAATAAATTATTAGGTTCAATTAATTGTTAGCCTCGTACTTGACTAGATTAAATATTAGATTCAATTAATTTTTTGTCTAATTAATAATTCATAGGTCCAATTAATTATTATGCTTAATTAAATTATAAGTTCAATAGTATTTTGGGTTCAATTATATCTTACACTCAATGCATTCTTGGGTTTGATTATGTACAAGGTTCATACACCCTACACTTAATTATATTTTTGGTTCAATTAAATCTTGAACCCAATTAACCATATTTTAGAATCAATTATATGTTAGTGTCACTTGACCGATTATAGATTAAGCTTAATTATTTATTTGACCTAAGTACATAGTAAACCTAATTTTTAGTAGACACAAATAAATTTTAGCCCAATTAATTTTTAGTCATACTTAAATCTTGAGCTTGATTAATTATTAAGATCAATTAATTTACATCTTAAGCACAATTATATGTTAGACCTAGTTAATTATTGGGATCTAATATTTTTTAGGCCTAATGACTCATTAGATCCAATTATATCTACAACTAAACTCTCAACCAAGCCACCTAATTCTTAAACTGAATTAAATCTTAAGCCCAATTAATTATTTACTAGGTTCAATAAATTACTAAGGTTAATTATATCTTAGGTTCAATAATGATATGTTAAACATAATTAATTTATTAGTTTGAATTATATGTCAAACCCAATTTTTTTATTAAATATAAAAAATTGGCTTAACGAATTGATAGACCTTATGAATTATTAGGTCAAATTAATTGTTAGTCTTAATTGCACATTAGGCTTAATCATTCATTAGATCTAGTTAATTATGGAGACCAGTTAATAAATGTTATGCCTAATTAGTTTTATGCTCAATTACATCTTAAGACAATTTGGCTACGATCATATCTTAGGCTAAATTCATTCATAGACTCAAATTTTTATTGGGTTATGCATGCTATGCCTAAATGTATCTGAGGATGTACTAAATTTTGAACCCCGTTATATTTTATACCAATTATTTTTTTATCTCATTTTATTATTGAACTCAATTATAAATTAAGTCTAACTATTTATTTCACATAATTATATATTAAGCTCAACATTTAATTAGGCTCAACTAAATCTTATATCCATTAATTTTTAGTTACAATTAAATATTGAGCTCAATAAATTATTAGACTCAACAAATTGTTAGGTCTAATTAATTATTTGATCATTAATTATTAAATTTAGTTACATCTCAAACTCAATTATATTTTAGACTAAGTAGATTATAAGTTCAAACATATTTTAGACCTTGTTACATGTGAAGCACAACATTTTATTAGGTCATATTAGTTAACTAATGTTTAGGCAAAAGACTTTATTAATTGTTAGGATATATTATTTGTTAAGTCTAATATTTTATTTCGTCTAATTATATATTAAAGCTCAACTATATATTTGGTATAATTTTTTATTAAACTCAATTAAATTTCAATCTTAATTAACTATTTAGCCCAAAAAATTATTAAATCTAATTATTTTTAGGTTCAATTAGTTGTTTGGGTGAACTGTGCATTAGAATCAATTATTTACTAGGTCTATTTCATTCTTAGATTTAATTATATATAAAGATTAATTTTTTATTAGTCCTAATTAAATCTTAGGTCTAATTAATAATTTAGTAAAATTAATTATATGATTCAATTAATTATTAAACTAAATGTGTTTGAGGCTTAATTATTTTTATGGTCCAATTAATATACATTTGGCTTAATTTTTTTTCTTGGGCTGAAGCATTTCACAATTTCATGCATGATATACCTAACTATATTTAAGCACTATTATTTATGAGGGTTATTTACATCAATATTTTATTCACAGTTTCAAACTGAGATTTGTTAAGAAAAAATTAAATGTATTAGAGACTTATATTTTTGTTAAATTTTTAATGTGAAACTTTCGTCTTTAATTTTTGTTAATATTAACGGTTTTGCATACAGACATGATGTGTATAAAACTTTTACTTGTACAATTACCAAATACCCTTTTAAAATATTATAAGAGTAAACGACATATTTTGTTCTTGCATCAAACTTAGTAAAAATATAAATATTTAAATAAAATGAGAAGAAAGAACATGTTGTTGGTTTTGATTGTGTAAAAAGTATTGGAGTAATTACACCAATAAAAGTTATATGCACATTACGTCTGTGCATAAAGTCATTAACATTAACAAAAATGTAAGTCTCAAATAGATGTAATTTTTTTTAGGTTTTGATTTAAAATTATAAGCAAAACATGCTTCTTCCTCATGTAATTAACCTTATTTATTATTAAATAATATATATATTGGGTCCAATTAAGTTTAATGAAAATCTGAGTTCAATTATATTTTGTCCAATTTGTTTTTAGGTCCAATTATTTATTAAGCTCATGCATGCCAAGCCTAATTAATTATTGATCCAATTATATCTTACATTATTAATTATTTAGCTAGTTATATTTTAGGCTTAATTATGTATTAATGTCATTTTGTTCTTATGCCCAATTATTTATTAGAATGAATTATATATTAAACCAAAATTTTTTATTAGATCTAGTTAAATCTTAAATCCAACTAATTTTGAAAACAATTAAATCTTAGATCCAATTCATTATTATGCAAAATTAATTTATAATTCCAACTAATTGTTAAGCTTAATTACATCTTAAATTTTATTATTTATTAAGCTCAATTATATATTAAGCTTAATTTTTATTAAACCTAATTAATTCTTAAGTTTAATTAATTGTGTAGTCTATTTGTTAAGTCTAATGAATCTTGAGGTCCGCTTAATTGTTAGACTCAATTATATGATAAGTTAAATTATTTATTAAACTCAAGCTCAATTAATTATTATTCTTAATTAATTATTTTGAGCAATGAATTGTCTAATCCAATTGACTATTGAGCTCAATCACACAATATGCCCAATTAGTATTATGGTACAATTAATTCTTAGGCTCATTAATATACACTAGGCTATTTTTTCCTAGGCTAAATTATTTTTTAATTTCGTGCATGATAGACCCAATTGTATCTTAAGCCTTATCTATTGATTATTAGCCTTAATTATCTCTTGAGCGTAATTATTTGTATGGTTAATTATACTAGAGAAACCTACATTTTAGGTATAGTATCAAATCAAGACCTACATAAAAAATTAAAATCAAATCAGAACTCACATAACGTACAGTTTGCAATGCGAGACGTCTGTCAATAAAATCCATTAGAATAAACTATGTGACTTTATCAAGTGATATGCATTCGATTGTTAAGTGTCAAATTTGTACATCAATTGAGTAAAATAACTACAAATTTGTATCAATTAAACAACGAGAAAGAGAAATTTTTATATTTTAAGGTTTTGAAATTAAAAAATTTTAGTTTTTGAAATCCACCATTTGAACCCAATGCGTATGATATTCATCAATAAGGTGTCTGAGTTTTCGAAATCTACCATAATATATAAAAAAGATAACAAAAAATACTTAAATCAAATCATTAGATCAAAAAATTGACAGAGCCAATTGATTATTAATCTCAATTGCATTTTATGCCCAATTATATATTAAGCTCATTTTGTTCTTGACCTAATTATATATTAAGCTTAATTTTTTATTAGGATCTTTTACATATTAAATTCAATTTTTTGTTAGGCTCAATTAAATCTTAAGTTCAAGTAATTCTTAGACCTAATCAATTTTTTATTCAAATTAATTACTAGGTTCAATTAATTGTAAGACTTAATTTTAATTTAGGCTTAATTGTTTATTAAGCTCAATTGTATACTAAGTTCAATGTTTTATTCAGTCTAATAAAATGCTAGGCTTAATTAATTAATTTTTTCCTAACGAATTGTTAAGTCCAATTAATTATTAAACTCATTTACACATTAAGTTCTATTATTTATTAGGTTCATTCCGTTTTTAGGTTCAATTATGTATTCATCCCAATTTTTATAAGGCATAATTAGTTTTTTATCACAATGAATTGTTTGGTCCAATTAAATGTTAGGTTCATTTACTTATCAAGCTAATAATTTTTATATCTTAATTAATTATTATTTCCAATTAATATATGTTGGGCTTAATTTCTTTTGTAACTGAATTATTATAAGTTTCATCTATAATAGGCCTAATTATATATTAGGTGGTACGATTTTACTATTAGGTCTGATTCTTTATATGACCCAATGCATTTTTATGAAACCAATTCGGAATGAGTTCTAGGGCCTATTCTTCTAAATAAAGTAGCCTATTGAATGAGTCCTAGAGAGAATGGAGAGCTTTAGAGGGAAGTTGATGAGTTAGTGCGAAAAGGGTTGATTCAAAAGAGCAGCAGTTCATGTGCTATTCCTACCTTATTGGTGCCATAAAAGGATGGTTCTTGGAGCATGTGTGTGGATAGTTATGCTATCAACAAAATTGTAATTGATTATTGGTTCCCAATTTTCAAGGTTAGATGATTTACTTGATCAATTGTATAGTGCATCTATTTTCCCTAAAATTGATTTGAGAAATGGTTATCATCGAATTAGAATGAGGTTTAGAGATGAATGAAAGAAAACATTTAAAATAAAAGATGATTTATACGATTGATTAGTTATATCATTTTGATTATTTAATGCACCTAGTACTTTCATACAACTTATGGATCACATACTTAAGCCATGCATTGATTCTTTGGTGTGGTTTAATTTAATGACATATTATTGTACAGCAAAAATGAAGAGAAGTATATGGATCATTTTACATAGCTTTATCTTAATTTAAGAAAGTGTGAATTCTTTACTCTTAGTACAATGTTTTTAGGGTATGCTGTTTCAAGAGATGAACTATGATGGATCAAAGTAATGTAGAGGCTATTCTAAATTGGCCAACACCTATTTCTGTGCATGAGAAGTTCCCATGGCTTGACTTCATTTTTTTTTAGGCGATTTATGGGTTTCAGTTCTATCGTTGCTCCAATTACCAAGTGCTTGAAAGGTGACAAGTTCAAGTGGACTAGTGAAGTTGACGATGCTTTCGAGTTATTGAAATGAAAAGTGATAGAGGCTCCTATTTTAATTCTTCTTAACTTTGACAAGGTATTTGAAGTTTAATATGTTCTTCTAACATTGGTATTGATGCTGTTTTGGGTCAAAAATGAAAGATTATTGCCTTTTTCAATGAGAAGCTTAATGATTGCTAAAGGAAATATTCTACTTATGACAAGGAGTTCTATGTGATTTATAAAGCCTTGTACCATTGAAGTCAATACCTTCTAGCAAAACCTTTTGTTCTTTATTTTAATCATAAAGCATTGAAGTTCATCAATCACTAGCACAAGTTAAAAAGAGACATACAGCTCGAGCTGATTACTTGCAATCTTATAACTTTACCATCAAGCACAAATGTGGGCTTAAAATGTTATCACTGATGCATTGAGTTGAAAGCATTCTCTCTTATTAACCATAGAGGTTAAAGTGGTGAAATCCGATGCTTTTAAGGATCTTTATGAGCATGATGTTGATTTTAGCTCAACATGGTAGAATTGTAAATCAGGTTCTTATAAACAATTTTCTATCTTTGATGGCTTTCTTATTAAGGCTAATGCAATGTGTGTTTCATCTTGCTCTTTGAAACAAGTGATTTTTGTAGAAGCTCATGATGGTGTTTTTGGGGGACACTTTAGTAGAGACAAAACTTTAACTCTAGTTCAAACTAATTCCTATTGGCCAAAGATTTTTGAAGATACTAACAATTTGTAAAGTGATGCAAAATATATCATTTGGCTAAAATAAAGAGCCAAAATTTCAGTTTGTACACTCCATTCCTAGTGCTTAACGCTCTATGGGAGGATGTGTGTTTTGATTTAGTTATGGGATTGTCAACAACATAAAGGAGCAAGGATTCCAAGGACAATTGCTTCTGATCAAGATTCAAAATCCCTTAGCCATTTTTGGAGAACCTAATCAAGGAAGTTAGGTTCTTTATTAAATTTTAATAGCTTCTGTCATCCCTAAAATGATGGACAAACAAGAGCTTTGGGAACTTGCTAAGAAGTTGTGTTGGTAAAAAGAAAAATAAATTAAGCAATAGGATCTAATTCTTCCACAGATTGAGTTTGCCAACAGCTGTTCTATGCATCATAATACAGGTATGAGTCAATTTGAAGTTGTTTATGGTGCTAATCCTACAGGTCCTTGGATTTGGTGCCTCAACCTAGAACCAAGCAATTTGGTGAAGATGCTAGTGAAATGGCAAAATAGATCAAAAAGTTGCATGAGAGTGTAAGAGCAGCCATTGAGAAGCAACATGAGAAATACAAGTAAGTTGCGAATAAACATCTAGTTTGGATTCATCAAAGAAAAGAGAGGTTTTGACAAGAAATATTTGGGAAGTTAAAATTAAAGGCTGATAGTCTGTTCAAGGTACTCAAGAAGATTAGTGAAAATACTTATGAGATTAAGTTACCAGCTGATTAAGGAGTTTTCCCAACCTTCAATGTGGCTGGTTTAAGTCCATATCATGTAGAGAGGGGCATCGAAGACTTAAGGATAAGTCTTTATCATCTAAAGGAGATTTACATAGGAGTGGTTATATTAACACATTTAGCCCATGATGCTATGTAATAAATAGTTGGCATGCATCTTGAAGATTTTCTAGAGAGAAAGTTACAAAAGCTTCTTTAGTGGTGGACAATTAACATGCACCTTAGCAATCTTCAAAAGAGATTTATTTCAGTCCACTAATATCTTTTTTTTCTCATACAAATGCATTGAATGATTTAATTATCGACATTAATAATTTTCGAAATCCCAATGGATGAAGGTTTTTTTTCCATGCACTCGTATTCTTTTTTGTCATACTTTAGACTTAGAAGATAGTTGAGACTTTAGTTACATGTGCAAAAACTCTTTTCATTCTTTCTTTCATCTTTGTATCTTTTTTGTTAGGAACCATTACATAGTGAGAGACATATGTGTATCTCTTAGGATGTGGTGTTCATATATATCCCTTTAAGTGGTGAATTCTGAGGTTTTTGTATCCTTATTTATTATCTTTAAAGTGGTGATTTTTTATATTCTTCTTGTATTATTCTTGGTGGTGAGCCTTTTATCCCCTATTTTTATTTAAATCTACTTACACTTGCAATCAAAACAAATTTTTTAGCAATGTTACATTATTTTCCATTCTTAAAATTGTTCTTTCAAAATATGGTATTATAACCTTTAAATCCAAAACAAATTTTTAAAGCTTTCGCCTTAAACCTTAAACACTAAACACCTAACCCACAAATCTTAAATTGTAAACCTTAATCCCTAATCCATAAAGGCTAAACCTAACCCTTAAACCTTGAACCCTAATTACTTAACCCAAACCCATAAACTCTAAACCTAACCTTTAACTCTTAACTTCAAAACTCTAATTCTTAACCTCTAAACCATAGCCCAAATACTTAAACCATAATCTGTAAACCTTAAACTCTAAAGTACAAGCCCAAACCCTTAAATCCTAAATACTAAACCAAAAACCCTATCCTACAAACCCTAATTCCTAAACCATAACCTTCAGAAATGAACCTTAAACTCTAAACCTTAAATCTTAAACCACAAACTGTAACATTGAATTATAAACCCTAACCAATAAAGCCTAAATTTTAGACCTTAAATCTTAAGCCCTAAAACCTTGTCTCTAATACCTATTCCCTAAACGTAGCCTCTAAACCCTAACCCATAACCTATAAACCCATACCTTTAAACCCTAAATCTAAAATCTAAAGACTAAACCCTAAACACTAAACTTGAACTCCCTAAACCCTTACCCTTAAACCAAAACATTAAACCCCTAAACCATAAGCCCGAAATCCCAAACCCTAACTACTACATTCTAACCTTAGAACCTTAAACCTTAACCTTAACACTTAGACTTGACTACTAAGTATTAACCTAAAAATCCTAACCTCTAACCCTATTACCTAATACCTAACCTTAAACTCAAACTCCTAACACCTAGATCCCAAACCAAACTCAAAACCCTAACCACAAGACCTTAAATACTAACCCTAAATCCTAAATCATAAACTCTAAACCTAACCAATAAATCGTAAATCCTAAACCCTAATCTATAATCTTTAAGTCCCAAATCTCACCTTAACCTCGAAACCTCTAACATTGAACCCTAACTCTAACCCTTAACACCTAGAATCCTGAATTAAACTTTAAACTCCATCCTTTAAATCACAAATCTTAAACCCTAATCTATAATCCTTAAGCCATAAACTCTAAACCCTTAACATTAAACTCTAAACTCTAACCCCTAAAACGTATATCTAAGTAATATCCCCTAAACCCTAAACCTTAAATCCTAAAACTCAATCCTTACTCTAACAGCAAACTTAAATAGCTAAGCCCTAAACCGTAAATCTTAAACCCGAAAACCTAAATTTAAAATGTGAACCCTTTATCATTAATGACTAAGTCCTAAACCAAATCCCACTTAAAACTCTAAACCTTAATTCCTAACCCCAAATCGTAAAACCTACACATTAAACCCTAGCCCTAATTCTAAATCCTAAACCTTAGTCCTTAACAACTAAGTCGAATACGTCAAACTTGACCCCTAAACCTTAAATCCTAGCAATGAAACCCTAAATATTAAACTCTAAACCTTAAATCATAAAAACTAGACCAAAATCACTGAACTTAAACTCCTAAACCAATAAATCACTAAACTTGAACTCTAATCCCTAAGCCTAACTCCTAAACCATTAAACTGAAACTCTAAACCCTAAATGTGAAACTAACCCTTGGCCATTTAACCCTAAATACTAACCCTTAAATCCTAAACTAAGGACCGAAATGCACCCTATCCTATAAACTTTAACCCATAATCATAACCTCTAAACCCTAAACTCAAAACTCATAACCCCAAATGTTAAATCCTATTCCCTGAACACCAAACTATAAACGCTAATCTCTAAACTCTAAATCATGACTTAAACCCTAACCCCTAAACCATAAACCCTAAACACTAAATTCTAAACCTTAAATTATAAACTCAAAACTCTAAAGCCTAAGCCCTAAACCTTAAATCTTTAACCCTAATCCCTAAATTCTAACATCTGAACCCTTAATCTTAAGACAAAAACCTTAAATTTTAACACCTAAACTATCTTAACCCTAAATTCTAACCTGTAACCTGAACCATTAAACGTTAACCCTTAACCTATAAACTCAAACAAATAAACCCTAACCCATAAATCATAAGCTCAAACACATAAAACCTAAAGCTCAAATGCTAACCCTTAATCTCTTACCACTAAGTCTAAACTTGAAACTTCATCCTCTAACCTTAATCCTTCGATCTAATCTCTAACCCTAAATCATAAACTATAACCTTTAAATTCTAACCGCTTAACCACATTCCTACACCTTAAACTCTAGAACCCTAACCCTAAACCTTAAACATTAACCCCTAAATCCTAACTCACAAACTTAAATCTAACACCTCAAACCTAAAACATAACCCATGAAACCTAACCCCTAATCTCAAGACTCTAACCCATAACCATTAAACTCTAAACGTCAAACTCTAAAACTTAATTCCTAAACCCTAAACACTGAACACTCAGTCTTAACCCGTAAAGTTTGAATCCTAAAACCTAAACCAGAAAGCCTAAGACATTGGAGCCCAAACCCTAAGCTCTAACCCTTAAAACTTAAACCCCAAATATGAGAGCTGAATCCCTATCCCTTAACCCCTAATTGCTGAAATCTAAAGCCTAAACCAAAAACTCTTTACCCTACATTTTAATCACTGACCCTTATACGCTAAACTTTAACCTTTAATCTCGAAAACCTACCCCCTAAACCCTAAACATTAACCCAAATCGCTAAACCCTGCACTCTAATCCCGAAACCCTAACTCCTAACCTGTCAACACTAAACTATAAATGTAGCACCTAAACCCTTAAGCTTCAATCTCAAATTGTTACCCATAAACATTAAACACTAATAACCTCTCAATCTTAAAATTCGATTAGATTATAGGAGTCAAGATTTAGGGTTTGAGGTTAGTATTTAGGATTCAATGTTTAGTTATTAAGGTTTAGGGTTTGGGGGTAATAGTTCATGCATTTGGGTAGGGTTCAAGGGTTAGGTGCTAAAGTTTGGGGTTCAAGGTTTAAAGTTTAGACTATAGGGTTTAGGATTTAGAGTTGGTTTGAGACTAGAGGTTAAGTGTTATGGTTTAGGGTTTAAGGTGTATTGGCTAGGGTTTTATGTTTAGAGTTATGAGTTCAAGGTTTAGGTTTAGGGGTTACGGAGTAAGGTAGCAGGTTTGGGTTCAATTCTCTGTATACATTTAATTGATAGTCATTGAGTGGTTTAGGAACATCGTTGTTCCTTTGTGCCCTTTGAGTGGTGTGTTATGAGGTTTCTATATCCTTATTTGTTGTACTTAGGGTGGTGATTTTTTATATCCCTTTATTGTTAAATTTGGTGGTGAGCCTTTTATCTCTATTTTCATTCAAATTTGTTTGAAATGTTCTTATACTTTCCAAACAAAATTTCTAGCAAAATTACATAATTTTCATTCCAAATACTATTCCATCATAATATGGAATCATATGATTTTGGGATTAAGGCAAAGTTTTTTGGTTTAAGATTTATAGTCTAGTAGTTACGGGTTTAAGTTTAGGGTTCAAGATTTGGGTTTAGCGAGAATGGTTAAAGATTAAGAGTTTGTGTATTAAGGTTTAGAATTTAGAGTTTTATGGTTAGGGTTTTTGGCTTGGGGGTTAGGGTTTTGGATTTAGGATTTAGATTTCAAATTTTAGTGTTGATGGTTAGAGGTTAAATTTTATGTTTTGGAATTAGGGTTCAGGAGTTAGGGTTTAAAACTTAGGGTTTTGTTTGGGGGTTAGAATTTAGGATTTAGTGGTTAGGGTTTAGGAGTTAGTGTTCAGGGATTAGTTTAGGTTTTATGGTTTAAAGGTTATGGTTTAGGTGATCCAGGAGTGCCTATGTTGCCACATTCAATCCATGACGCTATGTGATAAATAATTGGCACCTTGGAAGATTTTCAAGAGAAGAAGTCATGGAAGTTTCTTTAGTGGTGGAGAGATGACATGCATCTTAGCAATTTTCAAGAGTTACTTCAGCCTACTAACTGCATATTTTTGTCAACAAAATGCATTGAATGAGATTGTTATGAGCAAAAACTTAATAATATTCATAGTCCCAATGCATGGAGGGTTGTCCCACACACTAGTGTTTATTTTCATGCATTAGGCTTAGAAGACAACTTGGACTTTGATTGTATTTGCAGAAACCTTTTGAGTTCTCTCTTCAACCCCAGTATCTCTTTGGTTAGGAGCCATTGAGTAGTAAAAAATATCTCTATATCTCTCAGGGTGGATTTCATCTTTATCCCTTTGAGTGTTAAGGCAATGATTTTCTATATCTCTTTGGTTTCAAACTTAATTGTGGGCATTCTATCCCTTTAATCTATTCGAACTTGTGCTTGTATTTGCAAAACAAATCATTCAGTAAAGTTGCATCATTTTCATTGCAAAAATCATTTCAATATAATACGATATCTTTAGTGTTTAGGACTTAGAGTTTAGGACTCAAGGTTGTGGCTTAAGGTTAGGGTTTGGGATTTTGAGTTTATGGTTTGGAATCTAAGGGTTATTATTTATGAGTTATAGCTTGAGGATTTGTTTTAGTGTTTAAGGGTTAAGGTTTAGAGTTTAAGATTTAAGATTTGGGGTTAGAATTTAAAGGTTATGGTTTAGGGTTAGGGTTGGGGCTTATGGTTTAAAGGCTTAGTTTAGGTTTTGGGGTTTAGTGATTAATGATTAAGGTTAGGGTTTAAGATTTAAGTGTTCTAGTTTAAGGGTTAAGATTTATAGCCTAGGGTTTATGGTTTAGCCCTAATTAACAAATGTTAGGCCCCATTAGTTATTAGGCCTAATTAATAGTTTTACTCAATTATATCTTAATTTATATTTTAATTTAGGCTCAATTATATCTTCGACTAAGCTCATTCTTATGCTGAGTTGCATATGGGTTCATGCACGTTACACTCAATTATTAGTTTCATTTTGTTCTTAAACCTAATTTTTTATTAGGCTTAATTAAATCTTGGATCAAATTAAATTTTTTATTAGGTTCACTCATATCTCAAGTCTAATTACATCATAGGCTCACTTAATTATTATGCTTAAATATATTTTAAATAAAATTATTTATTAAATCCAAATATATATATGAATGTCAAATTTTTATTAGGCCCAAATAATCTTAGATATAATTAAAATTTTAAACTCAATTAATTATTAGACCGAATTCTTCACTATATCTAATCAATTCTTAAGCCCAATTGCATCTTAAGTCCAATATTTTATTAGGTCAATTATATGTTAAATTTAATTATATTCTAAGACAGGTTTTTTTGTTAAACCCAATTAAATCTAGTGCTCAATTTATTATTTGGCCCAACAAATTCTTTGACCTAATGAATTGTTAGGTCAAATTAATTATTAAGTTAAATTATATGTTGTACCCAATTATTTATTATGGCAATGTTGTTATTTGATCCAACCATATATAGTGAGCCCAATTTTCATTAGGCCCAGTTAATTATTTTGCACAATGAATTATTTGGTTGAATTAACTTTTAAATTCTATTACATATTCAACCTAATTATTTTTATATCTCAATTATTGTTTAGGCTAATAAATAGAAATAAGGATCAATTTATGCTGAAGCAGAATTATTTCTTCATTCCATAAATGATAGACCTAATTATATATTAGGTGTAAGAACAATATTGTGTCTAATTATAATATTTGGTTATTAGATCAAATTAATTATTAGGTTAAATTATATCTTACACCTAATTATTGCTAAGCCTATTTTATTTCTAAGCTCAATTATTTATTAAGTCAATTAATTGCTAGGTCTTGTTATTTACAATGATCATTTTGAGTCCAATTATTTGTTAGACTCATAAATGCTAGACCCAAATAGTTACTAGGCCAAATTATATCTTAAGGCGCATGCCAACTATCTGTCGCATAGCATCATGGGTTAAATGTGGTAATATAACTACTCATGTATCTATCTCCCCTAGTTGAAAAAGACTTATCCTTAAGTCTCCAATGCGTCTCTTAGCATGATATAGACTTAAGTGCACAATAAATGTTGAAAAAACTCCATAATCAACTGGTAACTCAATCTTATAAGCATTTTTATAAATCCTCCTGAGCACCTTGACTGGACCATCAACCTTTAGTTTGAACTTTCAAAATTTTTCTTGTAGAATCCTCTCCTTTCTTAGATGAATCAAAACTAGATCACCTTCTTTGAACTCCAAACTTTTGATGTTTATTAACAAATTGCTTGCTCGTATTTCTCATTTTGCTATCTCAATGGTTGTTCTTTTAGTCTTATGCAACTTCTTTATCTATTTTAGTTTTTCATCAGCATCTCCCCAAAATTGCTTGGTTGCAGGATGAGGAACCAAATCAAAAGGACCTATAGAATTAGCACCATAAACAACTTCAAGTGGACTCATAGGTGTATGCACAGAGCGGTTATAAGTAAACTCAACTGTGAAAAAGCTAAATCCCATTACTTAATGTTTTTGCCAACATGACTTCTTAGCAAGTTCCCCAAGCTCTTGTTTATTATTTCAGTTTGTCCATCGGTTTGAAGATGATGAAAGTTAATAAAATTTAGTGAACTACACAGCTGCCTCCATAAAGTTCTTAAAAAATGGACAAGGAATTTTGAATATCAATTAGAAACAACCTCTTTGGAATGTCATGCAACTTCACAATCTCATTGAAATACAAATTAGCAATACAAGATGCGTCATTTGCTTTGTTGCAAGGAACAAAGTGAGACATGTTTGAGAACCTATTAATAATAACTACTATGATTGAATCCTTATTTCTTTGACTTTTTGGCAGTCTCATAAAAAAAAAAATCAAGACTCGCATTCTCCCATGAAGCATTAGGCATCGGTAATGGAGTGCATGTCCATCTGTATTATTTTGACTAAGATTTATTTTCATGATTTAGAATTAGGAAGGCGTTTAGACTTTGATTGCATTTATGAAAACTCTGTGAGTTCTCCCTCTTATTTCTGTATTTCTTTGCTTGGGAAGCATTTAGTGGTGAGAAGTATCTTGGCATCTCCTAGGGTGGTGTTGATTTGTATCCTTTGTGAGTGGTAAGTGGTGAGTTGTGAGGTTTCTATATTCTTGTTTGTTATCCTTAGGGTGCTGATTGTCTATACCCCTTCGCTATTAAACTTGTAGTGAGCCTTCTCTCTTTATCTTCCTTCAAATATGGTTGAACTTGTTCTTATACTTTCCAATCAAAATTTTTAGGAAGGTTACATAATTTCTATTCCAAATACCATTCCATCATAATATGGCATCAAAGGTTTAGGAGATGAGTATTTAGGGTTTATGGTTTAGAATTTATGATTAATATTTAGGGTTCATAGGTCAGTAATTAGGGTTTGAGGATTTAGGTTTTAGGGTTATAGGCATAGAGATTGGGGTTAAGGATTTAAAGTTTCAAGGTTAAGGTTTAGGGTTTAGGTTTTAGAGTTCTAGATTTAAATGCTAGGGTTTAGGGTTACGTTCAAGGATTTATGGTTTAAGGTGGGCGTAGGATTTAGGTGTTAGGTTTAAGGTTAAGGATGTAGGGTTACAATTGAGAGTTAGTGTTTAGGGTTTAGGTCTATGGTTAAAGTTTATAATTCAGGATTTATGAGCTGCAGTTTGGGATTTAGGGTTTAGTGATTAAAGGTTAGGATTTGTTGTTTTCTAGTTTAAAGTTTATCAATTATGGTCTAAGCGTTGAGGGTTAGTGTTTATGATTTAGGGTTTAGTTATTAGGATTTAAGATTTGTGGCTTTGGATTTTAGGTTTACAGGTAAGGAATTAAAGGTCAATGATTAAGATTTGAGGGTTAGGGTTTTAGGTTTAAGGATTTAGAGTTAGGGTGAATGGCCTATTGTTTTGGGATTGAGGATTAGGGGTTGTGGGTTTAGAGGATATGGACTAAGATTTAGGTTTTAGCATTTAGTGTTTAGGGTTTAAGCATTGGTATTTAGGTTTTCACATTCAAAGGTTTAGGGTTTATTGGTTTGGGTTTAGAGTTTTGGGTTATTAGCTGGGGTTTAGGGTTAAGATTTTAAGTATTTGAGCTTAAAGGCTAGCGCTTAGGGGCCATGGTTTAGGATTTTAAGTTTATGAGCTAGGGTTTAGAGTTTCGTGTTTAGGATTTAGGGGGTAGGGTTTAGGGTTTCATATTTAGGTTTTAGGGATTAAGGTTTAGAGTTTAAGTGCTAAAGTTTCTAAGTTAAGGTTCAAGTATCAAGGTTTAGTGGTTAGTAATAAAGGTTTATGATTTAGATTAAGGTTTTGGTTCTAATTGTTCATGTTTAAGGGTTAGAGTTTAGGGTCTTAAGTTTAAGGTCTATAGATTTGGGTTTAGGAGTTAGGAGTTAGTCATTAGCTTTAAGGGGCTGAGATTTAGGGTTTAAGATTTAGGATTTATGCTTTAAGGGTTGGGTTTAAGGTTTTCAGTTTAGAGTTTAGGGGTTTATGGATTAGGTTTTAAGGGTTTAAGGTTTATGAGTCAAAGTCTTGGATCTAAAGTTTAAGGTTTCATGTTAAGGGTTTAAGGTGTTAAGATTTACGGTTAGTTTGGGATCTAGGGCTTAAGGTTTAGTGTTAGGATCTTTGGGTTAGCATTTGGGGCATAGGGTTCATGTTTAATGGACTAAGTGGCTTTAGGACTTAGAGTTTAAGGTGTTATTTTTCATGTTTAATGGGTTAGGGTTCTAGTTTAAGAGGCAAGAGTTTAAGGATGAGAGTATAATTTTTCATTGTTCATAGGTTAGGATTATGGTTTTAAGGGCTAGGGTTTAAAGTGTAAGGTTTAGTAGTTAGGTTTAGGAGCCAGGGGATGGGGTTTCGGTGTAAAGGGTTGTGTCTATGAGTTAAGACTTTTTGTTTAAGGATAGGATTTATGGTT
The DNA here is from genome assembly GCA_021397835.1 of Moringa oleifera. Taxonomy (NCBI): domain Eukaryota; kingdom Viridiplantae; phylum Streptophyta; class Magnoliopsida; order Brassicales; family Moringaceae; genus Moringa; species Moringa oleifera. The sequence goes on from JAJFZO010000065.1 coordinate 3,556,610, forward strand.
TAGTAGTTGGCTTTTGAATTTAAGCGTTAAAGTTTAGGATTTAAGTCTTATACTTATTATATCTTACACTTAGCTAGTTATTGGGTTGAAATATATTTAAGCCCAGTTGTATATGAAACTTAACTTTTTATTAGGCATCAATTTAAGTATTAAACCTAATTAATTTTTAACCAAAATTAAATCTTAAGTATAATTAATTATTAGACTAAATTAATTGTAAAGTCATAATTATTTGCTATGTTCAACTAATTATTGAGCTCAATTACATCTTAGATCTAATATTTTATCAAAATCTAAATATATATTAAACATAAAAATTTATTAAGCTCAATTATATATAATATCTTTTTTTTTGTTAAACCCAATCAAATTTGAGGCTCAATTAATTATTTGACCTAACGATTTAATTACACATTAAGCTTAATCATATATTAAGACCACTTAGTTTTTAGGCATAATTACATATCAAGCCTAACTTTTTATTTGTATTCAAGTAGTTGTTAGGTTGAATTGCATATTAAGTTCACTTATTTTTCGGGTCCAACTAATTAATGGAATGATTATGTTTTATGTTGAAGTATTTATTAAGGTTGTTTCATTCTTAGGCCATTAACTTGTTACTCCTAATATTAAGTCCAATTTTCATTAAGCCCTATCAAATCTTAAATTTAAATAATTCTTATGTGCAATTAATTATTATGTTCAATATACTATCAGACTCAATGAATTGTTAAGTTAAATTAATTGTTAGATTCAATTATATCAGACCTAATTTATTTAAAAACATAATTGTTTCTTGGGTTCATCCACGATAAGTTCAATAATTATTAGAGTAAATTAATTATTATGTTGAATTATATCTTGGGCAAACTTAAAATATGCCTAATTGTATGTTAGGCTGAATTATTTATTATACCTAATTATATCTCAAGTCCAATTATACATGAGCTCTAATTATATTATATGCTAATTTTTTTGGTTAAATTAAATCTCAGACCCAATTATGTATCGAATTATTGGTTAAGCTGGTGCATGTTAGCCTTATTATTTTTGTCCCATCAATAGACCCAATTATATCTAGGCATCAATTATTTTTTAGGTCTAATCATGCAATAAACATATTTTTTTAATAAGATCTAATTATTATAAGGTCTAATCATTATTTTTCTATTTGTATCAGTCTTAGACCTAATAATTTATGAAATTATATTATTTATCTATACTAATTATATATTAAGCCCTATTTTTTAAAATATCGAAGTAAATCTTAGAGTCAATTAATTAATAAATTAATTAATTTATTAAGCCTAATGAATTATTAAATATAACTAAGTTTTAGGCTTGATTACACACTAAGTCTAATTAATTTTTAGGTCAAACTAATTCTTAGGCCTAATTAATAAATATTTAGATCAAATTCGTTCTCAAGCCTATTATTTTTTAGTTTAGCATGTTAGTCCCAATTACTTATTAGGACTAATTATATATGGGACCTAATTAATTATTCATGATAATCATATTATAGGCTGGATTAGTCATTAAACCCATTTTATTCTTACTTCAATAATTTATTAGTTCTAATTATATATTAAACCTGTTATTTTTAGGTTCTAACAAATCTTAAATCTAATTATTTGCTAGGTGCAACTAAATCTTAGGCCCAATTAATTATTAGACTTAATTAATTGTTAAACATAATTAATTGTTGGTCCAATTAATTATTAGACTCAATGATTTGTTCTCAATCGACTCATTTCTTGGGTTCATATGTGATAAGCACAATAATTATTCAACCTAACAAATATTAGGCCTAGTTATATTTTAGGCATTATGCATACTAAACCCAATTTTGTATTAATTCAAATTATTTATTAAGTTTAATTATATCTTAGGTTTAATTATATTCAGCTCATTCAACTATAAGTCCACTATATATGATGCCTAATTGTATCATATGTTATATTTTTTAGGTCCAATTAAATCTCAAGTTCAATTAATTTTAAATTCAATTATATCTTAAGTCATAATACTTACTAAGCCTAATTATATGTCAAAATATTTCTTGGGATCATGCATGTTAGTCTTATTGGTTCAACCTCATTAATTAATAAGTCCAATTATATCTTTGGTTGACTATTTCTTAAGTTTAATTATATATTAAACCTAATGTTTTATAAAATCTAACTAATTTTTAGGCATAATTAATTCTGCTTTAAGATTACTTATGTTTGATGTTTGAACAAGCCTAATAAAAAATTGGGTGTAACAATCAAGTAGCCTAGGATGTAATTAGTTAAGCCTAATAATTAATTGTGTGTAATAATTAATTAAACTTAATATTTAATAGAGCCTCAGATTTAATTGTAACTAATAATCAATTGGACCTAAGATTTAATTGAACCTAATAAAAAAGTGCTTTTACTACATAATTGGGCTTAAGAACAAAATAACACTATTATTGACTTAAAATAAAATTAGATCTAAAATTTAATTGGGTAAAGATATAATTAGATGTAACATACATAAATCCAATATATGATTAGGCTTAGAAATGAATCGAGCCTTAAGATATAATTGAAAATTTAATTAGGCCTAATATCATTTATTAGATCAGAATTTAATTGGATCCAAGATTGGATTGCGTTAAATAAATTATTAAGATTAATATACAATTTAATCTAATAAAAAATTATACTTGATATATAATTGAGCTTAAAAACTAAATTGGCTTAATAAATAATAAGGTTTAAGATTTAGTTGAGTGTAACAATTAATCGAACTTGACAATTAGTTGTTTTGACAAAATATAATTACTTGGATATAAGATTTAATTGGACTATATAAAAAATTAGACATAATAAATAATTTATCTTCATAAATAATTGAGCTTAAGACTGAAATGGGCTTAGTACATAATTCGGCCTAAAACAAAAGTAAATCTAATAATTAATTAGATTTAAGATATAGTTTGATCCAATACTTAAATGGACCTAGCAGACATAAGCCTAATAAATAATTGGACTTAAGGACAAATTAATCTTAAGATATAATTGGACCAAAATTACAATTGAACTTAAGATATAATTAAATTTTACAAATGATTAGGCCTTATAGATAATTAGACTTAATAATAAATAATTCGACCAAAGATATAATTAGGTCCATCATGTATAAAATTAAAAAATATTGTTAGCTTAGGAATAAAATATTAAATCTAAGATATAATTAAGCTTAATAATTAAATGAACCTAGCAAAAATTTGAGTAACTAGTCAATTGAGTTCAATAATTAATGTTGACTAAGATTTTGTTTTGCTTAGGAATTAGATGAGACTAATATCTAATTGGATTTTATGTAAAATGGATCTAATAGATAAATTAGTAATTGAACCTCATAATTAATTAGACATTATGATTAATTAGGCTTGATAATTCAATAGACATAATAATTGATTATGTCCAAGATTTTGCTACACCTAAGAATTTGTAGGGCTTAAGATTTGTTTGGATCAAATAAAAAAATACTTAATATATAATTGATCTTAATAAACAATTAGCCTTATTATATGATTAGGCTTAAGAACAAACTAGATTTAAGAAATAACTGGACCTAAAAAATTATAATTGAACTTGAAACATAATTAAGCTTTATAAATAACTGGGCCTAATAGAGCTTAAGATTCGATTATGTTCATCATACAAAAAACTAAAAAATAAATCAACCAAAGAACAAGTTCAGTCTAACATATCATTAGGTCTAAAAACACTACAGGCCTAATAAATAATTGTTTTAATGTATAATTAAGACTTACAAATAATTGAACCTAACTATTCACTAAGTTTAATACATAATAGCGCTCAATAACATATTTTAATAAAAATTTATGTTAATATGTAATTGGATCTAAAATGGGCAGATAATGAAATAAACCTAATAAAATTTAACTGTAATAATTAACTAGACCTGATAATTAATTAGCCTGAGATTTAATTGTAGTTAAGAATTAATTGACCTAAGATTTGATTGAAAATAATAAAAAATTAGGCTTAAATATGTAATTATTCTTAATAAATAATTGGGCTTCATATATAGTTACGCCTAAGAACCTAATAAGCTTAATACACAATTAAACTTAAAATATAATTAGATCTAGTAGTTATTTGCTTTTAAGATATAACGAGGCTCGATAATTAATTGCACCTAACGTGCATGATCCCAATAAATAATTAAACTTCAAAACAAATTGAGACTAAGTTATGATAGACCTAAATTATAATTGGACTTTATAAATAATTGGGCTAGACAAATAACTCGGCCTAATAGTAAATAATAAAACTTAAGATATAATTAGTCTCTCATGTATGAAACTTAAAAACAATTTAGCCTAACAACAATAAATTAGGCTAACATATATTAATTGAGCCTAAAAAGTAATTGATTCATAAAATAATTAGGCCTATCATGTAATTGATTCTAATAGTTATTTGAACCAAAGAATTCATTATGCCAAATAACTAATCGAGCTTAAGATTTGGCTCGGCCTAATATCAAACATATATCATTGAGCTTAAGAACAAAATGATCCTAATAAATTATTTAACCTGATGAGTAATTGCGTCAATAGTAAATTAGACCCTAACAATTTATTAGGCTTGATAATTTTTTGGTCAAACAATATTTTGAGCCTAAGATTTAATTAGACTTAATATTTAATTAAGCTTAATAAATAATTGGGCTTCTAAATATGTAACTAAACTTAATAAAATATCAGATCTAAGATGTGTTTGAGCCTAATAATTAATTGAACTTAGTAAACAACTAGACTAAATAATTAGTTGAGTTTAATAATTAATTGAACTTAGTAAATAACTAGACTTAACAATTAGTTGAATTTAATAATTAACTAGAACTAAGATCTAATTCTATATAAGAATTAGTTAGGCCTAACATCTATTTAAGCCTAAAATTAGAGTTGATAGACCTAACAAATAATAAGGCTAAAAATATATTTGAGCCTAACAATAAACTCAGTCTAAGATATATAATTGGCCTTGATATGTGATCTTAATGAATAGTCACCTATCAATTGATTAGGCCTAAAAATTAATTAAGCTTTATAATTAAGAGGCCCAAGATTTAATTGTCATGACAGATTAGTTAGGCCTAAAATTTTAATGACAATAATAAAAAATTAAGCTTTATACATAATTAGGCCTAATATCTAATTGGATTTAATCTATAATTGGGTATAAGAATGAAATTGGAAAAATTAATAATTGATACTAAAATATAATTGAGTTCATGATTTAATTAGTCCTAAAATATAATTGCGTATAGCATGCATGAACGTAATAGATAATTAAAACTATTAATGAATTAAGCTTAAGATATAATTAGACTATAATTAAACTTAAGATAAATTGTACATAATAGCTAATGAATACTAATGTTTATTAATTGAACTCAAAATTAATTAGATTTAATATTTTTTTAAGCCAAATAAGTACATGAGATTAACAATTCACTGGGTCTTGCAATTTATTGGGCATAATAATTAATTCAGCTTAAGACTTAATTAAATCTTTAAAAAAAGCAACAATGAGGTTTATATATAATTAAGTAATTGGTCTTAACTTAGGCCCAACAACTACATTAGCCTAATAAATAATTAGATATAAGATTTAATTGAGACTAACAATTAATTAAACTTAATAATTAATTGATCTTAACTATTAATTGAGTTTAAGATTTAAATGTACTTAAGAATTGGTTGGGCTTAAAATTTAATTAGACTTTTGGGCTTGTAAATTAATTAGCCCAAATTAACTAACCTAAAATGGATGGTCTGAAGAAATAATTTGACATTGAATTGAGCCACATAAATAATATAACTTAAGATAAAATTAGACCTCAAACTAGGTGGGCTACATATTTAATTAGGCTTAAAACTTGAACATATGAAATAATTAGGTTTCATATATAATTCGATCTATGATATAATAGGTCAAATATAATTGGACTTGAACTAATTGAGGTTAATAAATAATCTAGTCTAATACATAATCAGGCCTATTACGTAGTAGTCAATATACAATTTGGTTGAATAATTAATTAGGTCTAATAATTAATTAAATTTACTGTGCATGAATTCAAAAATAATTGATTAATGTATGCGAATTGGGTCAAATAATTAATTAAGTATAAAAAATAAGTCTAAAATGTTATTACAGCTAACAATTAATTAGATTGACCAATTTAGTGGCTCTAGCAATTCATTGGGACTAATAGTTAATGAAAATTTTGGTTTTATGTGATTAGGTTACTTAAATAATTGAATTTAATTTAAAAATGGATCAAATAGTGAAATGCATTCGATAAAGACTTAGGCCTAAGATGTAATTGGGTCTAATAATTAATTGTGCTTAAGAATTAGTTGAACATAAGATTTAATTGGTCATAATAAAGAATTAAGTATAACATAAATTAAGCCTAGGAGCAAATTAAGAAATAATTGAGCTTAATATATAATCGGACCTGATAAAATATTGAACCTGAGATGCAATTGAGGCTAATAATTAATTGGATCTAGCAAATGATTAAACCTAATAATTAATTGTGTCTAGTAATTCATTGAGCCTAAAATTTAACTCTACATAAAAATTAGTTAGGCATAATATGCAAAGGACCAAATAAAAAGTTGACCTCCATACATAATTAAGCCTAATAAATAATTAGATCTAAAATATATTTGAGTTTAATAATTAACTCGGTTTAAGATATAATTAGGCTTCATAGAGTCTAGCTTAAAATTAATAATCTAACAATTAATTGGATGTAACTTTAATTGTGACTAAATTAATTGGGCTTGAAATTTAATTGAGTGAAAAAAAAAATCAAGTTTGTTAGATAATTAGGTCTAATAAATATCTTGGCTTAATCTATAAGTGGATATAAGAACAAAACGAGACTAATAAATAATTGAACCTAAAATATAATTGGGATTACTATTGAATTGAGCCTAATAAAAGATTCAACTCAATATATGTAATTAGTTAGAACCAAATAAGACTAATAAATAATTGGATATAAAATGTGATTGAGTTGAAGATTTTATTAAACCAAGATATAATCAAACATAAAGTGAACTAAATACATAATTGAGCCTAATGAATTCAACCTAAGATATAATTAAACCCAAATTATCATTGAATTTAAGATATAATTGAGTATAGTAATTAATTTGACTTAATAACTAAATAGACCTAACATATGTGAAATGAGTCAAAAATTAATTGGATCCAGACCAAACATGTAGTTGAGATTAACAATTGATTAGACTGACCACTTCATTTGGTCTAATAATTTACTCGCATAAGATTTAATTTGATTTGACAAAAAGTTAAGTTCCATATATAATTTGACCTAGTAAATAATTGACCTTAATATATAAGTGGGTCACGAATTGAATTAGTCTAATAAATAATTGGATCTAAGATTTAGCCTAAGATTTTGTTGTACATAAAAATTAATTGGATCTAAGATTAAATTGAGCTTTATTAAAAATTAGGCATAGTATATAATTAAGGCTAAGAATAGTCGGGTTGAAAATTTAATTGAACCAATTAATTATTTGGACTGGATTAATTAGACTAACATACATGAATCCAAGAAATAATTTAACATGTAATTAAACCTTAAATTAATAGGGCCTTAGATTTAATTGAGCCAAAAAAATTAGAAAATGATATAATTGGGCCACATGCATATTTGGGTCAACAATATAATGAGTTGAATATAATTAGACTTGGGATAAAATTGAGCATAATAAATAATTTGGTTTTATACATAATTGGGCATTGCGTGCATTAGTCCAAGACGTAATTGGGCCTAACATCTATTTGATCTAATAATTATTAGGCTCATTATGCATTAACTCTAAAAATAATTGGATTCTAAAATGAATTAAACTTAAGATGTAATTGATTTGACCTAACAATTAATTGAGTCTAAAATTTAATTGTGTATAAGAATTAATTGGGCTTAAGGTTTGATAGGGCCTAATAAAATTAAGTTTAATAGATAATTGGACTAAGAACTAAACAAGCTTAATAAATAATTTTGACCTAAAATATAATTAGGAAAGAGACTTAATTAAGTATAAGATATAATTGGTCCTAATGGTTAATTGAGTCCAACATGCATAAGTTTTATAAAAAAATAATTAAGCTTAAGAAAAAATTAGAGCTATGATATCATTGGGCATAAAACATAATTGTTTCTAAATTATAAATAGGTTTTATAAATAATTAAGCTTAATAATTGAATAAACCTACAGTACATGAACCCAACAGATAATTAAAATTAAGAATGAATTTGACATAATGTAAATTAATTAGGTTTAAGAAAATTACTAGGCCAAAATAATAAATGGACCTATTGTGTAATCAAACCCTTAAATCCTAAAGCCTAGTTTACGAGGTAGGGCTTAGGCGTTAAAGATTAGGGTTAGGGGTTCAGGGTTACAGTTTAAGATTTAAGGTTTAGGGTTTCAAAATTAATAGTTAGGGTTTAAGGCTCAGGGGTCTTGGTTAGAGTTTAGGATTCAGGATTTTAGGAATAGAGGTTAGGGTTAAAGGTTAAGAGTTTTGGTTTTGGGTTGATGGTTACGGTAAGGATTAGGATTTAAGGTTTAGAGGTTAGGAGTTAGGAGATAGGAATTAGGCTTTAGGGTTTAAGTCTTTGGATTTACAGTTTAAAACTTAGGATTTAGAGCTTAGGGGTCAAGGTTTAGGATTTAAGGTTATCAGTTATGGGTTTAGGGTTTATAGGTTAGGGATTTAGAGTTTAGGGTATAGGGGTTTGGGTTCAAGGTTTAGAGTTTAAAGGTTAAGGTTTTGGATCTGGAGTTTAGGGTTTAGGCTTTAGAGTTTACTATTTTGGTGTTAGCATTTAGATTATGGTATAAGTGGTTAGAGTTTAAGGATTAGGGTTTAAGTGTTATGGTTTACGGTTTGTCATTAGGTTTATTGTTGAGGGCCTAGGGTTTTGGGGTTATCATTAGGGTTTTGGGCTAGGGCTAAAGGTTTATAGTTTAGGGTTTATAGTTAGGGTTAAATATTTATGGTTTAGGGATTAGAGTTAAGGTTTAGAGGCTAAGGGTTTGGGTCTAGATTAGGGTTGTGAATTTAGAATTTAAAGTTTAAAATTTAGGGTTTAGGGTTTTATGCTCAAGGTGAATGATTAAGACCTAGGGTTTTGAGCTTAGGGGTTAAAATTTTGGGTTTACTATTTAGGGTTTTAGGTTTATAGTTTAGAGGTTGTGATTTAGGTTTTGGTATAGGGTTTTTGATTTATGGTTTAGGGTTTGTTAGTTTAGGTTTTGGTATCGGGTTTTGTGTTTCAAGTTTAGGGTTTAGGTTTTAGTGGTTATAATTTAGAGTTTAGAGGTGAGGTCTTTAGAATTAGAGGTTAGTGTTTAGGGTAAAGGTTTAGGAATTAAGATTTAAAGTTTAGATATTAGGGTTTAAGTGTTATGGTTTAGGATTTGAAGTAAGCTTTATAGTTAAAGGCTTAAGGTTTCGGGGTTAGTGTTAGAGTTTCGATTAGGGTTTAAGGTTTATAGTTTAGAGTTTATGGTTTGAGTTAAAGACTTAGGGTTTAGGGATAGGACTAAGGTTTAGGGGCTAGGGGCTAGGGGTTTGGATTTAGGTTAGGGTTATAGAGTTTGGGATTCAAGGGTTAGTTATTGGGGATTGCGTTTAGGTTTTAGGGTTTTACGATTAAAGCTTAGGATTTTGAGCTTAAAGGTTAGGATTTTGGGTTTAGTGTTTAGAGTTTTTGGTAGTTTAGAGAGTTTTGACTTTGGGTTTTGGTATAGGGTTTTGAGTTTATGGTTTAGGGTTTGGTATAAGATTTTGAGTTTTTGAGTTTAGAGTTTAGTGGTTATAATTTAGAGTGTAAAGGTGAGGTCTTTGGATCAGAGGTTAGTGTCAGGGTAAAGGTTTAGGAATTAAGGTTTAAAGTTTAAGGACTAGGGGTTTGGGTTTAAGATTTTGGGGTTATGAGTTAAGGGTTAGTGTTTAAAGTTAAAGGGTTTGGGTTTGGGGTTTTGGGCTTAAAGGTTACGATTTAAGGTTTAGAATTTAAGATTTAGCAATTAGTGTTTAGGATTTAGGGTTTAAGTTTTAAGGTTTGTGGTGTTTAGGATTTTAAGTTTAGGATTAATTTTTTTTTGGGCTTATGGCTTAGAAGATAGAGTTTAGCGTGTAAGAGTCATTATTTGGGGTTAAGAGTTGGGATAAGGTTTTGGAGTTTACAATTTATAGCTTAGGGGTAAGTGTCTCACGTTTAAGGTTATGGTTTAGGGATTACAGTTAGGGTTTAAGGTTTAAAGGTCAAGGTTTAAGATTTCGAGTTTAAAGTTTAGGGTGGTGATTTTTTATATTCCTTTGGTATTAAACTTGATGGTGAGTCTTTTATCTCCTATTTCGTTCAAACTTGTACTTGTGCTCTCTAAATAAAATATTGAACAAAGTGACATTGTTTTCAATCCTAATACTGTTCTTTCAAAATACGATATCATAAACTCCCAGTACCCTAAACCGTAAGCCCTAATTCCTAGCCTCTAAACCCAAAACCTTAACCCTCACCTCTCAACACTAAACCCTAATCACTAACACCTTAACCATAAATGCCCAAAACCTTAACCACTTACATTGCAACCCTGAATGCTAACCCCTAAATCTAAAATCCAAAAGCCAAAAGCTCAAACTATAGAGGCAAAACACAAACCCATAATCCCTAAACCCTTCACCCTAATTGCTAATCCTTAACCCTTAAACCCTAATCGCTAAACAATAAGTCCTAAGCACTAAACCCTAGACACTCTTATTAGTCCTAAACTCTCAACACTAGCCTATATACCTTAAATCCTAACTCAAGAACCTAAAACCATTAGCCCTTGCTTTTGTCCTCAACCCCTAACGTTAAACCACTGGCCTGTTAACCCTAACTTATAACCCTAAACCTAGCACATAAACCTGAAACCCTAATGTTTGAAGCCTAAATTCAAACCTCTAAACTATAAACTCTGAATGTTAACCCTTGAACTATGAACTCTAAAACCTAAACCCTAATCTCATAACCCAAAATACTAAAGCCAAAACCACAAAGCCTAAAGCGTAGCCTCTAGACCCTGAACTTTACACCTTAAACCCTAACCCCTAACACCTAAACCTTAACCCCTAACCCTAAATCCTTACAGTGACCCTTACCCTTACCTTTACCTTAAGCCTTAAACCTTAACTCTTAATCCCGAAACCTAAAACCATAAACTCTAATTTCTAAACTCAAAATCCTTAAACCCTAAACTCTAATCTCTAAACTCTAAATCTTAACTTTTAAACTCTAATCCCATAACCTAAATACAAAACCATAAACTCTAAGTCTTAAGCCTTAAGCTATGAAATGTAATTGCTAAAACGAAACCATGAACCATAAAACCTAGCCCTTAACCCTTAAACCTTACACTCTTTCTTATCTTTTACTTCATCAACCTTAACCCTACATCTTTACCTTTACCTTAAGCCTTGGGTCTAGCGGTAAGGGTTTAGAACTTAGGGACTAGGATTTAAGAGTTCAAATTTTATGGTTGGCGTTTAAAGCTTAAGGTTTAAGGGGTAAGATTTAAGATTTAAGTTTTATCGTTAATTGTTTAGGGTTTAGCAGTTATAGTTTAAGGGCTAGAGTTTAGGGGCTAGGATTTATGGTTTAGAGGTTAAGGCTTAGAAAACAGGTTTAGGGTTTAAGGGTTCGGATTCGGGTTTAGCATTCACAAATACAAGGGTTTAGGTTTCACGGCTTATGATACCATATTTTGAGGAAACAATATTAGGAATGAAAATAATGTTAACTTCACTAAAAATTTTGTTTCAAAAGTACAAGCACATATTTGAATAGATTTAAATGAAAATATGGAATAAAAGACTCACTATCAAGTTTAATACTAATGAAATACAAAAAATTACTACCTTAAGGACAATAAACAAGGATATAGAAACTTCATAGACCACTAGTTAAAGCGATATAAATGAACACCACTCTAAGAGATACAAAGATGTTTCAACCACTTAATGGCTTCCAATCAAAAAGATGCAGAGACAAAATGGAGAACTCAAAGAGTCTACACATACAATCAATATCTAAGTTATTTTTTAAGTCTAAAGCATGAAAATAAATACTAGTGCATGGAACAACCCTCCATGTATTGAGATTTCGAAAATCATTAAGATTTTGCTAATAATAACTCATTTTTTTGACAAAACATGGGGCTAATGGGCTGAAATAACTACCTTGAAAATTTGCTAAGGTGTAGGCCAACTATCTAAAACTAAAGAAACTTTCATAGCTCTCTCTCTTGAAAATCTTCCAACGTGCAAGTCAACTATCTATCACATAGCATAATTGGCTGATTGTGGTAACATTGGCACTGTTGTGTCAATTAGGATTTTAGTGATAGAGTTTTAGGTTTACAATTTAATGTTAGAGTTTAGGATTTAAGGATTAAGGTTTAAGAATTAGGGTTTTGAGGTTTAAGGTATTGGGTTTAAAGTTAAGGATCAAGGTTTAGAGTTTAAGGTTTAGGAATTAGGGGATAGGTTTAGGGATTATGGTTTAGGTTCTAAAGTTTGGGGTTTATTGTTTAAGGGATAAGGTTCAGTGTAGGGTTGAAAGTAGGGTTGTAATGCTTAGATGTAGGGTTCATGGGTTCGGGTTTAGGGGTTAATAGTTAGAAGTCAACATGTATTGTTTAGGGTTTAGGGGTTATGTTAGGATTTGAAGGTTATGGTTTACAGTTTAGAGGTTTTGGTTTGGAGGTTTTAGTTTAGGGTTTAGAAGTTACAATTTTGGATTAATTACTTAGAAGTTAAGGTTTAAGGTTTTCAATGTTTAGGGTCAAGGGGGTTAAGTTTAGAATTTAGTGGTTAGGGTGGTTATGATTTAAAGATTATGAGTTATGGTTTACGGTTTAAAGGTAAGGGTTGGATTTAGAGTTTAGGGGTTAAAGTTTATGCATTGGGTTTGGGTTTATGAATTAAGGGTTAAGATTTAGGGTCTTGGGGTTAGGGGTTATGGGTTATGGTTTAAGGCTTAATGTCTGGGCTGGATTTAGGGGTTGTGGTTTTGTATCTGGGGTTTAGTATTTAATGTACGGTGTGTAAGGTTTAAGGATTATAGTTTAGGAAATAGGGTTTAAGGTTTAGGGGTTAGAGTTTAGGGATCAACGGTTAGGGTTTTGGGTTTAAAATTTTGGGGATAAAGTTTAAGGGTTACAATTTCGTGTTCAGGGCTTGGGGGTTAAGAATTAAGTTTTTAGGGTTTAAGGATTAAGTGTTAGGGTTAGGGATTTAGATTTAAAATTTAAGGGTTAAGGGTTATGGTTTAGAATTCGCTAGATAGGTCTAGTTTGGGTTAGGTTTAATGCCTATGATTTATGGGTTAGGGGTTAGGTTTTATGGACTTTGTGGTTAGAGTTAAAATTTAAGGTTTAGGGGTTGGGGTCTAAAGTTTAGAGTTTGAGGTTTACAGTTAAAGATTTAGGGTTTTAAGGGTTATAGTTTAGTACTTTTGTTTTATGGTTAAGGATTTATAATTTTAAGGGTTATAGTTTAGTACTTTTGGTTTATAGATTAGCAATTAAGTTTAAGATTTGAGGTTTAAGGTCCAGGGTTAAGGATTTATAGTTTTGGATTTAGGGATTAAAGTTCAGAATTTGGGATTTAGGATTAGGTTAGCATTACCATTTAGGGTTATGGACTTAGAATTAAGGGTCTAAAGTTTAGGGGTTATGATTTAGGATTTAGATTTTATAATTAGGATATAGAGGTTAGGATGTAAAGGTTAAGCATTAAGGCTTAGGATTTTGGCTTTAATGGCTGGAATTTTAGCATCTAAGATTATAATTTATAGTTTAGGTTTTATAGATAGCACTTTACGATTTAGAGTTTAGGCTCTAAGGTTTAGGGTTTAGGGGCTATGGTGTAAAGGTTCAAGTTTTGGATTTTGGCTAGAGTTTTGGGTTTAGAGGCTAAGTTTAGAGGTTAAGTTTAGGAGTTAAGGTTTAAGGTTTAGGGGTTTAAGGGTTAGGGTTTCACATTTATGATTTATGGTTTGCCGTTTAAGGTTTTAGAGTTAGGGGTTTACAAGTTATGTTTTAAGGTTTAGGGTTTAAAATTTTGGGTTTAGGGGTTAATGTTTAGTATTTAATGTTTAAAGTTTAGGACTTAGGATTTAAGAGTTAAGGTCTAGGGTTCAAGGTCTAGGGCTCAAGTGTTGGGTTTAGAGTTAACGGTCAGTGTTTAAAGTTTGGGTTTATGGTTTAAGGGTTAAGGTTTGGAGATTATGGTTTAAGTTTTTAGGTTTAAGGGTTTGGGGATTATGGGTTAAGGTTTAAGGTGTAGAATTTAATTAAAGGCTTTGGGGTTACGGCTAAAGTGAAGTGTTTAAGGTTTATAAGTTCCACTTTAAGTGTAAAGGTTCAAAGGTTTAGAATTTTGGATTTATTGGTTAAAGTCCAGCATTCAGTGTTTAAAGTTTAGGGGTTAGGATTTAGAAGTTAAGGTTTAGGGTTTATGATATTGAGTTTAGAGTTAGGGGTCGAGGTTTAAAGTTTGGCTGTGGGGTTTGGGTCTAGGGATTAGGGTTTACATTTTCGAGTTTTGACATTACGGTTTAAGGTAGGTGTAGAGTTTTGATTTAGGGTTTAAGAGTTAGGATTTGGGGTTACGGTTGAGTGTTTAGAGTTTATGGCTTAGACTTTAAGTGTTAGGGTTTGGAGGTTTGGTTTTAAGGTTTTGGGTGTAGAATTTAGAAGTTATTGTTTAGGATTAGTGTTTAAGAGTTAAGGTTTAGAGTTTCGATGTTTACTATTTAAAGAGAGATTTAAGAGGTTCAAGGGTGATGGCTGAAGATGACACAAGAGTGGTTTTGTTATCATATTTAGCCTATGATGCTATGTGAAGGATAATTGGCATGTAGACAATGAAAGCTTTTTTAATGGTAGACAGTTGGCATGCATCTTAGTAATCTTCAATAGAGTTTTATTTCAGTCTACTAACTTCATTTTTTATCAAACAAATATATTAAATGATTTAATTATCAGCAAAAACTTAATGATCTTCGAAATCTCAATGCACGGAGAGTTGTTCCATGCATTAGTATTTATTTTCATACTTTTTAGACTTAAAAGATAGCTTAACCTTTAGTTGTATGTGTAAAAACTCTTTGAGTTTTCTATTCCATCTCTATATCTCTTTGGTTGGGAGCCATTGAGTGGTGGAAGTGCACTCTGTCCACCAAATTCGAACTTTAGCACTAATTAGTTGCAAAATTTTGCTTGAAACTAGGCAATAACTTGAATGAGTATTTATCCATGTTTTTTCTTGTGGGTAAGGTATGTATGGTGTAATTTGGTCATGCGCCTTTATGGTAATCTTTTAGCTTATCAAGCTGCTATATATATAGGCACATATAATTGAAGGGAATATATATATATATATATATATATATAAAGTTATTATACGATAGTATACGTTATTGATGCGGAAAATCATGTCAAAATTTTGTGGTATAGTGACTTTAAATGGGAAACATAGAGATTAGAAGAATAATATGGCATGGGAATAGAGGTGGGTATGACCACAGGAAAGAAAATACTAAAATGGATGGCAAGGTGAGCTACATTCTTAAGTTGAAATTGCCTCAAAGAAATCTAATTGCATGTACCGACTTTTTTCTCAAATAATTGTACAAGATTTTATGCTTCAAATTAAACTATCTTTATTTCCTCTTTTTTTTTCATAGTAAATGTCTTGGCTTCCTTTTTTTTCTTAGTTTGAATGAAGCAATGAGAATCATTATCATTGAAGGCTTTGTATTAAGTTGTGTCAATAAAGCATACGCGTCTTTAACTTTAATATAAAGGGTAAGTAAATGGCAGCTTCAATTATTCAAACATGTGAGTAAATGGTCGTATCTCGACTATCTTCTTAATTGCTAATTTTAATAGCTGATGTCAGTGGTGTGAAGTTCAACTTCCATAAGAAATTATGGGATCCGATTTCTTATATTTCTAGATCATTGTCAACCTGGAAAATATCACTAATGGATTATGCATCACTGCCACTTTCACCTTATTAATGAAGAAATTGGAAATTTCTATAAACTAAATCCTTTCAAATTAAATTTTTATCTAACTTTGCTAGCAAGTATCTCTTTTGAAATTATGTAGAATATTATATTTTTTTCATATTATATATTTATTGATATATTTATTAAAAAACACATTATATAATTAAAATATGTCCAAAATCATTCCCCTTTTTTCAAATTTAATTATGATCATTTGACAATTACATTCACAAACTTTCAAATATGTCAACAAAATCTGCATTGCATGGCTCCCTAAGTCGTTATGTAATAATTTAATTTATTGTAGGTATACTTGGATGAGCTTTGTCAATGGGATATGCTTACACATGTTCTTCCATTAATTCCATCCATAAAAAAAGAATTTTAGGGTTTCGTTTCTTCTTCTTCATCTTCTTCCTCGATCTAATGGCACTAATCTCTTTCTCTACAAACACAAATGGACTAAGCTCATCTAGGGGTATGGTAGAGAAACGCAGATGTATTTGGCATAGAGATGACTCAGCACATGCTTCAATTAAGTTTGCTTAACTTGGTTGATCCAAACTGATATTAATTTCTTAATGAACAACTAATTACTTTGCTTATTAAATGGATTATATCTATAATTGATGACGTATTTTTGTCCACCTTATTAGGATAAGTCAGTCATACCCAATATGACCATGTTATTACATTTCCTCCCCATTAATCCAGGACTTTAACATGTAATTAATTGAATTAATTGAGTAATCTAATGATATTTATTAAAAAAAATCATGTGTACCCAAATTCAAATTATTACCCGGTTAATTAAATTACTGACAGATCAAACGGGTAAATAGGTTGATACTTGTACCATATAGGAATGAATTTGATTATATATATTGGTATAGGAATCTAACTATGGTTACTTGACATTTGAAAAATATTACCATATGACTGCAGAGAGACAAGAAATTAGGTAATCTGGGAACGTGGTCTTGCTTCCTCCTCCTACTGCTGCTGCTATGGACGCAAAAGAGTGTGAAGAGGTTGAAGAAGGAATTCTAACAAAAAAAAAAAAGATTGGATTACATGATGATTATTGTAGTAATAATCAGGAACAAAAGGAATGAATCATCTATGCTTTCACTATTTTTATCTCACTAATTAACTGATACCTTAGCAGAAAGATATAAACTATGAAAGTTACCAAAATTACCAGACAGTATGCTTGTAATCCAATCAGTAGAAGATTCTCTATATGTAAAATAAATAGAAAATTTTCTTATTAGACAATATAACTAAAGATCTTTTAAAGTGAGTTTTATTGGTGGTTCAATTTTATTTCATCTTCCTAATGATCTATGATTTGTGTTAGAGTTGCCAACGTTTCCCTGAATGAGCAGTTATGCAGTGAGCAAGTTGTAAGGATTCATTAACTTGCTAGATTGCAAGCAGGTTGTTGAAATTAACCTGTGTAGAATAATTCAAGGGGTTAAGCCTCTTCACCAAGCAAATATGGACAAACAACAAACTTGTAAGAATCGTCTATAAGTTTAAATTAGAACAGGGCTAGATCAACAAAGACAAAACATATATTTGATATTGTCTAGTACTCTAATATATTCATACCAAGTTCAGAGCAGAAGATAAAGCAGCAACAAGGAGCATGAGATATTAAGTAGCTTCTTTTCTGATGGAGGATGTGCACGTAAATGAGTGAGAAAGTTATTGTTCTACTTCTTTTTCCTTGTGGTGGAAATCTAAAATCGTGTCACCCCTTAGGGTTGCTTTCACCTGCACTTCTTTACTCTTGCATCCTCTAATGAGAACAAGCTCAACCTAGCAATGGTCATTTCCCACCAATTTATGATGGTTCTAGAATTCAATCCAGCTAGGGGTGAAAAAAATATGGCTGTATTTGAGAAACTAACCTCACAGGCCACTTCTTCCTATTCAGATCATACATTATTGTGTCTAGCTTCAAATTCATGCCAATCAAACTCACCAAAGATTTTTGAATATGCTGCTAGAAGAAACAATAATATGAGATGTATGTTCTTGCAAGAATACCAAAAGTACATAGCAACTAACATTTAATAATGGATAAAGCAACATACATAGTCCTCAGGGCAACTTATCCACTAATCATTTCACAGTTTTTAACAATGGGTAAACTACAAGATCAAGAACAAGGAACAATTGAATAAAAGCAATTTAAGTCCAGTCAACAGCTTTTTTGAATCACATTGTAGCATATCTAATGATATCCTCCCTATGAGTTCTAATCATAGAGCGTGAACCTATTCCAAGCATGAAGAGGCTATTAACAGGCCATCCCTAGACCAAATTCTCTCATTCTTCTAACAACATTAACATCTGAAATTTAGACAGACAGCTGAGCTTCTCATGAAATATAATGACATTGACATTTCATCTTCCTTCTTTACACCAATCTGCTTTCCATCACATTAACTCTATACAATTTACTGTCCAAATCTTCCTATCACAATGTTAACAAAAGACAGAACATTTCCTTTCTAACACGTCATACAATTAATTGCCAAAACTCTTAGCTAAATTATTAATCATTGATTAGTTGAAATGGATAACCTAAAACCCTTTTCATAAAAGCTAAAACAAAGTTTGCTCTACCACACCCATACAAGAAGCTCCTCTCATGCTAGTTTCAATCAGTATTTCCTCCTCACAAAACTTTAGCAAGTTGTTAAATGTTTCCTTTTCATTTATATCTCCATTAATGAAGAAAACATAAGGAAACAAAAAGTAAACATATTGCACAAATGAAACCCAAGCAACTCACCAAACCATATTTTGAAGACCAAGTCATGGTTGTAACAAACTTTGGTTTCAATGATGCAACATGTGCAGTTAATGGTTTGCGTTTTTCAAGATTATCTCAACAATTCTTCTTGATCTGACTTCTTTTGCTCCAGATGACCTATAAGCATAGAACCACTTAGAAGAAAGCTTACAACATGCTCAACAATAGAATTTGTTAACAAGCATCTTCTTTGTACTCTTCTGAGGGCTGTTGCTGAGTACTTCTACTTGCGAACATGAATTGGACTTATTTGAAGTCTTTT
This sequence comes from Moringa oleifera, assembly GCA_021397835.1. Taxonomy (NCBI): domain Eukaryota; kingdom Viridiplantae; phylum Streptophyta; class Magnoliopsida; order Brassicales; family Moringaceae; genus Moringa; species Moringa oleifera. Next base: position 3,575,887 of record JAJFZO010000065.1, read on the forward strand.
CTAGTCTTGACTTTGGTTCCTCCTTCACCAGGGTGGTCAAAGTGCTGGTAAAAGAAGTTACTTCCTTCTTCCATCCATGTATACCAAAATATTCACATCAAAATGGAAATTTCCATCATAATTGAAAACAAGAAAGTCCCTAACTTCTAAAGAGTTTTCACTTGCAAAGCATTGCCAACCACTTCTAAGAAACACTTTTGCTCATCTTCTTCCAATGTGACATACCATTGCTTTCTTGTATGATCTTTGCGAATAGCATTATTGGGAGTAGATCCATTATAAGTGCTTGATAAAAGCTGGAGGTATGCCTTGCAAAGGGTACAACTACAATTTTTACCAATACAAACTTAAGCACCAAAACTACAAGTTCAAATATAATATAGAGTATGTAAGTTTCTTTCTTGCATCTATGACACATGCTAATTTAAGTAAAACAGCCTGCTTCAATTCTAGGAAAATTATGCATTATTGTATTGGAATATGAACAAGGTATGCATTCTTGAATTCTGAAGTTCCATAAAAATGTTATACTAGTTAATTCAGTTAATTTGTTGCTCAAAAACTGAAAAATGAAGTAGACAATGTCTTAACTCAGTAAGAACCAACAAATTTGCAAATGCATTAAACTATTAAACCAAAATGATTCAATTATTTTTAAAATTATTTTAAAAAATATTAAAAAATTATTTTTGTACTTTCGACTCACCTTTTCATGACTGATAAACAATATGTGTGATAAATCTAAACTTTAAATCCAATCTGTATGCCTTTTTTAACTCATGAGCATGAACAACTTGGAAGCACAATTACAAAAAAAAAAAAAAAAAAAGTGATACAATGCCTCATAACAGATTTCTTTAAAGAAAGTAATAGGTAAAACAAAGAAATGCAAAGTTAAATACCTTTCTAAATCCATTAATAGCCTTCATATCAACCAAAAAACGATTGTTTTTAAATCGTCGAAGACTTCTACATAAATGGCTTGCTAAATATACAAGATAAAATTCACTCGTAGAATCGTAAGTTTGATGCTTACTAGAGTTTTAACCCAGCAGTAGAAACATGTTAAAGGAATAAGCTTAATTGATTTGCTGCCTCTAGATAGAACCTCATTGAAGAAAACTGCTATCACTAGACATTGACCATCATTTTTTTTTTTCATGTTTGGCAATTAGTGCTACCACAATATAGAGACTAGTGATTAGCACAACCAACAAGATTTATTCTGTATAATATTAAAATAAAAAAGTTATAATTAATTTTTTTTACATTTATTACTTCAAAGGACCTAAAATCAAATGCTGTTCCAATGAGAAACAAAAGCACTCAAGCTTGATATCATCAAATGTAAGATAAAAAAACTAAATTGATACGCAAATATATTTCTAAGATATTTGACAAAGGTCAATACCAAACTCTCAATCACACTATCAAGCCATGAGAGCAAGTGTAAGGAGCATACAATAAACTCTTTATCAAATTGTAGTCCTGTACGTATAGCATCAACCTGTAAAATAAGCATCTATTGTTAGTAGTGAGAAGTTGAAAATAATACATATTATCCGGTAATCATATGGTCAAAAATTTTTCAACAAGCAAAAAATTCAAAATATTTGATGGTTGTGAACAAATTAGTAAGGAAAACATAGGTAGCAAATCTTAGAAACGATAAGGTCCTAAAAAAGTGCAAGAGCACTTTGTCGAACATCAGAAGCATCATCAATATAGCACTACAGAAGTAGATCCCTCAATGTGCTCTATGAAGCCTACAACAAAGGTTTAAATCAATAAATAGGACATAATATCTTTAAATTCAATCAACCTATCTAGCACTCGTCTCGAAATGTGAGGCTACTGAGAACAATACCCCCAAGACTCCAGGGAGTTACAGGCATAATAATGCACCTTCAGTAAACAGCCTAGATACCAAACCCATTAATAGCCTTCAGATCAACAGAAAACCAATTGCTTTTACATCACTAAAGATGTCTAAGTAAATGGCTTACTAAAGATACAGCATAAAATCCATTGGCATAAGTTTGATGGTTATTAGAATTTTGGCCTAGCGACAAAAACACGTTCAAAGAATAAGCTTAATTGAGTTGTTATTCACTAATCATATAGCCAGAAATTTTTCAACAAGCAACAATATTCAAAATATTAGATAGTAATGAACAAATTAGTGAGGAAAACACAGATAACAAATCTTAGAAATAACAAGGTCCCTAAGAAGTGTAAGTGCACTTTGTCAAACATTAAAAGCATCATCAATATAGCACTGCATAACTAGATCCCTCAATGTGCTCTATAAAGCCTATAAAAGACGTTTAAATTAACAAATAGGACAGAATGTCTTTAAATTCAAGCAGCTGATCTAGCAGTCTTCCCAAAATGTGACCTTATATGTTAACACTAAGAACAATCCCCAAAGATTGCAAAGAGCTATAGGCATAATAATGCACCTTCAGCAAACAACTTAGATACCAAACCTATTAACAGCCTTTAGATCAATCAAAAACTAATTGTTTTTAGATCACTAAGGACTTCTACATACATGACTTAATAAAGATACAGCATAAAATCCACTAGCAAAATCGTAAGTCTGTTGGTTACTAGAGTTTTGGCCCAGTAATAGAAACACATTGAAAGAATGAGCTTAATTGAGTTGCTGGTTCTAGATAAAGCCTCATTGAAGAAAATTACTATCATTGGACATTAAGCATAATTTTCATTTTTATTTTTATTTTTATTTTGTATAATATTAAAGTAAAAAAATAGTAGCAATTAATTTTGTTAACGTTTATTACTCAAAGGACCCAAAATGAAATGCAGATCCAATGCAAAATAAAAGCACTCAAGCTTAACATCATCAAATACAAGAAACAAAAGCCAGATAGATAAACAAACTTATTTTCATGATATTTGACAAAGGTAAAAACTAAACTCTCAACTACACTGCCAAGCCCTTCTACAAGCCATGAAAGCAATTCTAAGGAGCATACAATAAACTCCTCATCAAATTGTACTCCTATAGACATAGGATCAACTTGTAACATAAGCATTCATTGTTTATAGACTCAAGTTAAAAATAATACATGCTATCCACTAATTATATGGTCAAAAAATTTTCACAAGCAAAAAAATCCAAAATATTGGATGGGTTGTGAACAAATTCGTGAGGAAAACAAAGATAGGAAACATGAACATAAGATAGTTGATTTAGGCCTCTTTTATACCATAGTGTAGGATCACACCTGGATGGAAAGGGCATAATCAGAGACTAACTTTACAAAAATTGAGCAGACAATATCGTCCACATTATTTCACATATTGACAATCATGTAATAAAAGGCTAATATAATTTTATTGTAAGAGATCTTTCACTGGAGAATGCGAGATTACCGTGCCGGTGTTCTTTGATGCTCTTTTGGATGTCTATCATTATCTGAATATCTATCTAAATATTTGAATACTTACAAGTGGAAGAAAAAAATATATCTTCCTTCCATTCCATCCCTTAAACACATGCCTGCTCTGTCCATAATTGTAAGTAAAAGCCATCAAAAACCACTTAAGTTTTAAATTGAGCATGTTTAAAAGTAGATTAAAAAGAGGATATTCTAAAACTTCAGAAAGAACATCACAAACAAATAAACATGCCCAATCTTTTTCTAACAATACTAGCTAATTGTGCATCTCAACAAGAGTTTTTGCAAAGTAATAAGATACCGATAATTCAAGTCACCAAGCCAAATAATTCAACTAGATCAGGACAAACACGAAAAAATTTATGTTATGTAAGCTTGAAAGTTGTAAATGTTGATTCATTAGCTAAGTATGGACAAGAAAAAAGTGAGAGCATGGGCTTTAATCATGCTCGAGAATTGTTTAAGCAGAGTTCTTATCTTCCATGCCATGGACCCTTGCAAATCTTGTTTTCTTTAGGATCTCCATAACATCTGAGTTTCTTCATAGTTCATCTCCCTTCTTTTTCTCAGAGATCAAATGATTGTAAATAAAGTAAAAGCTTGTTTGGTGCATAGACATAGTCATTGAAATTGAACCCTAAAAAACCCTAAAAGATGAGATGGCCACTTTTTCTTACATTATCATAATTCCAATCTCCAACTCTAAGAAATTAAAACGTACCTTGTTTCCAAGATAACCCATCAAGCCTCCACTAACACAAAACACTTTCATGTTGTATACGTCATTTCTGAGGTCGTTTTTCACTCATATTGTAAGAAATATCCCAACCACTTGCATGGAGAGAATGTTCGCAGAAGAGACCCACGAAAATTACATTACAGTTGTGAGCCACGCCCTAATTTTTGCACAGTCTAGTTTGAGATCTTTTCTTGTTTCTCTGTTTCTTCTTTTTCATTAGATCTGCTTTCTCAACGAAGAAGAGGTTGTGAGAGAGAAGGGGAAAGAAAATAGCAGAGAAGAAAGAAGAGTGCAAAAGACGTGAACCTTATCGTTAAAATAGATGATCAATAGTTATATTAGGAAACATGCATAAAACATGTATGATTTTTTTCATTCAAATAAAAATAATAATTTTTTAAAATGAAAACTCAAAGCATACATGCTCTTGTGTCCGATTTGGCAAAGCAAGATTATATGGATAGCGAAACTGGTGATCGAGGAAGCGACATTGGAAATGCTGTGCAGCGATGATATCTAGAGAGCTTGAAAATTGCAGACTTAGGCTTTTCGTTAGGTTCGAACACCTTGTTGGAGGTTTCTGAGATCATAAGCATCATTCGTGTGAAATCTGGGAATCTAAATCGGCCATCATTAGAACTCAAGCTATCGTTAAATTGTCTCCCTAATAATGACTTCAACCATGTCTGCACTTCCTTGCTAGGATTATACAACAGATTAACGAAAGAGAAAAGTTTCGATTGGTTTCGTCCTTGCTTCATATCTGGAGTTTCGGGTTCCCTCTATAATAGATTGTTCCCTAAGTAGAGCTTGCACTTCGTTTATTTTTCTTATAGTTTCTTATACTCTTCTTTCATTCTCCACGTTGATCTTTAACTTTTCCAATCTCCAAAACTAATTAATGAGATGAAATTTTTTATATTTATAAATTATTTATTTATTTTGAATGATAAATATAAAATAACCTAACAGTGTAATGTATTTGCATAAACTAAACGTCTTTTAAGGATATAATATATATTTAATTCCATTAAAATGAAGATAGTGTAGGAATAATACTCTTGCAAATGGTCTTACCACTAAAAATGTTTTAAGGAAAGAATTTGTGCCTTTTAATCATTCTAATTTAAGTAGTCTTGGACCTTTCCAATTCTCAAAACAAACTAACAAATAATTCTCACATTTATAAATTAATTATTTAATAAAAAAATAAAAACTCAAATTTTAATATTAACTATTAAGATCAAAATCATATGTTAAATTTTGCTCAACTTTTTATATGATAACTTAATAAAATAAATAATTATAATTTTTTATATTTATTTTTATATTAATATTATAAATATAAATATATAATTTTATTTTTTATTAAAAAACTCTAAACAAAGGGAGTTTCATTAATTTTTTAAAAATATCTACCATTATTATCACCCACCTATTTTTACTCTTTTTTATCATTGTCATTGTCAAATTATAACAACGACAAAACCGCAGAAGACATGTGTGATTTTAAAGAGACAAAACTAAACATGATAGAGCTAACAATGAATTCATGTCGATGAAAATTCTCTCACAAATAAATTTTTACTTGAGGTTTCGAAGAGTTTTTTAACACTTGTATTCTTAAAAAAATTAACGATTCTAATTAATTTGATTTTTATTTAAAAAAAAGGCTTAACGATGTATTAGAATTCATTGAAATCAAATGAAAATTTTATTGTCTTGAATCTCATTATAGTACAAAGAAATTGACACTAGGGTAATCTTTGTGTTTTTGAAATTAATTAAAGTTACATATAATATGTATTATTTTGATATGATATTATAAAAGATCAAAATTATTAGTAAAAATTTTTCATAATATTATTTATTTTAATTACAATCATGTTATTTTATTTTTTAAAAAATTAATTTTAAAAAATAATTCATATGAGCAAATATAGGTTCCGTTTGGACTAGAAAGCACTACGGCCTAGCCATAAACAAAAGGAAGATCTATATTTTCAAGACTAGCCATCCGCACGTTATGGACATATACTCGCTTTAGTTCCAGAAAGATTTCTCACAATTTCTCTAACTACGATCGAGTGATGTTTTCTTTCATGAGTAGGAGATTGTCGGATTCAACCACAAAAGAAAGTTGTTATCAATGGGAGCTCTTAGCAGAGGTCCTAACGAGCATGGTTAGAGAGATATATATTACATATTACATGTGTTAGTAAAGTCTTAAATTAAATATAAAAAATTTTAAATTATATTTATTTTAATTTAAAATTGAATTTAATTATATTTAATCTTTTAATTTAGTTTAATTTTAAAAATTAAAAATATTTAAATTAAATATTTTATATAACTAATTTTGACTCAAAATTTTACAAAAATATAAAAAAATTCAAACTATCATAAAAAAATTAAATTTTATAATATTGAAAATATTTTTTAAAACATTTGGTACAATGAATTTTTTTTGGAAAAATTACAAAAAATATCTTGTTAGATTAAAATTATTCAAATTTGAGTTAGTAATTAAAAATAAAATGTAAAATTCATTTAAATGATTTTTAAAGCATTTCAATTATGAAAATATCCATAACTTTTCATAACTAGTTTAAGTCAAAATTTAATTTAAACAAATTAATATTTTTAAATAAAATTAAAAATTATAATTACAATTAAAAAGTATGAAATAGTTTTTTAATATTTTAAAGATTATGAAAAAAATAAACTTTTGATGTGAGTTCTTATGCAAGAATTTGACATTTATAATTACTATTTTAATTAAACTATTTTTATTATCAAAAATATTAATTTGCAATTTAAAAACTTGATAGTTAATATAGTTAATAAATTTAAGTTATTTTTTAAAATAAAAATATTCATTAAATAAAAATTAAGTAAATATTATTTAAAACTCTGAATTTTACCCTTTCTCTTCAATTGAACTCTAACTTTCAAAACATATCTAAACGAACTCTGATTTATTGGTTTTGTTCAAATTAAACTTTGACTCAAAATAATTATAAAAAATTATTAATTTTTTATTATTAAAAATGACTAAAGACTTCTTAAATAGATTTTATACTTTATTTTACTTTTATTCCTCAAATTTAAAATTTTTAACTAATCAACTATTTTTTATGAATTTTTAAAAAATTTTGATAGTATATTTTTTACGAAAAATATTTTTAGTACTTCAAAAATTTTGAATTTTTTTTATAATGATAGCTTAAATATTTTATTACATTCCTGAAAAATTATAAGTTAAAATTTATTGTAAAATATATCTAATTTGAATATCTTTAATGATTGAATTTTTTAATAGGGTTTAATTTTGACAAAATTGAAATGCTAAAGTTTATTTGGATACGTTTTGAAAGTAAAAATTTGATTGAAAAGAGAGACTAAAACTTATGATTTTAAATGATATTTACCCTAAAATTTAATATATTTTAATATTTAAGCTTTTACATTCTAAACTTACTTGAGCATATTAAGATTTTGAAGATCATAATATTAATTAAGTCAAAGATTTTCAAAACCCAATCTACATTAGATGATAGGCCTTTTCAGATTTTGTGTGGGTCAATTCGATAATAAGCTTAAAGTCCATTATATGAAGTGAGATAGTTAGGCTTAATTAGAGATTTTCATGACCAAACAGCCAGTGCTTTACAAACTTTTGAATCTATTAAATATTATTTTATGTTTATATCAATATATAATGAATTATAAAAGTATTATTTTTACTTTTTAGAAAATTGCACAAGACAAATAAGAGGATGATACGAACTCAAGAAAGAGAAGCTAATTAAAAGAAAAGCATTATAAAATTCTCGTATTATGCTGAAATAGCATGAAAGCTAGAAATAATAAATCTCTTTATTTTCAAAGAAAAGAAATGGATACATAGACTAATAATTTATTGTTTCTCTTGTTATAATTAAAATAAGAATACGTAACTGTCCTATAAAATTTGAGAAGAAGCCTAAAGGAGCAAAAATGTGAAAAGGAAGAGCCACTTATTAATAAATCAAAATTTTCTTCTTTTTTTTTTAAGTTGTAGAACTATTAACGTTATCTTTACTTTTTGTCTACTTTGGACTTACAATTAATTCTTCAATGTGTTTCATAAATAGATGATTTAGGTTGGGGTTCTTCGCCTTACTTTTTTAATGCTTCAAATTATATATATAAAAAGAGGATTAGTTTTCATCAAATAATACTTTTGAGGATCATGATTTTTACTATTACCTTTAGATTAGTTTAAATTTTTTAAGTTAATTATATCAAGAAGACACATATTTTGTTTACTGTTTTAAATTATAGCTTATAAAAAAATTATATCTATTTGAGATTTACACTGTTGTTAAATTTTTAATGTGAGATTTTCGTTTAATGTGATAAGAGTTTTTTTTTTCAGTAAATATCTTTTAATCATGCGAGAGGCATTATTCAATTAAATTGTTTTAATTGTTTGAGTTCATAGATCTAAATCTTCTTTTTAAAAACTTTTTTAAAGAAAAAAGATTTATGGATACTAAATCTTATGATTATCACTATCATTTTCTCCTTGCTATCACACTCCGATGAAATATTTTTGAGAACTTGTGCATAAATCTTGCTTTTCTTTGATTATAATTTGTGAAATTTGCGACTATACTAGCTTTTCTAATGAGTCAAAAAAAAAAAAACTATTATACTTATTATACAAAAGTTTAAATCAAGTCTATATAATGATTAAGGAAATATCTTTCACATTTTATCTCTTACTTTTTTAAAAAAAAATTTATTTATGTTATAATTTAATTTAAATTTTTAGATCTAACATACATACTTTATTTGATAATATGTATTGTGCTATAGTATTGAACTCAAACGTTGCAATTATATTTATCTTTAAATTTAGATTTAACTTGTATTTAGTATATAATGAGACTTGATCTTTTAAATCTCGAACTTTCAATCTATTACGTCCTTAAGTTCTATCTAATATATAATAAAAGTATTTGATCTTTTAAACTTTGAATCTTAGATATATTTATCCTTTTAGTTTCTATGTTTATTAATTTACCATATTTTTTTTGGTTGCATGATTAATAATTTCTTAATAAATAAGTATATAAATAAACAAAAATGTAATTTTGAAAAAATTTAGTTCATCAATAATTACAAGTCTCTAGAGTTCATTGAAGATAAAAGTAGCATTGGCAATAGTGTAAAAACTTTACATAATTATATACAAGGATATTGATAGATGTCAACAAACTCAAAAAATTAGATATTTTCCTTGACGATATGAGTTCATAGATTCATCCATCCACTAGCTTAATATGTCTAACTAAAGCAAACTCAACAATTTCAATGTTATGAATGCAATTTAATCCCTTTGGTTTCCAGCTTCTATATGTAAATTTTACAATTTTATTAACTTCTCAATAAAAAATTTTTTTTAAAAAAATTAATCCAGAGTTACCGGTTGAAGTCAAGGAGCTTAAAAAGCAAGTTAGCCAAATATAAAAAGATAATAGAGAAATAAAGAGAGAAATATCATCTTTTGGAGAGTACATCAAGAATTAAGAAGTCCAATAGATAGAAAACAAAAGAAAATAATTAAGGAAAGTGAAGAAGATTTTATAAATGTAATAAACCAAATCCAATTACTAAAGTGGTATGTCAAAATGAGCTTAGTAGTTAATAATGATTTTTACCTTAACATAATAATTTTATTAGATTCAGGAGCCGACCAAAACTATATTCAAGAAGAATTCATACCAACACAATATTATGAAAAGATATCAAAAAAATTGTATAGGGCTAATAGAGTTAAACTCCAAATAAAAAACAAAACAAAACAAACTGAGGTTGTAATGAAGGATACTGCATAAAAATTCCTTTTATGTTAGTCAAAGACATCCAACAAAAAGACATTCAAATTGAAAATATTTACATAAAAAATTTTGACTTAAAATTTTCATAAAAGTAAAAAAAAAAAAATATTTCAGTTACCATTATAAAAAAGTTTCAAAAGTTTTTAAGTGCTGAATATATATATTTAAATTTACATTAACAAAATTTTAAAAAACATTCATAAAAAAAAGATCTTACAAAAAAAATTATTCAAATTTGAGGGATGAATACGAAATAGAATGAATAATATATTTTAATTATTTTTGAGATATTACAACAATGAAAATACCTTAAATTTTTATAATCATTTGAGGTAAGGTTTATTTAGACCAAATTGATAAATCAAGATTTGGTTTGTTATTTTTTGAATATGATGGTTTAATTAGTAACATGTGGTAAATATCAAGATTTTATAAAACCTTTATCTTTAAATTTATAAATATCTAATACTAACAATTATTAAAGTATATACATAAAATATAAACATTGACATCAATATAATGTACACATTCTATGGAGCCCTTAAAAATAGTCAAAATGCTTATATATGTGTGTGTGTGTGTGTGTGTGTGTGTGTATCTTAAAATTTATGTATATATATATATATACTCATGTTTTCATGTATATGAAAGTGATTCCATAGGAGATTGGCTGAAAAATGCGTCGATTCTATAAATTACAATACAATTTATGTATCTTAGGGGACAATCAGAAAGGAAAGTACATATTTGCATTGATGTATTCTAAGTTTTCCTTAATCTAAGTTTCCCTAGGAGAATAGTCTGCAAGTTGTTATTGCTTAGAATAGGAAATAACACCGAAAAAAAGAAGAAGGAAATAACACACCAAATCATAATTAAGAAAATACCGAACATTAAAGAAATTGAAGTTGGTGCACATTCTAACATATTCTCCTGTTATACCTCCCATAGAAGTCTTAAATGTAGGTTTGATGAGTATCATATCAAATGTCTTCAGTCTGTTTGTTCATTAGGGAATATTCTTGCTAATTGTTGGTGCAAGTGGCTATCACTTAGAAAAATTTTCGTGAAGGCATCTTTTTGATTTGTGATCACTTCTTATATCCTTGGATAAGCTTTACTTGTTTGGTTTGTTAAGTAAGTCAAGTATTTAGAAGAGTGTTACCATACCACAAAAAAGATAAAGAAGAAAATGTTTGGGCTTTTGACTTAACCTTAATTAGAATGTTTTTTTTTTTATGTGCCAATTTATATGTGCATGTCTCAACTCCAAAGCCTCTCTATGATTTGTGAGGCCTTTCCCCTAATTAACCTTGTAATATATAAAAAAATTGATGCCTTTTAATCTAATTACTCCTCTTTGTGAACCTTCATATGTTTGGAAGGAAATAACTTTCAGTAACTTTTTTGTATTTTCAGTGTCTATTGTGACTAAAAAAAATAATTTGATAACAACTGTTTTTCATTCCTAAAAGAATTTTTATTTAGTCCAAAAATGTAAGCTTCATGGCAGAAGTCATTCTGGCAATAAGTTCCAGCCTTTAACTATTAGGTAAGACTTTCTTGTTGCTTGTGACCTTTCTCTAGCTATTCCACCGCTAGTGGTTACGATCTTGAGATATTGTTTACGACTGCAGAACACCCTTGCTAGTTGTTCAGTACTAGTATCCATAATTATTGATGCTGTTCCAATTTTTAAAAATTATAAAAATAATTGCATTATTGTTTGTATAAGAAACGCCAAAACATAATGAACTTTTTGTATAATTACTTATTTTCAAACTAGGGGATAATTTTACTGGTTGGTGAATTATATTGCATGAGTATTTGGAGCAATGCACTTTCAATTTTGGAGCAACTGTGTGTGGTTTTTGATTCAGTTATGGAGGAGTTGGACTCCTGGAAGGCTATATATCTGTCTAAAGCCCTTAAATATTTTTTGGATGGTGCTGAGGGACAAGACCAAAAGAGCTTTTGAAGGGTTGAAAACTCTACTATGTTAATCAAGGGTAGATGGGGACTACTATTAAACTTTTGGGTGACGGGTAAATATGGTGTCGATGGGATAGATGTGGTCGAGTTTTTACAACTCTTACTATTTAACTAACTAATCAACTGTACAAGGCAGTAACCCCTTGGTTCTCAACATATACTACTTTGATCTCTTTGTTTTTATTTTTATTTTTAATAAAAAACAAAATCATGTTGCATTGGGTCAGATATGGATTTGCTGGTAGTCTAATGTGCATCCTTTTCACTAATATGCTTTTCTGTTTAAAAACATCATTTGTGCTTGAGAAAATCATGTTATTTCTCCTCATCAGAATAAAGTGGTCCATGTTTCCTTTGATCTAGTTCATCTTAAAGCTATTTTAGACTTACTCTTTTCCTGTCATAGATGTTGTATGAAAATTTTGGTAGAAGTCTGAATATCTTTATCCCAAGGAATCCTCTAATGTTTTCCCTTTATACCAGTCTTTTTTTCAAGAATATTTGATGCTTAACTTTTATCTAATAGTTACTTCGCTGCCGAAGGTTGGTTCATGGTGCTGTTACAAGTACCTTGTATGAAACCTATTTCAGTTCCTAATTTCGTTTTCTAAAACTAATTTGCTTTTCAGTCAAATAAATTTAAAACACTAGAGCTCCATTTATAGTTTCACCACTCTGGGCCACAAATATTTGATCTTAGAATATCCTTAATTATCTAAGGGTTGTCCAGTATGATGTCTAGTATGATCTCTAATGGATATCTGACATGGTGCAAATTGGACACTAAAACTTACCCCTTATCATTGTTTAATGTAGGTATGGTGTGTGCACTGGAAAATAGATTGATGTACATTATAATAATTATAATTTCTTAGTGACGAAAGGAAACAAATAATGGACTCTTTTCAAAAGGTCAAATAAATTTGGTGATTTTGCCCTCAAAAGGAGAAAAAAGAAAAAAAATGCACATATTACTTAAAATTTTGATTTATTGAAAATATTCTAAAAAAGATTTTTTTATTATATATTGTCTCGATGTTCGTCTGTTCTAGTATTTAATATGAAAATTCAATATGATTATTGTATGAGAATCTATTTTCTTCATTTCCATGAGTTACTTTACATAATCTTGTCCTCACGATGCCCTTAAACTGATTGCATAAGGAATTTGCTGCACCTAAGGAATACAAAACTAAGTGATGGCATTTAGAAGATATAGTAACATACACTTGCCTTGTGATGGATGGTTAGTTTCATGACGTAAAGAGATTTTGAGTTTATTTTGCTTTTTGACTAGCAGTTGATAGTCATGTATGGTACTTCAAATGCTATGCCCTATTTTCTTACACACAATATAAGTGAAACAAAGATAATAAGATGTCTCATCTCGATATGCATTTTGAAATTTGATTTATTCATGTACGGTGATCTATTTCTTTATATTGTGGTTTGCTTGGAATTTAAACACATGTAAATCTCTTGATAAAAGAAGTGTAAATCTCCTTATAGGGAGGAAAAAAGAGAAGAAAGAGCTTCTTGATAAAAAAATAAAAACATGTAAATCTTTATCTGTTTCTGATTTGAAAAAGTGTAAATCTCAAGATTTCAGTTGAAGATAGATGTTTATCATTGTAATTTGTGCTCCTCTTTCTTCATTGTACCTTCCTGGTTCTTGTATTGATACAGTATGATACCTCACCATGGAATAAGCCTAATTACTTATGATTCTGTGTACTAAAGTTCTTGTATTTTTGCTAGGATATTCAATCTACAAACTATCTCTAAGGCCTATTGTGCTGATAACTTTTTTTCCCCCCTTAAACTATATATATTGAATTGGTTTTAAGGCCAACCCTTCTTCCTTGATTCAGGTAGAAGAGGCTCGAAACAAGGTTTCTGAGACTTTAGTGAAGGTATATAACAGTGTGCTGGATGCCCATGAAAAGTCCAAGGACTTAAATAAGGTTTGAAAAATTTAACCAAAGAGGTCCAAAGTTTGAATAAAGAAAAATAGGCCATAGAAGCACAACAATCTGAAGCAATAAAGAATCTAACCAAACTTGAGCTTGATGTGAGAGACCTTTAAGAGAGGATTTTGAGGAATATTCAAGCTTAAGTATAGATTTGATGAATTTTGTTGTATATGTTTACACATGCATGCATGACTACATGGATTCGTAATTGCATACATGTATCCATGTATCCATGCGTTCATACATCCACATAGATGTGCATGCATGCATGCATGCATGCAATTATGTGTATGTCTGGATATTTATTTTTATAGGATAAGGAGATTAAATCTACTAATTTGCTATTACATGTTTCAAGATGATGCAACAAAGCAACTGCATATATTACAGAGAGAAATAGAGGACTCTACTAAGGAGCTTGACAAAATTAGTCCTTTGTATGAAAGCCAAGTCATAAAGGAGAAAGAGATAACAAAGGGGCATGTCAAATACATATAACTATAAATTAATTTTACTTATAAAATGAGGATCATCATATGCTACAGTAACATACCTCTATCCAAGTGAAAACTTATGTTTGTAAGTGTATGGGTGATCCTAATTATCTAAAATGAAGATATGATGGTTGTCTTAGCTTAGATGTGATTGCAAAACATATGATATATTCTTGTTCTTTATCAGGAAGATAAGTTTGCTTTGGCTTTCCTTTTTAATTTTTTTAGCCGCCTTCTTTCCTTTTCATCTTTCTTTTCCTTTTGTTTTCCATGCTGCAGTTGCAGCAACATCTCTGCTGATGCATAGCAATAATCAACCTAAAACGACAATATTTGTTTTTTCTCCTTTAGAGAAGGCTTCCTAGCAGGTCCTTATATTTACGTTTGTACTTGTGATATGCAGGATCATGGAGCGTGAAAAAAAACTTAGCATTCTTTATAAAAAACAAGGTCGTGCTACCCAGTTTTCTAGTAAAGGTCCTCATGAAAAATGGCTTCAAAAGGAAATTGATGATCTTGAACTAGTTCTTTCTTCTAATATGGTGCAAGTTTACATACTGATTTGGTTAGAGGGTGTGTTTCATCATACTCATCTGATGGTATTTGGATGTAACTGAATGCTCATTTGCATAGGTCTGTGAGGGAAAGAAAGTGAACTTTCTGCACGAATTGATAAACTGAAAATGGAAGTTGAGAAGGCAAAGAAGAACCTAGATCATGCAACTCCTGGAGTGAGTAAATTGCTTTCTTTTGCTTTTGCTCAGTACTGTTCTCCAAATGTTGAAGCAAACCTTGATGATGTGTACAGCTTAACTAATGTGAGCAAAGCATTCATGTTGTTCATGAGATAGGCTGCATTTTGGTAATGAATTTGTTTCATCTATGCTTTCTCTTAGCTCTTCTTTGTGTTATTTTAGCTTGTTCATTCTTATTTATTTGGCTTCTCTTTTCTTCATATATATATATATATATATTGGTTGGGGGGGGGGGGGGGGGGGGGTGTTTGTTCGATGTTTGAAGGCCATACTGCCACTGCTGAGCTAATGAGCATTATGATATAGATTAATAGGTGTGACCGTCATGCAAATTGGTTTTCTGGAGGGAAGGAAATGAGATATGTCACATTGCTTAAGCAAAACTTGGATAAGGTGCTGAATTAATATAATTTCTGTCTGTGTTGTGGTGGGGAGGGGGAGAGGGAGACATGGTTTAAGATGTATTGATCATTTGAACTATGCTTATGCATTTTTGAAATTCATTAGTCTATCCTGAATGAAAACCCATCTTAGACAAGATGTATGATTTGGGTTCTTTTTGTTGCATTATTATTGGTCAATGCAGTTTGCTATCATGTGTGCTGTATTATCATTATAGCTGCATTAAAAATGAAGAAAAGAAATAAATGGCTTTTCTGAGATAATCATACATCAGTCCATCTGCTTTTGGTATAGTTGTCTTCCTTCCCTTACGCATCTGTTGCAGGAATTCTTATGGTATTACTGTTGCTTAAATTATTGACTAGAAACTGTTGCATCATACATCAGTTCATTGATTAAATTATTGCATGTTTTTCAGTGACATATCTAAGGTGATCATTAACACGTGCAAGGTTATATTGTGGCAGTGAGAGTTGTAATAATCAACTATGATTGTACGTGTGGGTGTGAGTCGTACCCCTCATGTGCATGATGATGATGAGAATGATCAGTATCCAGTTGCCTTTTCAAAATTGGGCTTAGTAGGGCTTGATCATGTGTGAGCAGTGTGGTGGGCTTATTCTGAAAATGGACTGCTGTTAAGACTACATACTGTTTAAATCAGAACATACAAGAAAGGTATGGATTTCAATGTTACTTCGCCCATGGGTCTTCAAATTATTCATCTATTTGGACTTTGCAAGTTACAACTGCTCTGAAGGCTAAAAGCACATGCCGGTGGACCTAATTTTGCAGGTGGTGGGTCATTAGCATAGTTGTTTTGCAACTTCATCAGACATCCGTCCCAACATACATGCTGGGGCTAAAATTTGCCACTTAGAAGCCGGTTGTGAGGAAAACCGCTTGAATTAAGGTGGCCCCTTCAGGATTCAGAAACACTAAGTACCTCCTCTAATTCATGCTGCTGGGACTCGAACTCCCTACCAAATGGGACAGATCATCTAGACTGACAGCATACTAGATCCAGTCACATTTTCATTGGTTCAATGGGTGCAAATTTCAAATTAGACGATCCAGAAGGGTGAGTCAGTACATGCTGACCAAGAGGTCAGAGAAAAGGTATCTTCATGTATTCTTGCCAGCACCTGAAATCCTAGTTGGTTAGTCTCCGATCCTCTAATCCACATCAGCATTTTGACCCACTGCCTGTAGTCAAACTCCAAAGTCACCTTGCTTCCTACTCCATTGACACCCAGCTAGCTATTCCAACAGAACTTAATTGTATAAGAGCGTTGCACCAACATGAGCAAAACATGTCGTTCATAAATTCGGCGAGACAATCAACACACATGTCTACTACAGGAACCAAGGCAGTGTACAAAGCACATCACAGCCACCAACATCAAAAGAACTCCTAAGGGCCTTGACTATCATAGATCAAAAACACTAAGACATGGAAACTTACAGCAAGGAAGTTCCCATGACTCATGTCTAGATTTGCATTATCTGTAATGTTTAACAACATAAAAAATTTATCAACTATCTTCAACTGCCAGTTGTCACAACACTAACTGCATACTTCCAACACCAAAGTTCCTGAATCAGACACATCATTATCAGAACAAGAAAGCATAGGCTACCGAACTATATGGCTTGTACTCATGCCTACATTGATCAAGCATTCCAGAGTGTATCAGAACCGGAACTTGTGATACACAGGAAGTGAGATCAGAAGAATGAATCATCCCTGCAAACTGAGAAAAATGCAGCTTAGTAGCTTTACAATAAGCCAAAATGAAAAAGATGTAAATTCCTCTATAACATATACATGAGAACTATTATCAAATATGACAGTTTGTATGGACATAGATGGAAGTTTCACATTACTATTTAACCCTGTTGCAAGTTTAAGCCTATATCACGTGTAATGAGTTTGTGATGTGCGAGACCAGAAACAGTTCATAGTTCAAAAAGATATTATCACAAAGATACACCCATCACATTTCCGATTTTTCAGTTCCCATGAATAGTCTCCAGCTCTGTGGGGGTTAATTAATTTTTTAGAAATTACAAAACAACCAAAAGATGGATATATCTGGACTATAACAAAAAATAGTAAATCCCCATGGACATCATAAATTAGTAAACCCAAGAACTAAGGGGGGGAGGATGAGTTGAAAAGGCAATAAGGAGATGAAATATTATGCTGACTGCTGAGCACCACTTGCTGTATCAACTAAGAATATATGTATTCATCAACCCTCTGCTCTGTCAATGCTACCTATTAAGCATACCAACTCTCAAGAATCAGAACCTGAGAAGTTCAGAAAACCTATGGTCAAATTAAACATGAAAACAAATTTTGTAAAACATCTAATCGCTGGAAAACTTCAAACTGAGAGGTCCATTTTTATGTGCAATCCTCATGGTAACACTGCAGAAACAGGAAATTTACCCCTAGCATATATCATAGATGTTATTATTAGGAAAAAGACTTTGATAACTTTCTCATATCAAGAAAAGGATGGATATACCTGTTGAGCACTATCTCCAATCTGGATACACCTGAGTTTTTGTTCCCCTTCCCCCCCATAGACCTGCAAAAGAAGAATATCCTGGATGCTTGAGTAAATAATTTCATTGTAAGATAAGGATTTGGATAAAGACCCAAAAGGGATAAAGTTTAAAATATGATTTTCTATCTTACCTTGATCATTGCACCAGATTCATTTCTGATTCTAGATATGCTGGAGCCACACCTTCCAATCAACGCACCAACCAAAGTTTCCGACATCACAATCTCAAAGGTTACATAATCAGCTGCAAGATTGGTTGTCCTAAAAATGATGTAGTTATAAGAGAAGATATTAAAACTTGAAGTAGGCGCAAAAGTGTTGCAGTTAAAATTTAAAAGTTCTTGTGATATGGAAAAGATATTGAATAACCTGAAGTTGGATCCAGATATGGGTGAGGTGGTCGAAGTGCAATATAATTATATGCTGGGCTTATAAAAATGACTTGTTGGGGGGGATTTTCTCTGAACAACATGAAAATTCATGTATAAGCAAGTTGAAACACCTAATAATTTCGTTGAAAAATATGACATCTTCGTTGATAACCAATCTCCTCTAGAGCCTTCAATACAGCAGGAACATCACCAGAAACTTGAATTAAATAGAGCAGTTAATCATTACTTGTCCACATGTCAACAAAAGAAGAGGCACAAAAGTATATCTTTGTGAAAAGTATCTTAAAATATCTTCCACAAAAAAAAAAAAAAAAACTGTTGCCTACTTTACCATCTTCTATTTTGGCCAAAGCACCTTCCTTCCTTAACAAGGATAAGGATGCAAGCCACATTTAAATCCTTATCATCCAATTTACCCTCATTTTAAATCATACCCATAAGACTTTTTTTTTTTTTGGCAATCAAGTGTAAGAGCGAATATTGTGAAAATAGAATTCAGCAAAGAAACAGGGTCCTCACTTCTTTTTTGGATCAGCAGCCCTTCACTTCTTTAAGTTTACATAAAGCAACTTAACTTAACAGAACACCTATAGCCTTAGCCATATAACTCCATGTGATCCCTCCTGCCAGATCAGCTCACAAGATTACCTCGCATTAGTGAATAAACCTAATATTCCAATAGCCCATGCACGTCTATAGATAAGATATGGGATCTAGCTCAAACTGTAGGATAGCAATCAGACACACTTTGAGGACTCTTAGAGAGACTTTCCGATGCCAAGTGAAACTTTGTGCAGTCTCTTGATTTATCAAGTTCTTCTTCCTAAGTCCTTGCATAAGCAAAAGGGAAACTTTAATACAGCTTCTAATTTAGTATTCAATTATTCACCAATTAACATTTGATTACCCAAGTGGCTAAAATGCTGCTCTGCTTGTTACTTGTAGCCAATCAGCTCAGTGACATACAAAGCTCTAACCTCCCCTCTGCAACTGCTATTCGATATAATTCTTAAATTTAAAGTAACTTTTACGAAACTGTAGAGAGTGTAGTTACCATAAAAAACATTGTAGCAGTATGAAAATAAAGGACTCCAAAAAGACCCATAGAGCAACAAGCAACCGTTAAGTTACTTGGAATACAGAGATCACTATAAAATCCATTTTTTTATTAGTTTATTTATCATGCTCAATTATATATTAAACCCAAATTTTTTATTAAACCCAATTAAATCCTATTCCTGCCTAGAACACAGAGATCACCATTAAATCCAGGGTTCACCAGTTTCGTGAACAAGGAAACAGAATTAGAAAGTGAAATCAGGAATTTTAAGAATCGGCTTACCATCAACGAAAACCAATATCTTTTTTCGCTTGAGATCAGTAAATTGTATTGTGCCTTTTGCTTGATGGTCCTACCGATCTCTGCAGAAAGTAGCTCCATCAGAAATTATGGTAACCTGAAAAGGAGACTCAACATATCCACATGGAAGTACATCATTAAGCTTGTTAACTCGTATTTGTGTATGCAACTAGGTGTGCTAAATCGAAACTAGATGGGATAATTTGATTAACTCATCACAAATACATTTGGTAGTAGTTCAAGATAATCACCTCGATTTGATTCACTTCAACAGAAATGTCAGTACGAAAGTCCCATGAAGCTTGCAAAGAAGTCCCAAATTCTTCTCGGATCCCCATTTTGGCCTGGATGAGAAGATCACCACCACAGAATTCAGCAAAAGAAGAAGAGTAAAACAGCAGAAAGAAGAAAATGGTAGAGAAGAGCAAGTCAGCAAAGATAAATCAAAACTTGGTCAATATGATTACGACATCAACTGAAATGAGTCATACCAGCCATTGAGGAGACTCTGGTATGAAAAACAAGCCCAGTATCAACAATATGCAAGGAAAAGTTCCTACAAATGAGGGGTAATTATTCTAATTAATCAAGATCTACTGAACTATATTTCTGTGAGAAAGGGGTGTCTCTTTTTAGAGCTTCATAGCTTCAACGGGTTCATTGCTTGTTCCCTGAATTATTTTATACTTTTACCTACGACAACAAGCATTCGCCAGCTGAAAAACTTTCTCAAGAGATAAACGAGATTATTCCAAATGTTATCGAGAACTATACCATAAAGAAATAATGCCATTAATTAGCTGCCTCATTAAATGCTTCTGTTAACAAAAAAATTGCATGAGAAAGATTGATGATAGAAGCATGAAGAATGACTAGCCTCGTCTACAGATCTGAAGCTTCTTCTCTTGTTTTCAGGTGATATCTCAGCTATATACACAGGCACCTCACATAAACCATATAATTAATGTTCTCGTCACCTGGTAAAGATCAAGAACAAGCTAGAAGTTTTTGAGTTACTGTATGTGAGATTATACCCACACCGAAACCTGCTAAGAGTCTTCCCATGAATAAAAATGAGGAATCCTGGGAAACGATAACATGTATTAAGAAGCTTGTTCAGGACCAAAGCAAGCACCAAGAGTATCAGTAGTCACTCATTGGCGAATGAAGCCACCCTAATATATTAGGGATTGCAGTAATCATTAGTGAATGCAATTCAACAGAAAAATGCAGTGTTCATGACAGTTTGCAATGAACAATTGAAAATGAAACTTGAGGCAATTTATGTGACTAGAAGAAATGGAATGGATTATCAGATAATAACCCTTTTCTGCCAATGTATTCAGCAATTTGTCCGCTGGCTATGGCCGCAACCAGAGCACCCACATTGGATAAGGAAACAAATAGGGAATACTATCCCCTATCAAATCAAGATTGAATTAATGACTATAACAAATCGAAGCAAACTTCATTCTCAATTCAACAAACAGAAAAAGCAAAAGAGAATTCCAAGCCAAACCTCTGAAATGGTAAGGACTCTGGGATTCCAGCTTGAGTTGGAGAAGAATACTCACACTGTATTTGAAAGAACAAGAAAGGTCAGTAAGTTCACCCTTGCACGGGTGATACAGGCAAATAGAAGAAGAAGGTAATGAGGATATAGTGAAACCTAATTGGATGTGGCCCAGTGCGACGATAAAGACACAGACAATCACAGAAATGGCCCCATCGCGGATGATAAGCATCGATTTGGTCATCACACTGGACAGCCTGATTGCCGCCATTTTGTACCAGCTTCCCGTGTGAAGGAGCGGCTTCTTCACCTCCCTCCCTCCATCCCTCCCATCCTCAGCTTCCTCTCTCTGTGTGTATGTGTGTGTGTTTCGGCTGATTGATCGATACTAAAAAGAATACAGACGAGGAAAGGTCAGGTGCTGAGAAACAGATATTGGGACATTGTATTCTGGGGCAAAGGAACCTTGCAACCAATAGAAGAACACGGCGACGGGTGTTCCCATTTTTCTGGCGTGAATGATTGGGAGTTGTCGGTGTGCAGATGTGGATTGCCTTTCCATTTTTGGATAAAACAATGGTCGGCGAATCTCGTTTTAACTTTTGTTGGTTGGAGACCAGAGTGGCAGCACAAAGGCCGTCTACGTTTGACCATTTCTCATGTTCTAAGCTTTGAATTACGGATTGGTTGGTCTCGTTCTTATCTGCTATGAGAACCATTCAATTTCTCAGTGGCCTCTCGGCAAAATGCACAGATGCAAATCGTAGATCCAATTCAACTATAAATTCCATTATAAACAACATAAAAGCAATAATTAAGGCTCTTAATCACAAAGTTTGAAACTTGATTTATGATATCAGTGGAATCTTATATATTACGTAAATGTCATCTTTAACCCAACTGACCATTTTCATTTAAGGAAGATTTCAACTTTATTGGATTTGAAGTGATATATTTGTCCTTATCAAAAGATCACTAAGATAATTATATGATGTAAATGTCATTTAATTAAGGCATCGTTATTGTTAATAGTACTTACACCAAACTACCTCCTCCTTCGCAACGATTTGTCTCCAAAACCCCAATAGCCATGAAGTCATCTCGACGGTCGTCCATTGCCACCATTGATGTTTCTAAAATTCCATCAGCCTCCTCTAAAATCTCTTTTCGCCTAGCAAAAGACGAAAGTTTTTTTTCAAAAACTCTATCACTACCATCGTTAGTTCCTCTCTTGCTCCAAATATCACAAAATCATTATCTTCAAAGTTGGAGATTGACTTGGCTCTCCAATACTTGTGCGACTCCGCGACTCTGATCCGCTCCTAGCTTCTCTAATCATCGCCCATCCTCTATCAACGCTCAACTTGAGCACCCACCATTCTTTTCCTTCTTTAAAAGCATACATAATCAGCTACACGATGGGTTGCCCTAAAGATGATGTGGTTATAAGAGAAAACATTAAAAGTTGAAGTAGACACAAAAGTGAGTCAGTTAAAATTTAAAAGTTCTTGTGACATGGAAAAGATATTGGATAAACTGAAGTTGGATCCAGATATGGCTGAGGTGGTCGAAGTGCAGTATAATTATATGCTAAGCTTATAGAAATGACTTCTCAGGGTAAATTTCCCCTAAACAACATGAAAATTCATGTACAAGCTATTAACTTGAAAATATATGCTTAAAAAGCAAGCTGAAACACCTAATAATTTTGTTGAAAATTGTGGCACCTTAACTTATAACGAATCTCTTTCAGAGCCTTCAGTGTAGTAGGAACATCACTAGAAACCTAAATTAAATAGAACAGTTAATCATTACTTGTCCACATGTAAATAAAAGCAAAGGTGTAAAAGAATATTTTTATGAAAAGTATGTTAAAATATCTTTCCAAACAAAAAAGCTCTAGCCAACATTACAATTTTTTATTTTGGCCAAAGCACTTACCCTCTTTAACTTAACAAGGACGCAAGCCACATTTAATCTATGTGGGCATCTATTTGCAAACATACATGGATAGTAAAGTTGTGTACAAGATCCATTTAATATATTATATAATTCAAATAGCTTTGAATTTTCAAAAAATGCCTGGATCTTTGATTAGGATCACAAGGATATGTGTCCCTTTCATCAAATGTCATGTAAGGTTATGGCTTTCATCATCTTAAGTTTTCTTCTTTGATTTCAATTTTAATATTTTCATTAAGATTAGGTGTGTTAGGTCTGCCGTTACTCATTTCTACCATTTAAGTTTTCCTATCCTTATTAACTTCCCATATCAACCACCATTTCGTTTACCTAAGTTTGCAAAACAAAGAAAATAAGAACTTCACCATCCAATTTAAGATTTTCTCTTTTTGGATCAACAAACTTTTGCTTTCTTGTTATTAAATTAATATATATATATATATATATATATATATATTATATGCAAGATATTCATCTCTGTTTTAGTTCAATTTAAATTAAAATATCAACACTAACTCTAATTTCAATAATTAAAATTTAATACAATCTTAACATAATTCAAGTTTGACTTAAATACTCCAAATTGAAATAAATTACAACATATTAGAGCTTAAAGAAACTCATCACTTAAATTAAATCTATTATATTTAAAAATCACATAAAAACTAAAAGATGATGTCTGTAAATAAAAAACAATATTACTTTTAATTAATTTTTAATTTTAAAAATTATAAAAGTATAAGGAATAGAATTAGTAACTTAAGTTATTTTTTTAATTTTTTTCTATTTTGTAGATTATTCACAATTCGAGTTTAAATTTTTTAATGATAATGCAATCTTGATGATGTTATTTTGATTTTTGTTTTATCATAAGTTAAATATATTTATAAAATATAAAAGGTCAAAAATTTACTTATTATAAGATGAAACTTATTTGACGTGTTAGGTGTGAAAGAAAAACTCATGATAGGGCTATTAGAATACTACTACTATACTGTACTACATAATATGTTAGTTTTATGTTCTTATGCTTTATGTTTCAATGGTTTCATAGATTTGTCAAGTTCACTGGTGAACATGCAGGAGTATAGCAAAACAGATCAAGCCATCAGTAAGAAAGACTGTGGTCTTATGTCACAGTATTAAGTAGCCCTTTCGACCACATGGCAATTCCAGATAAACTTAAAACTGGAGTTCCATTTGAAAAACTCATTAGCATCGAGCCTTCACTTTTGATTTTTGAATTATGTGCCTTATTACTACTAAATCATAGCCATTAGCCATGCTAGGACTATGTTAGTATGGTGCACATCATACTCTCCGCCACCACTAGATTGGCACATCAAACAGCTTATGTTCGACTTAAAAAAATAACCTTTATCACATTATCCTTTTTACCATTTTGTCCTTGAAGCTTTTGAATTGGCATGTTGTGATTCGCTTTAGCACCATTCATGATTTAGGATTATGTTTTGTAGTTTTTTTGTTTTTATTTTTTTTCTAAAGAACAGAATATTCATTGAAGTTTCTGAGCTTACTTGGTCATGAACTTATCATTAGAACCATGAGCTCAGTTGATAGGATCAAATGATCCCCAGGAACTTAACCAATGGCTTAGGTTTAATGATCGATATCCGTTTAGTGGTAAGAGAAACCTCGTCACTTTCAAGCTCCTCGTAGCCACTACTCCCCGTTGCATCGCCTCCGGCCTTACCATTATAACACCATCTCTTTTTCAACAAACTCATCGAGCTTTGCATATCATTGCTCTGCTTCAACACTAGCCCTTCGTTCCCTTTCTCCCTCTTCAATTCACACACTGATTCCTTCAACTCTTTAGACATATCGAGTCATCCTGCTCTAGTCACCTTTGCATCTTCCATCTCCTCCCTCTCAGTTGTTTCCCTTTACCTTCACTTTTAGGCTCATGGTCATTTCCCACGTTAGTGTTAGATGACCTATCGCGATCACGATTCTGCTCTGAACCAGTTCGATTCGATCTGATTTAATATTACAGTTCGATTCGAGTTTAAATTAGGCTTGCTGGGTGTTTACAGTGTCATTTTCCCCATCCTTTGTAATAGGCACCTTCTTGGGCCTATGACTAGTGGAGTTTGACTCGTTGAATGATCGATCATTGCATTTGTCAAACTCATCGCCTATGACTAGTGTTTCGACAATGAATACGAGAGGGAATTTTTGGTCTTTTCCCTTCAATCCATCTTTCTCCACATCTACCTTCTCCTTTAAGCTCTTTTCTCTCTCCACCTCTAATCTCTTCACTTTCAATTCAAATGACTTATAAACAGGAAACGAAAGAACCTCTCATATTCTTAGATCTTAATGATATGCAAACGATACTTTGAATTTTTGATGAGAAGAGAGAAAAACTTTACATGATCGAAATGCAGTGTCATTAGACCTTGTGATGGAGCTTTTTGATGCGAATCCTGTAAAGCTTCTTAACTATACGAACAAAGCTGGTCCATTCAATAGTGTTTTTGGCCATCAAGCATCGCTTGAGGTCATTGAACTTGTCCCTGCAGTACAGTTCAATGGAGTGAGCGAAGGGAGACTAGGGCTCCTCCAACTCTACAGCTCCATGGCGATCGAGTCTTTAACTCTTGGTCCCGTGCCAGTTAACAGCATAGGCCAGAAAAAGCTCCTCTGGAGAGCCTTAAGATTGTGCTCTATTTTCATGCTCCCTAGCCATGACACATTCACGTCACTACCGTCATAAAAATCAACGTTATTTGGCTGGGCTTTTTTTTTTTTGCCTTGATTTTTCTTGTTTCGATTTAGGTTTGGAACACTCGACTCTAGACCCTTACACTCTCGATTATAAAATTTAGACCATAAACACTAAACCCTACACCTTATCCTAAAACTCTACAACCTTGAAATCTAAAACTTAGATCCAAGATCTTAGACCATAGACTCTAGACCCTAGATCCTAAACCTTGGATCCTAGTTCTTGGATCTTGACCATAGACCCTACACTCTTGAATTTACACCTTACCCAAAAACCACAGAATCCTTAACCCCAAAATTAAGACTAAAGATCTTGGACCATAAATGTGAGACCCTAAACATTAGGCCCCAGACACTAAACCATAAACCCTAAACGCTAGATCTCAGGCCCCTAAAACTTAGACCCTAAATTACGGATCATAAACTGTAAACCTTAGACCCTAGACCCTAAAACCCTGAAACGTATACCTTAGACATTAGACCCTTAGACTCTTAAAAGTCGAGATCCTAAACCTTGGCTCTTGGACCTTAAACCCTAAAACCCTAGTCCTTGGACCTTAATCTTAGACCCTAAAACCCTAGGCCTTGGACCTTAATCTTAAACCCTAAAATCCTAAACTCTAGATACTAGACCCTAGACTTTAAATCCTAAAACCTAAATGCTTGACCCTAAAACCATGAAGTCCTATACCCTAGAACCTAAAACCTAGAAATCTTAAAACCCTAAAGCCTTAAAACCTAAACTTTAGACGCTAAAGCCTAAAATCTAAACCCTAGATCTTAGATCTTAAAACCCAAAAACATTTAAATCTTAAGACCTTAGTCACTAGACCTTAAAACCCGAGACCCTAGATCTTAGAATCTAGATCTTGGACCCCTAAACCCAAGACCAAAGACTCTAGACCCTAGACTCCAATGTTCTATACCCCAAACCCTACATCATTAAACCCTAAACCCTGCACCATTAAACCCTAAACTTGCACTATTAAACCCCAAACTCAAGATCAAAGACCTAAGATCCAAAATTTTTATACTTTAAACCTTAAACAATGGACTTGGACTCTAGATTCTAGACCCTAAACCCTAAACGAGGGACATAGACCGTAAACCATATATCCTAAATCCTAAACCCTAGACCTTGAACCCTAGACCTATAATTTCAAAAAGCCTAGATCCTAAAACCCTAAATGTTAACTCTAACCTTAAAAACCTTACCTTGAACCATATGCCGTAATACCAAAAAGCTTAGACCCTAAATTCGAAACCTTAAACCTAAAACACTACTATAATGTAATATCCTAGACCCTACACTTTGGAATCTTAGAAACTTAAACCCTAAAAACTAGACCTTAAACCTTAGATCTTAAACCTTAGGCCCTAGATTATGCACCATAAACCCTAGGCCTTAGGTTATGGCAAAGCCTTAGATCCAAATTTCTTAACTCGACTAGATTATACCCTATACTCTAGACCCATGACCCTAGAACCTAGACCCTAGACCTTAGACCCTAGAACCTAGACCTTAAACCTTAGACCCTTATGCCCTACACTCCTAAACCCTAAATCCTAAACTTTACACCTTGGACCCTAGACCTTAAACTCTGATTCTTAGACCTTAAAACTATAAAACAGTAAAACCTTAAACATAGACTCAAGACCTAAAACCCCAAATCTTGAACCCTAAAGCCTAAACTTTACACCTTGGACCCTAGACCTTAAACTCTAATTCTTAGACCTTAAAACCATAAAACAGTAAAACCTTAAACATAGACTCAAGACCTAAAACCCCAAATCTTGAACCCTAAAGCCTTACACCTTCATAAAAGACCTTAGGCCCTAAACCATAAACCTTAGACCCTAGAACTCCTTAACCCTAAGCTTAAAACTCTACACCTTATACCGTACACCCTGGACCTAGATCCTAAGCCTTTGAAACCATAAAACCCTGAAATCCTAAAACATTAGACCTTTATCCTAAAGTCAAAAACCTTAGACCCTTAAACCATCGATCTTAAAATCTTGAACCTTAAACTCTAGACCTTTACCCTAAATCATGCACCTTAGAACCTGGACCAAAGACCTTACACCTTAAATCCTAGATCCTAGACCCTTAAACACTTAATACTAAACCCTAAACCTCAATTCCTACACCTAGACCATAGACCGCACACCTTAATTTCTATACCCTAGACCCAAGATTCTATACCTACATTACCCTAAAACTCAAGATCCTAAACCCTACACCCTACCCTAAAACCCAAGAAATTAGACCCTATACCTTGAACTATAGACCCTAGAACTTTGACCCTATACATTACCTTAAAACCTAAAACCCGAAAACCCCAAAATCCCAAACCTTAAACCTTAAACCTTAAATCCTAGGCTCTATACCTCAAACTTTAGACCTTTGGACCCTAAACCTAGACCCTATACCCTAGTGATCTTAGACCACATACACTAGACCTTAGACCTTAGACCTTAGACCCTAGATCTTTTAACCTCTTCAACCAAATATGTTAAACCTAGATCTTCAACCTAAAACCCAAAAACCAAAACCTAGAACCTAGACCATAGAACTAAGACCTTATATCATGGATCTCAAGACCTAAGAACCTAGATCTTAGATCCTAAAACCCTAAACCCTAAAAACTTAGAACCTTAAAACTTAGACCCTAAGAACTAAATCTTATTTTAGGCCCAAGATCTTAAACACTAAAACTTAAACCCTAGACACTAGACCCTAAATTCTAATTCCTAGACCGTAAACCTTGAACCTTAAAGACCTCAAAACTTAGACCTTAAACTTTAGACCTTAGACCTTTAAATTATAGATCTAAATCCTTTGACCCTTGACCTTTGACCTTAGACCTTATACCTTATCCCTAAACTTTAAATCCTAGATCTCAGATCCTAAATCCTAAACTCTATTGGCCTAAATCATAAACTGTAAACTTTAACCCTAACACTAAAACCTTGCTTTAAACTCAAAACCATAAAGCCAAGATCTTAAACCTTCAATCCTAAAGCCAATACCTTAAACCCTAAGCCTAAACCTTAAAAGCCAAGACCTTAAACCCTAAACCCAACCCTAACCCCTAAAACGTAAATCCTTGATCCGAGACCTTAAAACTCTAGAACCCTAAAACCTTAAAACCTAGATCCCAGACTTGAAACTCTAGGCCTTAAACCTTAAAACCTTAAACTCTAGACCCTTGACCTCGATCTTAGGCCTTAAACCATAGATCTATTAAATCCTAAATTCATGAGACCCTAAACCCTAAAATGCTAGACCTTAGATATTAAAACCTTAGACCTTAAAACCTCAAACCTCCAAAACACTAGGCATTAGAGCCAAAAACCTTAGACTTTGAAACCATAGATCCTAAAACCCTAGACCTTAAACGATAGACCTTGGACACTAGACCTTGGATTAGGATCTTGAACTCAAGACCTTAGACCTTAAACCCTAAGCCTTAGATCTTAGATCTTAGACACTAAACCCAAAAACACTTGACACTAGACCCTAGACCCTTGAACCTTGGACCCAAGACTCAAGACCTTAAAACTGCTATACTGTAGACCCTAAACTCTTATACTCTACAGACTTTAAAGTGTAGATTCTAAACCCTCACCTAAAAGGGTAGAACTCTAAAACCTAAAACAAGATCCTAGATCATAAACCCTAAACCCTAAAACTTAGACCCAAGATCCTAAACCTTAAACTAAAACCAAACTTTTAGACCATAAACTCTAAGCCTTGTCCTAGAACTTTAGAACCCAAGAACCTATACCTAAGATCCTAGACTAAACCTTAGACCTTAAACCCTAGACACTACTCTAGAAACTGGATCCGTGACCATAATTAGTAGACTAGCAATCTTAGACATCCTAGAGCCTAAAACCCTAAAACTCAAACCCTAGACCATAAACCCTAGACACTAGACCTTGGACCTTAAACCACTAGACCATAAACCCATGACATTAGACCTTGGACCTTAAAACACTAGACCGTAGACCTAAGACACTAGACTTTGAACTTTAAAACACTAGACTATCAACACTGGACCTTTGACCTTAAGCCCTAGAATCTTGAACCTTAATCTTAGATCCTAAAAAATTAAATTGTTTAAACCCAAAAACCTTAAAACCTAGACCCAAGAACGTAAACCTAAAATCCTAGACTAAACCTTAGACCCTAGATCCTAGACACTACCTTAGACACTATCCTTGACCATAATTAGTAGACCATAGATCTTAGACATTCGAGACCTCAAAGGCCTAAAACTTAAAACCTAGACCATAGACCAAGATGCTAGACCTTAGACTTTAAACACTAGAGTATTACCATTAGACCTTGGACCCTAAACCCTAACATAAACCCTAAACTTAAATCCTAAAACATTGAAACCTTTAAACCCAAAAACCTTAGAACCTAGACATTTTAGACCCTAGACACTAGATCCTTGACTATAGTTAGTAGATCGCAGATCTTAGAGATCATAGCCGAAAACCCCAAAACTTAAAAGCTAGACCATAGACCTAAGACATTAGACCTTAGACCTTAAAGCACTAGACCTTGGACCCTAAACCTAGAATCCTGAACCTTAAACCTAGATCTTAAAAAATTGAAAACTTTAAACCAAGAACCTTAGAACCTAAACATGAAACTCGAAATTCTTAGACTCTAGACCCTAGACACTAGATCCTTAACCATAGTCAGTACACCATAGATTTTAGATGTCCTAGACCCTAAAACCCACTCTAACATTCAAAACCTAGGCCATAGACCCAAGATGCTAGACCTTAAAACACTAGACTATCAACACTAGACCTTGGACCTAATCCTTAGAATCCTAAACCCTAAACCTAGATCTTGAAACATTGAATCCTTTAAAATCGAAAACCTTAGAACATAGACTCTAAAACCTAGACATTAGGCCTAAAATTCTTAAACCTTAAAACCACACTAAGACCTAGACTTAAACCTTTGACCCTAAACTCTATACCCTAGACTTTTGACCCTAGACCCTAGATCCTAAACAATAGACCCTCAACCCTAGACCCTATGCCCTGGACATTAAAGCCTAGATTTTGGAACTTAGACCATAATTCTTAAATAATAAACTCATAGACCCTAGACCTTAATTGCTAAACCTCTGATCTTGGATCCTAAACCTTAGACATTAGATCCTAGACCATAAACACATAAACCATGGACCTAAGATCCTAGACCTTGGCATGGAACTGTAAACCCTAGCCCTATAATCCCAACCAATACCTTAAATCCTAAATCTCAGACCCAACCCTACTTAAATCCTTGACCCTAAAACCTAAGACCCTAACCTTAAAACCTTACCTCTAAAATCTAGACCCTAAAACCTAAAAGACTAAAACCTAAAACCCTAGAACCATAAAACCTATAAAATAGCTCCTAGAACCTAAACCCTAGACTTTAAACCCTATACACAGAAATCCTAAAACTCTAAAACCCCAAAACTTTAAAACTTAATAAACTTAAAACCTTAAACCCTCTAAATCCTACTACTCCCTAAACCCCAAAATCATGAAAACCTATACTATAGGGCCTATACCTTAAACACAAGACCTTAAACCCTAAATCTTAAAACCCTAGAACCAAAAACCCTAAAACTTAAAACTTAAACCTTAGATCCTAGACCTTGAAACCTTAGACCTAGACCTTAAAACCTTAGACCTAGACCCTCGACCTTAAAATTGTAAGCCTAAACCCTAAAATTGTAAACATTTAAACCCTCGACCTTCAACACTCGACCCTAAACCCTAAATCTTAGACCCTACACCTGAAATCTCTAAAAACCTACACTCCAAGTTTTATACATTGAGACATAAGACCTTAAACCTTAAATCCTAAAACCTTAGAACCAAAGACCTTAAAACCTAAAACTCAAACCTTAAATCCTGGATCTTAAAACCGTAGACTTTAAACCCTAGAGCTTAAAATCTCGAAATCGTAAAATCTTAAACCTGGACAGTCGACCTTAAAATTATAAACCTAAACCCTAAGATCATAGACCCTAAATCCTAAAATTGTAGACCTATACCCTAAAACCTTAAAACTATAGACCTAGACCCTAAAATCGTAAACCCTAGAGCTTACAGTTGAGACCTTACAACTTTTGACCCTAAAATCTAGAACCTAGACCCTAAACTGTAAACTTTTGACCATATACCTTGAACCTTAGACCTTGTACTTTGGATCTTAAACCTTAGTTCTTGGACCCTAAAACCCAAAATCTTAACACTAAAATCCTTCCCCTAAACCATAAACCCTATGCCTTAAAATCTCAAAGCCTTAGACCTCAAACTCAGGCCCTAGACTTAGACTGCAAAATCTAGACCTAAAGTCTTAGAACCTAGACCTTAAACCTTAAGCCATAGGCCCTAAGCCTTGGACTTTAGACCCTAAAACCTAGATCAAAACCCTAAACCCTTGACCCTAGATCCTAAAACCTAAATCTTCGACCCTACTCCCTATACCCAAACCTAGACCTTAAACCTAGACAAAGACAAATAAGAAAAAAATAAACTATTGAATTCAAGAAAATCTAAAAAAATAGAAAAAAATATGCTGGAAGAGAGATCATAACATAAGAACAAACAAAAAAGAAAGCTAAGCGTGAGAACCCAAAAAAGAAAACAACTTAAAAATTACAAAAATAGAAAAACAAAAGAAATGACAACAAAGAACACAAAATGACCCTAGATCCTAAAACCTAAACCTTCGACCCTAGATCTTAAAACCTAAACTCTCAAACCTAGTCCCTAGACCTAAAACGTAGACCTTAAACCTTAAACAACAAATATAAAAGAACCACAAAGATAGATAAGGAAAAAAGTAAACTAAAAAATTAAAGATTATCTTAAAAAATGGAGAAAATATGCTAAAAGAGAGATCATAAAATAAGAACAAACAAAAAAGAAAGACAAGTATAAGAGAAAAGAACAACATAAAAAATTACAAAAAAAAAACAAAAAAAAAACAAACATGACAACAAAGAACACAACAAGAACACAGAAAAGAAGAAACAAAATATTAAAAAATTAAAATAATACAAAAATTAAAAAATAGAGAGAAAAACAAACAATAATGTAGAACTAGTATGAAAATAAATAATAAGAGACAAGCAAAAAGAAATAAAGTAAAAATAGTATAAAGATCATGTGCAAAAGAACAAAAAATAATAATAAATACAAAGACAATATAAAAATAAGCACAAAACAAATAACTGAGAAAAAATACAAAAGTAGAAAACATAGAATAGAAAATAAGTTTAAGAATTGAGTATAAAATAAAATACAAAAAAGCATGCAGAAGAACATAAAAATAGAAAATAGATATAAGACCAAAGGATAACCAAACAACAATAGCAACATCATAGAATATACACAAAAAAATGAACGAAAAAAGTTAAAACAAATAAAAACAAAATAATAGAGAACAAATATGAAAAGAAAGAAGAAAGAGTAAAGGATAAGTGTAAGAACAAAAAAGAAGGAAATAATAGTATAAACATAATAACAAAGAAAAAACATTAAAAAACAAAAAACAAGCAAAAAAACTAAAACAAAACACTAGCCATAAAAATACAAAACTAATAGAGACTAAACATAAAAGAAATAGAACAAAGACAAACGCAAACACAAAAACAAAGAACAGAAAACAAGCATAAAAATGAATTAGGAGATAATAAACATAAAAAAATAAAACAAAAAAAATGAGCAAGAATAAAAGGTAAGTAAAAGCGTAAACAACGATAGACAAAACACAAAATTACATAATGGAAAAATAGCCACTTATTTACATAACTACACCTCTTTGTTAACCATATTGATCAACCATAATTCTTTGTTTAAACAATGATTATTGAACATCTTGCAAAAAAAAAAAAATAAACAAATAAATTTGTGGGTGCAGCCTTAGCAACATTGAAGGCATATACTCTATCATTTCTCTCACACCTTTAGTCACATCCAATAGCTTCAAAAATTCTTCATTATCCATATAGAACTTTTAGGATCAATAATAAAAGGAATCATAAATAGGACTACTAACAATTTTTTTTTTTTTTTTTTTTTTGCTTTTAGTTTGCCTAGGCCTTATACTATGATAAGAACCCAATAAGCATGTCAAATTTATATAGTAAAACGAATTAAAAAAATCATAATATAAAGCAAGTTACTCCATCAAAAATATGCTCACTATCTCATCAAGAGTGTAATGGTTGAACATTAAAAGCCATAATCCCAGAATGTTGAATCTTAACAACAATTCCCTATTTGCTAACTTGCCTATTTGTTTCCATTATCAACTATGTTAAAAAGACCTAAGTTGCGTCACATGCATCATATTCAATAACTGACAAGCTTGTTATTCAATACTTAATGTTAAATTATTATTTTTCTAGGAGAAAGGAATCCAAATTAGAGAATTATATGTACCTTTTTGTCACGCTCACCCAACGCCCTTAGTACTTCTAGTTTTGCCCTTTTACCAAGCAGCAAGATAGCCTCAAGCTGCAATTTTTCACATTGGAAGCAAGCATAAGGAAAAATTTATCAGTTTAAGAAATTTGAAGCTAATTAATATAAAGAAAAGATATATCTTAACTTACTTTTGCTATCATTTTGAGAACTCCACTACAGTCGTAGATTTATTTGATTGATACTCGATGTGAATTAAAAATAATAACAATATATTAAAAACTATTATCATTTGACCACATACAATGACTAAATATGCAGTTAGCCAAAATTATCAAATCTACAATGGCAGCAGTTAAAATATAACCCCAGAATAAATAGCGACAATATCTACATACAATGGTTCAAAAAATGTTATAATCAAATGAGACATCTATTATGCAAGTTCCTTATCTTTCTATCAAAGCATTGTTTCAAAAGTACTATAGAGTATCTAATACAAATACTAAAGAAAAGAGTTCATTTTGTTTGGTCAAAAAAAGAATAGAAGCATCATATAATCTATTGCGCGTTGAGACAAGAATGTGCAATGATCTCTCTTGCTCAAAAACTTCATCAAAAAATGTATATACAGTTACATATTCAAACAAGGTAAAAGACATATAGATAGGAACATTACAGATTGAAAGTAAGAGACAAGAAGAATGCCTTTTTTTGGTTGCATGCAAAGAATAAAGCAAACTTGCTTTAGGTGATGACTATCAATTTCTATATAACTATAATTTTTACCAAAAATCAATGGCTCTGTCTTGCTTGGATATATCTAAAAAGTTGTGAATCAAACTACTAAAGAAGATTCCTATTAAAAAATATTTAAAAATGATGACTAACTCCTTTTCTTTTTCTATTCTAGTTAAACAATGACATATAAGTACAATTTAAAACATTAAAATCAACAGTGATGAATGCCTATCCTAGCTTATGAAAGGTGAGGTGTTTCCACAAAGGATCCACAAATACTATAAACATACACGACCGGACAACATTTACTAGTTACTGCATATTATTTAATTTATAGATCTTCATGGGAATATCAAACTTCAAAGCTAAAAGGATTAATTGGATTAAAGGATAAAAGTGACTGAAAATTTGACATTCATTGAAATAAAAGAGACTAAAGAAAAAAGCTCAATTTGTATGCTTAGAAACAAGAGTGAAAGCATTACCTAATTTATTGAGTAAATCAACAGTCTTATTTTGATATGCATATATAACAAGGTAGATAGACATAAAGATATGCAAGTTATAGATTAAAGCCAAGAGAGAGAAAGACTGTCTTATTTTGGTTGTGTGAAAGAATAAAATAAGCATTGTATTGATTGATGCCAACCCCATTTCTTGACTCCATATAACTACAACTTATCCCTCCCCCCCCCCTCCCCGAAAAGAAAATGGTTATGTCTCACCAGGACAAATCCATAAAGCAGTGGATCAAATTCATGAGAAGTCATTTATCAATAAAAGAACATTTAAAAATGTTGACTCACTCTCCTTGTTTTTTTATTATGCTTAAAAATTCCACATAGAAAAGCACAATTCACAAAATTAAAATCAATAGTAGCCTTTTTGGTGATCATGACATTGTATGATGAGTAGCTTATAAAAGTGAGGTATTTTCAAAAAGGATCTACAAGTACTACGAACAACTCAATTGGATAACACTTACCAAATGCTACATGTTGATTAATTTGCTGAACTCCATAAAATATCAAATGCAAATAAAGAAAGGTGAACTTGGTTAAATAATATAAGTGACCAAAGGAAAGATGAACTTGGTTTAAAAAGTGACCAGAAGATTAACTTTCATTAAAATAAAAGTCTAAACAAAAAAGTTCATTTTGTATGCTCAAATAGAAGTGTAATGTGCTAATCTCCATGATAAATCTTGGTAAGGAATAAGTAATGGAAGGCCTAAATCGAAAAGTCTTAATCATAAGAAAGATTGCTTGACAAATAAGAATGAATTCATCAAACAAACAATGGCAGCCCTAATACTAAAAGAAAATGAATATGAAGTTATGAATCTACCATAATAACATTCCTAAGATCTCGTCAACTTTCATAGAAAGAATAAAATTAGAGGAACTCTAAGTATGCATGATTGTATGCAAAGACCTAAAAACATCTCTACCTAGTTTCGCAACATCATATTTAAATAGCCCCTTAGTTGCTTCAAAAATTATGAGATGACTTACACTTCTTAGGCCATGTGAACTGGCCCTAGTTATAGAAGAGAAAAGCTAGCAAGAAATTAGTTCATACCTCAAATTTTACTGTTCCAATATCAAGCTTCTGCTTCACTTCTTTATGAACACTAGGCTCTTCAAGTTAATAAACATAAAAAAATAATTAGAAATCACCAGGAAGTACACGTAAATCCTTAAAGAACATCTAGGAGTCATACAATACATTTCCCTTTCAAAAGTGTGAAGAAAGTGTCAAAAAAAAAAGAGAAAAAAATTAAGGGAAAAAAAAGAATGAGTAAGAACAAGGAAAGGTTATGGGGATAAGAATATCTAATCTTATTACAATTGGTCTTTGTTATATAAAACAATTCAAACATTTAACATAGGAGGGTAATCAAAGGCTAAGGGTTTAGAGCATCAATTGTAATACACTCAAGAACTTACCAGTCGAGGTTAGCCAAATTACCAGATGGTATATACAAAACTGTACAATTTTTCTTGAAGTATTGAACACCAAGAAAATTGTTTACACAAAACCTACATGCTAATTACTAGAATGTAAACCTAAAAAGAACAATAACATCCAAACCCTTTAACCACTTAATCAAAGCTAGTTTGTTTTTAGTTGCTTTAAAACATCATAACATAACTTGAATATTCCCTGTAGAACATTGAAAAGATTTTACCTAGAAAAGGAAAAAGGAAAAGCCATAAAAATAAGGATATTGCTTTGCACATTACCACTTGCGATTGGTTCTGTTGATGCAGAAAGAGGTTGGCCCTCAACACCATTCTCTCTTACTAGAGTGTAGATAGCCACATGTCAGTCCCTCTACATCATCAACATTAGCTTCATACATCCTCCTTGTCTCTTTTGTAGCATCATTAAATGAATCTGTACAAAAATGAAACTTTTAAGGAATTAAGGTATTAGTTAATTATTTCTAAGAAAATATTTAATTTATGAAGAAGAAGCATGTCATAAGGCTAGCTAACAAAATATAAATGAAACTAATAACATATTAAAAGGCACATGATAAATAAATACCAGAGCTTATAATGAATTGCAGACAAAAAGTTACATTAACCCAGTTTCCTTAGTCTCATCTAACCACTCAAACTTACTAGGGCCCCTTTTACCTCCAATGTACTCTTTAAATCCTTTGAAAATACTTCTTTTAATGGCATCACCAATAATTTGGGCCTTTTTGATAGATAAGGGAGTTGCCATCAGGTAACATAATCATTTTTTCATCCATTATCACCATTTTTAAGGGTTTAAAAAGATTAAAAATGAAGAATGTTCAAAGAGTTATAGAGAAAAACACACATTAGTAGTGAGACTTGATAAAAATCGACCCTTAAATTTCAATAAGACAGTATCAGAACAAACATTTCCATACTTAATTAGACCAAAAAGGCCAACATAAAGCACAAGCATACAAAGAGACACACAACCACATAGAGTAATAGCATATAGGTATACATATCCACAAAGAGATATGCAAAAGTAACACAAACACTCAGGCAAAATAGAAAAAGAAAAATAACAAATTTGACAAAATCAAATAAGATTAGAAATAGTTACTTCCCATGATTGTAGTTACTTTGCATGATTCACATACACAACAACAATCCATGGTAGCCTTAGTACACATCATCCAAATATATTACCCTTGCCAGCTTAGGTTCAGAAAGTTCATCAAGAAGTGCAAAAAGGAAACATACAATTTATTTTGAGATAGATTTATACAAAAGTCAATATGTTTGGAGATAATAGTGGACTTAATTGTTGCATATTTTGGTGCTTATAGGGATCTAAGTGTAAACACTTTAATTCCTGCAAGTCTTAAAAAATAAGAAAAGCAATTTTAAGATAAGCATTTCTATTTTACAGATTTTATCTTTTCTTAGTAATCGTGCTACATTATTGTATTTAGCTAAAGTTCACTAGTTCTACAAAAATCTTCCTCTTTTTCCTCAGCTACTTGCCAAACTTTCTAGAAATTTCCATTGACTAAAGTTAAAGAATGTTGATTAAGGAATCCAATTATATGCTGATAAATAGATGATATTTTTCAGGTACCATATGCAGCATTTCAATAATAATATTTCCAAATTATATACAAAATTTTTCAAACAAATAACAAAAACTATATGTATAGTTGAAACATTTAAGATGGAACTCAAGTTCCTGTCATTCTTGAACACACAATTTCAGGCATTCCTTGCACATCCAAGACAAACTGAGGGTGAACTTCAATAACATATTACGAAAGAAATCGAATCATCATGACTAAGAAGTGACAACAACAAGAGTCTTTTTCAAGGGGTTGATCAATGGAAGCTTTTTTGAGCAGATAGACAAATGACAAACAATCCTTCCATTGCTCACCTAGGAAGCCAAAAGTCAAGTCTATTCAAATTCTAGGCATCTAATTAGAAGGCTTCCATGAATTATAAAGATATTACTCTAATGTGGAAGTATTCTTCTATCTAGAAGATTGAGCAGCATCCCACAATTAAATCCTAACACTAAAGGCAAGGAGAAGCATATTGAAAAAAAAATGTCAAGATGCATAAAAAATTTAAAAAAAGCAACCTTACTAATCATAAGTAACATTAAGATATATTATTATTGAAAATTTCAAGTAACTCGTAGCATTTTGTCAACATGAACCATTGGTTAGAAATGTAGTCAAAAAGCATATAGAGAGAGTGAATTTACCAAATGCATACCTGTTGCATGCTCTAGATGGCAAAAACTCCTGACCATTTCTAATGCACAGAGCGCTATATGCAAGATAACTCTTTGCAATTGAAATCTCATCCCAAGAAAGATCAGTAGTAAAATTCATATTAAATAGTAAAGTCAATGGCACAGATTAACTTCTAAGGATAATAAAAAAGAATTTGTAAAAGCTTCTGAAGCAAGAAATTTAATAACTCATGCTAGCTTACTTTAATCCCAACAAGAAAAGGGTTGTGGGGAGACTTTTGAAGAAAAAACCAAAACTACATCCAAGTTCCCAAATTCAGAGATATAAATACCAAGAATTTCTACAAGGTAGGACAAATAAGTAAAATGGAAGCTGCTTCTAGATGAGGCATTTTAAGTATAGGATTCTCCTCCACTCACAGATGCTGTAAGATGTCGAAATTGAATATATATATATATATATATATATATATATATATATATGTTTCTAGATGAGAGTAATATTCTTTTAGCCCATAATAACAAATCCTCACCATTCCATCTCTAGTACTTCTATTATAAAAACGTGTATACGAAATAACATACATAAAAAATAAAGTAACTTAACTGTCCAACTAAATCCATTAATCAAAGCTCCAATAGTGATGATTAAGTGAAAGAAAAAATAGGCCAATTGTCTAATTTTGGTTTTAGATTGTAACAGCACATACCAAATTTAAAAGTCTGACAACTATTAACTATCAAAATTAGAGCTCAAAGTTATACTCAATCATTATTATGAAATACATTTTAAAACAACTGATGAGCAAAATATTATGACCTTCCTTTATATAAGTACCTTATCTCAAACTTGTAAGCATGCATATAAATCTATTCTAAATTGCACGGAAGTATTTGAATATATGTTTGAACATGTCTTGTTGAATGCCTTGATCTTTTCCTTTCGTAAGACCATAAGCTATATTTTATGTGAAGCATGAAAGAGTAGTAATATCAAGCACTTTGCTGAGTAAAGGAAAAACAGTAATGGACCATAAAGGCCAATGCCAGAAAAAGCATGCATAGCAAATCGGGTATGTGATAAAAGGTTAACAAACATAAAGGACAACAAGTAAGAGTAAGAAAATAAGACAAAGCAGAGGCAATATTAACTCTAAAAAGTGAACAGAGAGAATGAAATGAGTTAAGGTTGGTTTGGCCACTAAAAGCATGTGTCTTTTATACTCACCTTAAGGACTGGCAAATGCGAGAAGCCCATCAGAGTCGATATTTTGTTTTTGCTAGCAACGAAAACTTGTGAACAAATAAATAAATAAATGGATTTAGTTAAGATTAGAAGACAAATAAAGAAGCAATCATACAACTAAAATAGAAATAGTACATGTAGTCTAAGTTGATTGGCCATTGAAAGAGACTTCAATTTATTTTGAGCAACAGAGAAGAACTAGAAGGAAGAAGAGATACAAACTAAATCAATAATTATTTTGATATGAATCAAGAAGGCCTGAAGCCCTCAATGATCAAAGCAAGAAAAACTTTTAAAACCTCACCTCTAAGTTATGCAGTTGAGTCAGGCTTGCAAGTGAGGTGATTTGACTTCTAACAAGATACAATTGCTACAAAAGTGATACGTGGATGAATATCCTATTGGATGATGAACTCACTCTTTATTAACAGAACAACAAAAATGAAACCACACAAACCTGTAGTGCTTTGCAATTCTCAAGCAGTTCAAATCAAGGCCCTTTAAAATCGTTTAAAATCAAATCAAGAAGTTGGAAAGAAAATATTCGTATAAATCATCTATTAGCTACTTGTGGTAAATCTATGAACAGAATAAATAAGCTGATTGTAAACATTTAGAACCAAAAATTTATCAGTTTAAGGGTTGTTCAATATCTTCAAACAAATAGCAATAACAAAAATGGTGACAGCAGCTTCATAACAAGGATAAGAGTAAGTCCTGAGCTAACACACCTTCATTCGCTTAAGTATCTCAACTCCTTCAAGTGTAGATAATAGATTGTCTCTGAGATAAATAAACTAAAAGTAGGATTATTTGCTTCAAGGCATATATTATAACTAATTGAAACATATAAAAGAAAATTGAAATAAGTGATAATGTGCATCTATCTTCATTGTATCCATATCAATATTTGAAAATTTTCTTTTTTGAGTAGGGATGCCAAAGCAAGTAGTAATCAGTGATATACTTCAAGATTAAGGACGGCATATTTGTTTCATGTCATTAACTTTTCTCAAATTATTAACAAAACTCTTGGAGAAACATGACATCAGCTGCCACTTCTTTGATAATTTTAAGGAAAAAACTTCTCTAATATATAGACAAAAAACTAATAAGGTAAAAAACATGCACATAATATCCATCATTCAACTAGTCAATCCTCAAAGCTAATATCAAAGCACAATATAAAGAACCAATAGCGTTACTTTAATGTCAAAATATATTTCTAAATTTCATGCTTAAGTTATTTATAGACAATTACAGGCATAATTTATACAATGTTGCTTCTGGATTAGAATTATCTTTTGAAGTATTTCTAAAAAACCAATGGATGCCCTAAATTTTTTTAAATGCTAATGCTATCAAGAATACTTACTTGTACTTATAAAACAAAAAGCACCAGAATCATGGAATTCTTAAGAATTGGAAATAATATATGTATTTATATAACATTTACAAATGCAAACGTGTATGTGTTTAGATGTGAGTGTATGGATGAATTCATGGAT
The DNA here is from genome assembly GCA_021397835.1 of Moringa oleifera. NCBI lineage: Eukaryota > Viridiplantae > Streptophyta > Magnoliopsida > Brassicales > Moringaceae > Moringa > Moringa oleifera. Next base: position 3,618,291 of record JAJFZO010000065.1, read on the forward strand.
ACAAATATGTGTATGCATGAAAACAAATTAGATATGATATGTGGGAAAAATAAATTAAACAATGAAGGACATTCACAAGGGTTATACTAGTTACTATATAAAGTGCAAACCTTGAAAAGTCACAAACACCTTACATTATTAAGACATTTTCTCAACATAGCCAAGTGGAGACAAATCTAATGATAAAAGTACTCGACCATATGACTTGCCACATGATATTAGATAAGAGCATATGACATCAAACATAGCTCCTTTTCTTCGAATGAGTAAAGTCCTTACTTAAAATGATGAATGGTTAAAAGAAGCTACACTAGTCAACAAATTATGAATTGCCATAAAACGAAAGTTTGTATTCACATGATGCTTACACGATCAGGGGATCCAAGCAAAGCTGACTAGTTATGATAAAAGCAAGTTGTGAATTATTCATTGTCATATAAAATTTCATAAAGAAGTGTCAAACATGAGCCTTTCTGAAATAAAATCAAGGATCATATTACCTATTGGATGGGGTTGATGCAAATGTTCTTCTTATCTTGAAATTGAAACATGAAAATAAGTATCATTTAAAATAAAACCTCACAAAAATGCAATGAAATGATGTGTAAAAATTAAGTAATTGTTTTTCCTCATACATAAGCAAATATAAGCTTAAGTCCATGAGCTATTGGCCTAGAAGGAACAAAGTTTTTATAACTTATTAAAACTTTAAGTAGATAACAACGATAACTTCAATTAAAAACATAACTATAACAATGATAGAGAAAACACAAAATTACCAAATAGAGAGATAAGTATTTATCCACACAATTACACCTCTTTGCTAATCATATTGATCAAGCATAATTCTTTAGTTAAGTAAAAATTATTGAACATCTTACAAAAAAATATGTGTTTGCACCCTTACTAACAATAAAGATATCTACCCCATCATTTCTCTCACAACCTACCTATTCTCTTACACCCTTAGTCACATTTAGTGGCTGCAAAAATTTTTCCTTACCCACATAAATTTTTAGGACTAATAGCAGAAGCAATCATAATTAGAATTACTAATATCTTTCTACTTTTATTCTGCCTAAGCCTTATGCTGTGAGAAGAACCAAATAAGCACGTGAAATCCATATAACAAAAAGGATAAAGAAGAATTATAATCTAAAGCAAGTTTCTTCACCAAACTTATGCTCACTACTTAATCAAAGACACCGTGATTGAATTAAAAGCCATAATCCCAAAATCTTGAATCCTAACGACAATCCTCTGTTTGCTAACTTGGCTATTTATTTCCATTATCCATTAGGGTAAGAAGATCTAAGTTGCATGACATGCATCACATTTAATAATTGACAAGCTTGTTATTTAACCTTCAATGCTAAATTATTAGTTTCCAAGAGAAAGGAATCTAAATTGGAAAATTATATGTACCTCTTCCTCACTCTCTCCCTTAAGCTCCAATGTAGCAGAGTGCCTCCCCTTGGTGCTTCTAACTCTACCATTATGTCGAGCAGCAAGACAATTTCAACCCATAATTTTTCACATTGCAAGTACACATAAGGAAAGTTTATCAGTTTAAGAAATTTGGAGCCAATTGATATGATGAAAAGCCATCTAGCCTTTCGATAAACATGAAAATATATTAACTTACTTTTATGGTCATTTTGAAAACTCCACCAAAATCGTAGAGTGATTCCACTTATGCCTGATATGAATTGAAATAGTAACGATATATTAAAAGCTATTGTCATCTTAACACATATAATGACTAAAATAAGCAGCTAACAAAAATTATCAAATCTGCAATGACAATAGTTAGAACATAGCCCAAAGAATAAATAGTGTGACAGTATCTACATACAAGAATTGAAAAAATGTTATAACCAAACGAGACATATATGATGCAATTCCCCATCCTTTTGAGAAAATGTTCCTTCAAAAGCAATATGGATTATCCCATGCAAATACCAAAGAAAAAAGTTCATTTCGTATACTTAAATAGAAAAGTAGAAACATTACATAATTTATTGAGCATTAAAACAAGAGTGTTCAAAGATCTCTCCTATTCAAAAACTTCATCAAAGAATGTATATACAATTACATATGAAAATAAGCTAAAAGACATGCAAACAAGAATATTACAAATTGGGAGCAAAAGACAAAAGAAAATGCCTTTTTTTTTCGTTGCATGCAAAGAATAAAGCAAACATGCAAACAAGGTAAGGGGTTCTAGGAAGGACCTAAAAATACTATAAACACACACAATCGGACAACACTTACTAGTCATTACGTATTATTTAATTTGTTAATCTCCATGAGAATATCAATTTTAGAGAAAAAAGGATTAACTGGATTAAAAAATAAAAGTGATCGAAAAATTGACCTTCATTAAAATAAAGAAAAGTAAAGAGAAAAGTTCAATTTATATGCTCAAAAACAAGAGTGGAATCATTACTTAATTTATTGGATGTTAAATCAAAAGTTCGTACAAGTTTATGCAGCTCAAAAACTTCATCATGAAATGTATAGAAATATATACATAATAAGGTAGATAAACATCTAGATAGGCAAGTTATAGATTGAAAGTAGGAAAGAAAAAGATTGTTTATTTTGGTTGTATACAAAAGAATAAGGCAAGCCTCATATTGATTGATACCTATCCATTTTTTGACTCCATATAACTATAACTTACTAAAAAAAAAAAAAAAGAAACATATCTTATCGAAATAAAACTATAAAGCAGTGGATCGAATTAGTGAGAATTCATCTATCAATAAAAGAACATTTAAAAATGATAACTCACTCTTTTCATTTTTTTATTCTACTTAAACAATTCCACATTAAATAAAAACACAATTCACAAGATTAGTATCAATAGTAACCTAAAGCTGCTTAAAAACATAAGGTGTTTTCAAAAAGATCCATAATTATTATGACCAGACTCAATTGGATAGCCGCATGTTAATTTAATTTGTTGATTTTCATAAAAATATCAAATGCAAAGAAAGAAAGAAGAACATGGTTAAATAATAGAGGTGACCAAAAGGAAGATGAACTTGGTTGAAAAAATGAAAATGACAAGAAAATCAACTTTCGTTGAAATAAAAAAGATTAAACAAAAAAGTTTATTTTGTATACTGAAAGAGAAGAGTGAAAGCATTGCCTTATTTACTGTGCATTAAGTCAAGAGTTTGCTCAATGTATATGCAATTACATACATAAACAAAAAGGATAAGTAAATAAACAGATTATATTGGTTGACCCAAAAGGATCAAGCAGGCCTTGTTTTAGTTGACGACTATTCATTTCTTGGTTGTATAGAACTATCACTTTTGCACAAAATTAATGGTTATGACTTTAAAAAGATGTATAACTGGTGAAGAAGTCTTCACTAACCAAAATACGTTTACAAATGATGGCTAACTTCATTTCTTTTTTGATTTTAGTTAAAGAGTTACACATAAAAAAGACAGTTCAAAATATTGAAACACTAACCTTCTTGGTGACATTAAGACTACATGATAAGTTGCTATCACACATTTTAAAAGGTGAGGTCTTTTCAAGTGAGATCTACAAATACAATAAATAGACATAATTGGACAACACTTTCCAAGTGTAATTTGCTGAGCTCTATGATAAATCCTAGTAAGGAACAAGCAATGGAAGGCCTAATTTGAATGATCTTAATCACAAGAAAGATTGCTTGATGAATAAGAATGAATTCATCAAACAAATAACATGAGGCCAAACACTGAAAGAAAATGAATATAAAGTTATAAATCTACCGTAGTAGCATTCCTAACATCTCGTCAACTTTCATAGAAAGAATAAAATTAGAGGAACTCTAAGTATGCATGATTGTATGCAAAGACCTAAAAACATCTCTATCTAGTTCCACAACATCATAATTAAAAAGCTCCTCAGCTACTACAAAAATTATGAGATGACTTACACCCTTTAGGCAATATGTACTAGCACTGGTTATAAAAGAAAGTCAGCAGGAAACTAGAAATATGTTCATACCTCAAATTTCACTATTCCAATCAATCTTCTGCTTCACTTCTTTGTGAACATCAGGCTCTACAAGTTCTTAAAAATGAAAAAAAAAAAAGCAAAAATCACCCAAGAAGGTATAATCACGTAAATCCTTACAAAACATCTAAAAGTTATACAATTCATTTCCCTTCCAAACGAGTGAAGGAAGTTTAGAAAAAAAATTAAGAACAAAAAAGAATGAGAAAGAACAAGAAAAGGTTATGGGGACAAGAATATCCAATCATGTTGCAATTGGTCTTTGTTGCATAAACCAATTCAAACATTAACTTAGGAGGGTTAATCAAAGGCTAGTTGTTTAGAGCATCAGTTACAATGCACTCAAGAACATACCACTCGAAGTCAACAAAATTACCAAATGGCATATACAAATTTGCATAATTGTTCATGAAGTAATGAACATCAAGAAAATTGTTTACACAAAACTTGCATGCTAGTTACCAGAATGTAAAACTACAAAGAATAATGACATCTAAACTCTTGACCACCTAATTCCTTATGTTGAAATACATAATAAGGTATGTAAATTAAAAGAAAATTGTAAAACAGGTTTGTTTCTAAATGCTCTAAAATATCATAACAGTATTCACTTTAGGATATTGAAAATATTTTACCCAAAAAAGAAAAAGGAAAAGTCCATAAAAGCAAGGATATTGACCTGCACATTATCATCAATGATTGGTTCTGTTGATGCAGAAATAGGTTGCCCTTTCAACACCATCCGCTCTTATCGGTGTGTAGATAGCCATAAGCCTCTACCCCACATTATCAACATTAGATACATACATCCTTTGTGTCTCTCCTGCAAAATCATCAAATGAGTCTGTAAAAAAATAAAACTTTTAAAGAACCAATGGATATAGTATCAGTTAATTATATCTAGGAAAATATCAAATTTGTGAAGTAGAGGCATGTCATGAGTTTACCTAACAAAATATAAAGGGAACCAATAGCATATCAAAAGGCACATAATAAATAAATACCAGAGCATATAATGAATTGTAGAAAAAAAGTTATACTAACCCAGTTTCCTTATTCTCATGTAATTACTCAAACTTGCTAGGGCCCTCTCTACCTCTAAAGTACTCTCCAAATCCTTTGATAATACTTCCTTCAATGGCGTCTTCGATAATTTGGACATTATTGACAGATGAAGAAGTTGCCACTAAGTAACACAATTATTTTTTCAACTATTATCACTATTTCTAATGGTTTAAAAAGTTTAGAAATAGAGAATGTTAAAACAATTGCAGAGGAAATCACATATTAACCGTGAGACTTGATAGAAGCCAACCTTTAAATTTTAATGAAATAATACCAAAACAAGCAGTTAGCATACTTATTTGGCATGATTCACATATGCAACACCAATCCATGGCAGCCTTAACACATGTAATCCAAGTATATTATCCTTGTCAGCTCATGTTTAGGAAAGTATCTCCATTCACCTAAACTCTTAACCACTTAATTCCTTATGTTGAAACACAGAATAGGGTATACAAAATAAAAGGAAGTTGCAAAACTAGTTTGTTTCTAGATGTTCCGAAACATCATAATAAGACTTCGATATTCACTATAGTCCATTAAAAAGATTTTACCTAGAAAAGAAAAAGAAAAAAGCCATAAAAACAAGGTCATTGCTCTGCATATTATCAACAGTGATTGGTTTTGTTGATCTAGAAACAGGTTGATCCTCAACACCATCCTCTCTTGCAAGAGTGTAGATAGCCATCAGTCTATACCCCACATCATTAACATTATATTCATACATCTTCCCTATCTCTCCTGCAGCATCATCAAATGAGTGTACAAAAATGAAACTTTTAAGGAACCAAGAGATATAGTACCAATTAATTATATCTAGAAAAACATCTAATCTACAAAGTAGAAGCATGTCATAAGTGTAGCTAACAAAATATAAATGTAGTAAATAGTACATTAAATGCCACATGATAAAGAAATACCAGAGCATAAAATGAACTACAGAAAAAAAAAATTATACTAACCTAGTATTCTTAGTCTTATGTAACCACTCAAACTTGCTGGGCCCTCTCTACCTCCAAGGTACTTTCCAAATCCATTGATAATACTTCCTTCAATGGAATCTCCAATAATTTGGACATTACTCACAGATGGAAGAGTTGCCACTAGAAAGTATAATAATTCTTTCAACTATTGTTACCATTTTTAAAGGTTAAAAAAGATTAAAAATAGAGAATATTCAAACAGTTACAGAGAAAAACACACAATGGTCGTGAAACTTTATAAAAGCCAACCCTTAAATTTCAAAGAGATAATACCAGAACAAGCAGTTAGCATACTTGATTAGATTAAGAAGGCAAATACAAAGCACAAGCATATAAAGACACATAACCACATGGAGTAATGACATGTACATATAAGTATCCAGAAAGAGACATGCAAAAGTAATGCAAGCACTCAAGCAAAAGGAGAAAGAAAATTAACATAAATTTGACAAAGTTAAAGAAGATTAGAAATACTTACTTCGCATGATTCACATACGCAATAACAACCCATGGATGCGTCAGCACATGCAATCCAAATATACTATCCTTGTCAACTCAAGTTCACGAAAGTATCTCCATTTATCTAAACCCTTATTCATTAATTCCTTATATTGAAATACAGAATAGGATATATAAAATAAAAGAAAGTTGCAAAACTGGTTTGTTTCTAGATGTTCTAAAACATTATAACAAAACTTGAATATTCACGACACGACATTGAAAACATTTTACCTAGTAAAGGAAAAGCAAAAAGCCCAAAAAACAAGGTTACTGCTCGTCACATTACCAATAGTGATTAGTTTTGTTGATCCAGAAATAGGTTGGCCCTTAACACCATCATCTCTTGCTAGAGTGTAGAGCCACTAGTTTGTATCCCACATCATTAAAATGTAATACATACATCTTCCCTATCTCTCCTGTAGCATCATAAAATGAGTCTATACAAAAATACAACTTTTAAAGAACCAAGAGATATAGCACGAGTAAATTATATCTACGAAAATATATAATCTGTGAAGTAGAAGATGTCATAAGTTTAGCAAATAAAATACAAAGGGACCAATACCATATTAAAAGGCACATGATAAATAAATACTAAAACATATAATGAACTGCAAAAAAAAAAAGTCACAATGACCCAATTTCATTATCTCGTATAACCACTCAAACTTGGCAAGGCCTACCTCCAAATTACCTTCCAAATACTTTGATAATACTTCCTTCAATGGTATCTCCGATAGGATATTACCCAATAGATGGAGGAGCTGCCACTAGGTAACATAATCATTTTTTCAACTATTATAGCCATTTCTAAGGGTTTAAAAAGATTAGAAATAGAGAATATTCAAAGAATTATAGAAAAAACACGCATTGGCTTTGGGACTTGATAAAAACCGACCCTTAAATTTTAATGAGATAATACCAAAGCAAGTAGTTGGCATACTTGATTAGATCAAAAAGACAAACACAAAGCACAAGCATGCAAAGACAGACGATCACATGGAGTAATAACATGCACATAAATATCCATAGAGTGACATGAAAAAGTAACGCAAGCACTCAAGCAAAACAAAGAGAGAAAAATAACATAAATTTGACAAAGTCAAAGAATAATAGAAATAGTTACTTCGCATGATTCACTTATGTAATAATAATCCATGGCAGCTAGTTCCAGCACACATAATCCAAATATGCTATCCTTGTCAGGTCAGGTTCAAGAAAGTATCTCTTTTCATCAAGAAGTGCAAAAAAGAAAATAATGATGAAGACATGCAATATATTTTGAGATAGTTTTTCATAAAAGTCCATACCCATAGAGATTAAGGTGGATTTAATTGTTGCAGGGATCTAAGTGTAAACACTCTAATTCCTGCAATTCCTAAAAGATGAGGAAAATGATTTTTAGATAAGCATTTATGTTCTACAGATTTTGTTGTTAGCAATCATGCTACATTTATTCTATTTAGCTGCAGTTCAGTAGCGTTCTACAAACATCCTCCTCTTTTTCCTCAACTTCTTGCCAAACTTTCTAGAAATTTCCATTGATTGAAGTTCAAGAATGCTGATTAGGGGATCCAATTATACATTGATAAATAGATGATATTTTTTCGGTAGCATATGCAGCATTTTAGCGATAATTTTTCTAAATTATATACAAAATTCTTCAAACAAACAATAAAAACTATGTGTACAATAGAAACATTTGAGGTGTTACTCAAGTTTTTGTCATTCTTGAATACACAATTTCAGGCATTCCTAGCACATCAAGGACAAACTGAAGGTCAACTTCAATAACGTATGCTAATTTTTTTATATAAAAACGTAGTATTTACTTCTGGTAAGTTAGAAACCAATTTCAAAATGTCAAAGCAACTAACAGTAACAATAACTCATGACATTAACAGTGGGTATCTAGGAATAAAACTAATGGAAACAATCAACTTAATTTCCTAAAAATATTTAATTCTAACCCAAGAAAAAGCTAGTGTGAAAGCATACCTTCATGTGTTACCTTTCCTTTAAATTGATGCAAGTGGTGCGACAAACCTACCATCTGAGAAAACTTCATGATTACTAAACATAAAGAACTTGCACTAGAATTCTTTTCACTATGTTATAGTTCTATTATGTTACCTTCAATACATACAATTAGTTGGTCCTATCAATCAGCTTAGAAACCTTCATGGAAATTTACACTTAACCAACAAATTTACAAGTGTGTCAAACTAGAAAACCTATACGATTCAATTGTTTTTAAAAATATTATAAGAAATATTAGGAAACTGTTTTTGAACTTTAGGCTCACCTGTTCATGATTGATAGACAACACGTGTGAGAAGTCTAAACTTTGAATCCAATATGTATGCTTTTTTATCTCCTAAGCATGAACAACTTGGAAACACAATTACGAAAAAAGAACTAGTGGCTAAATGCCACATAACAGATTTCTTTGAAAAAAGTAATAGGTAAAATAAAGAAACGTAAAGTTAAATACCTTTCCAATTCTCCAAGTTAAATTTTGTCATCCAAGGCCCCTATTGCTATGACCAAATTCCCAGCATTATTAGATAATTCTGGTAATGGAAGGGCAACCATTGGTTTTGAACCACCATTGGTTTTGAACCAACAAAAAAAGATTTCAAGTATGAGAACAAACATTGACGAAGAACAAAGGAATAAAGGATTAATTATAATGAAGTATTACAAAATGAGATCAACTTACTTACTCCATTTTCACAAATCATAATGGCAGACATAAATATATGTAGATTATTATTAAGCAACAAGACCTACTAATGTGATATTTAATCATCAGGCATGACCCATATCTGATCATCCTCGATTCTCTCATCTTCTTTTGACAAATCAGTTTTGCTATTTTTATCCTTAAATGCCTTCATATACTGCAAGTTTTGTTTGTTAATATGACCAAACCAACCGTAAAGGCTTCTGCATCAATTGCACAATAATAACCCATAAATTTACTAGCTATTATTACTAGCGAAGAGGCTGCACATGGTCAAGACTGGAAGTAAGTAAGTCATTTATAGAATCAGAAGTTATCCACAAAGTAAACATCTATATTTATTGGATTGAGGAAAAGTTTTTACACGAGAACAATAATGAAAAAAGTGAGACAAGGAAAGAACATGAAGGACAAACCTTTTTTAGGTTGTTGGCAACAGAATGAGATAGACACGGAGCTTCTTTAGAGTCTGCAAGTGGGGGACTACACAGTAGGCAATAAGGAAAAGTGATCTTCATAGCCCATAAGATTTTAACAGGAATCAAGAGATGTAATAAAACATAGCTTTTAAGGGAATGTACTGCTAAGTATCCAATAATAATATCTGTCTTTATGTTCGTAAATGCTACTTTTTCAATTTGTTTTATCTCTAAGTCACACAAATTAAAATCAATTGAGATATGGATAAAGGTCACCTGAATGATCAAGGAAGAAGGCAAAGTTGAAGAAACTCCATGGCCAGCTGAATCTTCACATGGTTTTGTGTTTTGTAAGGTACACTATCAATATCACCAAAAATTTGCATCTGTGATATAGTAAATGACAAGACTATGCCACTTAAGAACACATAGAATCTTCCATCTCTTTAAAGTCACCTTAACAGAAGTGCAAGGCATATAATCCACTTCAATCACCTTTATGAAACATACAAGCAAGTGTGGATTTTGAAAGAGTGCCTGCCTCAAAAGAAATTGAGTTCGGTATATCCATGTGAATGTGGCGATAGTTCTTTAACTTCAATCCCAGAACTTGAAAAACTCATGCTTTTCTTAATTCGGCTACAATTTATAGATTTTACCTCTCCCAAAAAAAATGTTGTAAATAGGCCTATGATCTGAGAACGTTGTTTCCCCACAAACATAAGATAGTTGATTCAAGCCTCTCCGATACCATAGTATACTATCACACCTGGATGGAAAGGGCACATTATTTCATAAGTTGACAATCAAGTAATACAAGGTTAACATGATTTCACATCAAATTAAGAGTTTGTTGAACAACCTTCCATCAGAAAATGAATATGCAGTTACATATGTAAACAAAGAGGATAAGCTAACAAGGAGATTATAGGTTAAAAATAAAAAGGAGAAGATTACTTTATTTTAGTTGACCTAAAAGAATAAAGCAGGCCTTGTTTTGATTGACAGCTATCCATTTCTTGGCTCCTAAAACTATTACTTCTACTCAAAATCAATAGTTGTTACTCCAAGAAGATGTATAACCAATGAAGAAGTCTTCCATCAACCAACAAAAAAAAAGTTTACAAATGATGGTTAACTCCTTCTCATTTTTGATTCTAGTAAAAAAGTGACACATAAAAAAGATAATTCAAAATATTAAAACACTAACCTTCTTGGTGACATTAGGATTGCATGATGAGTAGCTATCGCAGGTTTTGAAAGGTGAGATCATTTCAAATAGGAGCTACAAAAAAAAATAAATAGATACAATTAGACAACACTTACCAAGTGTAATTTACTGATCTCCATGATAAATCTTGGTAAGTAACAAGCAACGAAAGGCCTAAATCGAAATTTACTGATCTCCATGATAAATCTTGGTAAGGAATAAGCAACGGAAGGCCTAAATCGAAGGGTCTCAATCACAAAAAAGATTGCTAGGTGAATAAGAATGAATTCTTTAAACAAACAATGAGAGACCTAATACTAAAAAAAAAATGAATATAAAGTTATGAATCTACCATAGCAGTATTCCTAAGATCTTGTTAACTTTCATAGAAATAATAAAATTAGAGGAACTCTGAGTCACATGATTGTACGCAAAGACCTAAAAACATCCCTACTCAGTTCCACAACATCATAATTGAACAACTCCTTAGCTGCCTTAAAAATTATGAGATGACTTACACCTCTTAGGCCATGTGTACTAGCATTGGTTATAAAAGAGAAAATTCAGTGGGAAACTAAAAATATGTTCATACCTCAAATTTTAATATTCCAATGTCAAGCTTCTGCTTCACTTCTTTATGAACATCAGGCCCTACAAGTAATAAAAATGAAAAAATAAGTAGGAATCACTAAGAAGGTACAAATATGTAAATCCTTACAGAACATCTATGAGTCCTATAATACATTTCCCTTCCTAAACTATAAAGGAAGCTTAGAAAAAAAATTAAGGAAAAAAGAATGAGAAATAATAAGGAAAGGTTATAAGGATAAGTATATCTAATCACGTTACAATTGGTCTTTGTTGTATAAAACAATTCAAACATTTAACTTAGGAGGGTTAATCAAAGGCTAATGGTTTGGAGCATCAGTTGCAATACACTCAAAAACTTACCAGTTGATGTCATCAAATTACCAAATGGCATATACATTTTTGCACAACTGTTCTTGAAGTAATGAACATCAAGAAAATTGTTTACACAAAACCTGCATACTAGTTACTAGGATGTAAAACTAAAAAGAACAATAACATCGAAACCCTTAACCACTTAATTCTTTATGTTGAAATACAAAATAAAGTATATAAACTGAAAGAAAGTTAAGAAAACTATTTTGTTTCTAGATGCGATAAAACATCATAACGCAACTTGAATATTTAATATAGGCCATTAAAAAGATTTTACCAAGAAAAGAAAAGGCGAAAAGCCATAAAACAAGGTTGTTACTTTGCACAGTACAAACAATGATTGGTTATGCTCATGCGGAAACAGGTTAGCCCTCAAAATCATCATTTCTTACAGGAATCTCCTACAACATCATCAAATTAGTCTATACAAAAATGAAACTTTTAAAGAACCAATAGCTATTAAAAGGCACATGATAAATAAATACTAGAGCATATAATCAAGCGAAAAAAAAATTACACTAACCCACTTTCCTTATTCTCATATAACCACTCAAACTTGCTAGGGCCCTCTTTACCTACAAAATACTCTCAAAATCCCTTGATAATGCTTCCTTTAACGGCATCTCCGATAATTCAGACATTACTAACAGATGAAAGAACTGCTACTGCGTAACATAATCATTTTCTCATATATTATCACCATTTCTGAGGATTTACCAAGATTAGAAATAAAGAATGTTCAACTATGACGGAGAAAAACACAAACTGACCTTGAGAATTAATAAAAGCTAACCCTTAAATTCCAATGAGATAATAGCAGAACAAACAGTTGGCAAACTTAATTAGATCCAAAAGGCAAACACAAGGCATAAGAATACAGAGACATACAACTACATGGAGTAAGAACATATACATATATGTATCCATAGAGACACATGCAAAAGCAACACCAACACTCAAGCAAAACATAAAAAGAAAAATAAAATAAATTTGACGAAGCCAAACAAGATTAGAAATAGTTACATCGCATAATTCACGTGCGCAACAACAAGCCAAGGCAACCTCAGCACAGTAATCCATATATACTATCCTTGTCAACTTAGGTTCACAAAAGCATCTCTATACATCCAAACCCTCAACCACTTAATTCGTTATGTCGAAATACAAAATAAGGTGTATAAAATAAAAAAAAAAGTTGTAAAACTAGTTTCTTTGATGATGTTCTAAACATTTATAACAGAACTTGAATATCCAGTGTAGGACACTGAAAAGATTTTACCTAGAAAAAGCAAAAGAAAAAGCCATAAAACAAGGTTATTGCTTTACACATTACCAATAGTGATTGGTTGTACTGATGCAGAAATAGGTTGGCCCTCGAAACCATCCTCTCTTACTAAAGTGTAGGTAGCCACTAGTCTATACCCCACATCATGAACATTAGATTCATAAATCCTCCCTGTCTCTCATGCAGCATTATTAAATGAGTCTGTACAGAAATGAAACTTTTAAAAAACCAAAAGATATAGTACCAGTTAATTATATCTAAGAAAATATCTAATATATGAGGTAGAAGCATGTCATAAATTTAGTTAACAAAATATAAATGGAACCAATAACATATTAAAAGGCATATGATAAATAAATACCAGAGCATATGATCAATGGTAGAAAAAAATTACAATAACTTAGTTTCTTGATTCTCATATAACCACTTAAACTTGCCAAGGCCCTCTTTACCGACAAAGTACTCTTCAAATCCTTTGATAATGCTTCCTTTAATGGCATCTTCTATAACTCAGACATTAGTGACAGATGGAGGAGCTGTCACTATGTAACATAATCATTTTCTCGTCTATTATCACCATTTCTAAGGGTTTAAAAAGATTAAAAATAGAGAATGTTCAACTGTGGCGGAGCAAAACTCTTGATAAAAGCCAACCCTTAAATTCCAATGAGATAATATAAAAACAAGCAGTTGGCATACTCAATTGGATCCAAAAGGCAAACATGAGGCACAAGCATACAGAGACATACAACCACATGGAGTAAGAACATGTACATATATGTATCCACAGATAGACATGCAAAAGTAACGCTAACAGTCAAGCAAAACAAAAAGAGAAACAAAATTTGACAAAATCAAACAAGATTAGAAATAGTTGCTTCGCATAATTGACATACGCAATAACAAGCCATGACAGCCTCACCACACACAATCCAAGTATACTATCCTTGTCAGCTTAGGTTTAGGAAAGCGTCTCCATTCATCCAAACCCTCAGCCACTTAATTCCTCACTTAATTCATTATGTTGAAATATAAAATAAGGTCATAAAATAAAAGAAAGTTGTAAAACTGGTTTCTTTCATGATGTTCCAACCATTCATAACAGAACTTGAATATTCACTATGAGACAATGAAAAGATTTTACCCATAAAAGAAAAGAGGAAAAGCCACAAAACAAGGTTATTGCTCTACACATTACCAACACTGATTTGTTGTACTATTGCAAAAATAAGTGGCCATCAAAATCATCCTCTCTTACTAGAGCGCAGGTGGCCACTAGTCTGTACCTCACATCGTCAACATTGCATTCATATATCCTCCGTGTGTCTCGTGCAACATCGTCAAAGAAGTTTATACAAAAATAAAACTTTTAAGGAACCAATAGAAAAACACGCATTGATTGTGAGACTTGATGAAAACCAACCCTTAAATTTCAATGAAATAATAACAAAACAAGTAGTTGGCATACTTAATTAGATAAAAAAGGCAAACACAAAGCACAAGCATACAGAGACACATAACCACATGGAGTAATAACATATACATACATATATATAGAGAGAGAGAGATGCAAAAGTAACGCAAACACTCAAGCAAAACAAAAAAAGAAAATAACATAAATTTGACAAAGTTAAAGAAGGTTAAAAATAGTTACTTCGCATGATTCACAAACGCAACAACAATCCATGGCGGTCACAGCACACGCAATCTAATTATATTATCCTTGTCAGCTCAAGTTCAGGAAAGCATCTCCATTCATCCAAACCCTTAACCACTTAATTTCATATGTTATACAAAATAAGGTATATAAAATAAAGGAAAGTTATGAAACTGGTTTGTTTCTCTTTGTTTTAAAACATCGTAACAGAACTTGAATATTCACCATAAGACATTGAAAAAACTTTACCCAAAAAAGAAAAAGGGAAAAGCCACAAAAACAAGGTTATTGCTCTGCATATTACCAACAGTGATTGGTTCTACTGTTGCAGAAATAGGTTGGCCCTCAACACCATCCTCTCTTACTGAAGTGTAGATAGCCACCAGTTTATACCCCACATCATCAACATTATATTCATATATCCTCTCAGTCTCTCCTGCAGCATCAAATGAGTCTATACAAAAATGAAACTTTTGTCCTATGAGAAACTAACATGAAAGCCATTTTTAGCTTCACTGCTAAGTATCTAACAATAACGTCTGCCTTTGTGTCTATAATTGTAACTTTTTTGATTTTCTTGTCTCTGGGTCAAACAAATTAGGATCAATTGGGATATGGATAAAGGTCACCTGGATGACTAAGGCAGGAAGGTGGAGTTGAAAAAACTCCATGTCCAACTGAATCTTCACCTGGTTTTGTATTTTATAAGGTACATTGTTAACATCACTAAAAATTTGCATCTGTGATACAATAAATGACAAGTCTATGTCACTTAAGAACATAAAGAATCTTCCATTTCTTCAATAAAGTTACCTTAAAAGAATAGCAGGGCATATAGTCCACTTTAGTTACTTTTATGGAGGACAACACAAGATCACGCATGGATTTTGAAAGAGTGCATACCTCAAAAGAAATTGAGTTTGGTGTATCCATGTGAATGTGGCAATAGTTCTTCAACTTCAATCCTAAAATTGAAAAACTCATGCTTTTCTTGATCTGGCTACAGTTTATAGATTCCTCATCTACCAGAAAGACGTTGTAAACAGGCCTATGATCTAAAAACCTTATTTCCCCACAAACAAAAGATAATTGATTCAAGCCTCTATTATACCATTGTATAGGATCACATCTAGATGGAAAAGGCACAATCAGACACTAACTTTACCAGAATTGAATAAATAATATCATCCACAAGCTGACAATCATGTAATACAAGGCTAATATGATTTCATTGTAAAAGATAGTTCACAGGAGAGTGGGAGATTACCATACAGGAGTTCTTCGCTTCTCCTTTGGATGCCTATCATTACCTGTATACCTGTCTGAATATTCGAATATTTGCAAGTGAGAAGAACATATATCTTTCCTTCATTCCATCCCTCAAACACACGCCTGCTTTCTCTGTAGCTGTAAGTAAAAACCATCAAAAACCATTAAGTTTTAGATTGAGCACATTTAAAAGTTGACTGAAAAAATGAGATTTTGAAACCTCAGGAAGAACATCACAAATAAATAAAAACATGCCTGATCATTCTCTAACAATGGTCTCTAATTATGCATCTCAACAAGAGCCTCTGTAGAGCAATAAGGTAGCGCAATCTTGTAACTCAAGTCACCAAGCCAAATAATTCAACCAGAGCAGGACAAATATGACAGAATTTAAGCTATGTAAGCTAAACATTGCAGATATTGATTCGTTAGCTAAGTATGGATAGGAAAAAAGTGAGAGTAAGGACATTACTAATGATCGAGAATTGTTTGAGCAGAGTTCTCATCTCTCATGTCATGGACCCTTGGAAACCCTCTCTTCCTTTGGATCTCTATAACATCTGAGTTTCTTCATAGTTCATCTCTCTCTTTCTGCTCAAAGAACAAATGACTGTAGATAAAGCAAAAGCTTGTTTGGTGCAAAGACATACAAATTCAAATTAAACCAAGGAAAACCGGAAAAGATGATATGGTACTTTTTCTTACATCATCATAATTCCACTCTCCAACTCTAAAAAGTTAAAACCTACCTTTCATGTTGTATACATCCTCCCTTAGGTCGCTTTTTACCCATTCTATAAGAAATATCCCAACCACTTCCATGGATGGATTGAATGCCCTCTTGTTCACCAGGAGAGAATGCCCACAGGAGAGACCCACAAAAATTCCATTACAGTTGTGTACCATGCCCTGATTTTCGTACAGTCCAATGCAAAAATACATGCAAAGCATGTACATTAAATGCAACAAAACTACTAGTATCCTGTCAGATAGATTACTACTGGAGAAATCTGAGATCACATGGTTGAGTTTTACATTTTGTACTAGTGACCTTGGGCTGAATTTATTTACACCTTGAGTAAGCTTGGAGGGGCAGTTTGCTATATCTTTGATGCTACAGCATCAATTCCTATATGTAAAAACATTTAAGCTAAGATGAAGCAAAATTGAACATATGACTTTCATTCGCTTCTAAAATACGAAAAAGAAAATAAGTATGCACATTATAAGGAAGAAATTCCTGATAATGAAGCAATAGTGTTATTCATTAAAGTGGTGAGAGATGAATTCATACCATGAAAGTAAGTGTAACAGCTTCTGCAGCAAGAACACCTTCAGACACAGACACGGGCGCATCCAACATGACAGGCTTTTCCCAATGACCTATATAAAAGGTACTTAAATATTTAAAGCCCTTGACTAGATGCCTCCAACCATTAGGATGCAAACAAGCTTCCTTGAACAAATTTAAGGACAGAAGCTGGGGAAAGTGGTGGTAGCAACATATTACCATCCTTAAAAACAATTGAAGCTTCAATCAACAAGATAAACAAGTTTGAACTAACAAAAATAAAACATAAAGAAAATATCATGTTCAGAGAAAAGACATCTTCAAGAGCACCTATATCATCAAACTTGATATCAATTTCACCAGGACGTACCATGGCAGAAACAAAGTTGCTTTTGTACCCCTCTTTTGCAAGGTTCTGCCGAAAATTCAACATTCATACACAGCTTTCAAAATTTCTGTATGATACATGCCTTCAAGCTTTGTGATGGCTTCCAAGATATTTTTTGTCTCCTTCAACCTCTTAATTACAATTTCAAGGCTTGAGCAAAAATTGTTAAGATGAGATTAGCTATCTAAAGGGTTGAGCAAAAAAAAACAGTGTTTTGGGAAAAGAAGAATAAGGACTCACCAATCTAAAGAGACAACTCAAAACCAATTTAAGCCTATGAATGCTTACCTTCATCCCATATAATGTTACAGTGCTCCTTTCTTCTAAATGACTATATGAGGCACAACAAATAAATTCATAGCTTTATCATTACTCTTCACGCCATCAATAAACCAAAGTTGTTAAAAGTGAAGGCTGCTCTAAGGTTGAAAATGGATCTTCAGGCAAGAGAAGCAGCTGCATCAAAGAATGGTGGGCTCAGCATTTATTAAAGGTAGTATTTACAAAAGATTCATAGTAATGCCCATAACACATATTAACTGATTTGTGTAAAAATAATTTAATCAGATTAAAATAGTTTTAAACCTCTACCCTAACATTAATAGATTATTTTAGTTAATTAGTGAGAGAACTTATTTAACGAAAAAATGATAATAGAATAACAAAACTTGGCATTGCAGTAACATAGCTATCTGTAGTATTATCGGATCATGGAAGCATCAATAACTCAATCTGGAAGATTTATTAGTAACAAATTGTGCCAAGAGTAAACTTTTCACAAATCATGCTGCTCGCCCTAAGACATGACTCAACCACCATTATATAAGAGAACAGTCTATGCTACTAGGAAGCAATAGCAAACATAACAATTGATGTTTAAGTACCTGGGCATCAGTAACCTTGAAAACATGCTTCCAAGGCAGAAGGAAAAATGATACTTCTCCAAACACAAGGCTTAAAGCGTAAATCAGCTTGATAAATACCTGCACTGGAGAATCACTAATAATGATCACACTCTACATCTTTATTTAAAATGCATAATTCATAGCTCATTGCAAACTTGCATGGTCACAAGTGAACCTACCTGACACTGCTCAGCACTGCCATCACGATCTCCAATCTCAAGCCCTTGCCTATGTATCCACCTTTCAATGTTCAACCAAAAAATCAATACTATTGAAGATGATATATCTGAAATTCACTTCATACTATATATATATATTAGCAATTCACTTATTGACATGCATAAAAAGAACCAATAGCTCCATGTGCATGGAAGCTGCATCTAGATGATCGATCCCCAAGCACTTTTGAAAGTAATGTCAACTTCATCACCTTTAAGTTCTTGACCTCTAGTTGGAAGGACAGAAGTTACAAACCAAAATGAAAGATTAAAGGGCAATTGAATTACAGAGAGATGTTTAATTCCCAAGATGCAAATAGCCAGAAATGTGCCTTTCACAGATAGAATTGCCATGTATATATGGATTAAAACCGTATGGTCTTTTGACTATCCAGCCAAGTAGATAGATAATGAAAAGATCCACTTTACACTAACCAGCAGTATATATCACAAATCTCAGCTTTAAATGTCTGAAAATACTAAAAGCATCAATGAAAGAGATAAGAAAGACATACTGCAAAGAACAAATACTTTGCTAACAACAATAATCCAACAAAAGCTTGTTTGCTAAGGGAATTTTAAGAAAATAATATAAGTATCAATAAGATTACCCACTAGTGAAATTAACTGATCAAAATGCAAAAATGTTATCCCTGAACCATGTAACAAAGATTAACCAAACTTGCCTAACAAGCACAAAGCCACTGCTCTTGATGCTTAATTAAGAGTGAATATAACATATTAGTGAGCCTAGTGCAAATAATTATGGATTATCAACACAATTAACAGTAAACACTAAAGTGTCCAATGAATCATGATACTAACTTAACAGCGACTCTTTCCATTTCCTCCTTCTTCATTGCCCCAGGATCACCCAATTCAGCCACGTAATTATGCAAGCTAACTGCAGCAACTTCAGGAACAACAGCATTCAAAGCATACACGACAGCTCCACCTGCGGCACCAGTGCAGTAACAAGGCTAACAATTAATGTAAAAGAAACAGAAAGAAGAAGGAAAAAAAACAGAGAATCAAAGCCAAGTGGAGCAGCTTGAGAAATTTTCTAAAAAGGAAGTAGAAAAGAGGAAGGGATAGAGATAAATGGAGAGGGAGTAAATCAAACCTCACGGTTATATTTGAAGCGAATTAGAGAGGATTGAAACAATTTGAAGCGAATTAGAGCGGATTGAGACAAACAGATCTGATATGCTGGCCTTGCCTTGTACTGGATCCACCGCTGGGAAATTCTCTTCAATAACCGGCCGTGGCGTGGGGTAGAAAGCCGATGATTTCGACGAGGCTCTTCTCTTTAACCTAAACAGCCAGATTATACCACAGGTCATCCCTTACCTCAAATTCCTTTGACGGACACCAGAGAGGTTAGTTTTTTCGCCTATTATTGGCCGACTTGAACGTTGTTCCCCTTAGTCCTAAAATCATTACCTCCGAGGATTTTGAGAGAGAGAGAGAGAGAGAAGAGAGAAAGCAGCAGAGGAGGAAGAAGGTGCGGAAAGCTCACAACAGAAGATGAAGAAGGTGCCGAAGGCGTGAGTCTTGGTTAAATAGCCCCTAACGGTCAAATTTGAAAATCAGGCAAAACGTATGTGTGGTTTTCTCCTTAGAATAAAACTAATAATTTGTTTATTAATTGTATCATTATTTTTTAAAATTAAAATAAATTTTAATTTTAAAATAAAAAATTTTAAAACATTCAATTTAATTGAAAATATAAAAATTTAAAACTTAAAAATTATTTAAAAATAAAATATTTTACAAAAAATTTAAAAAATAATAAAACAAATGAAAATAATAAAGCTGTAAATATTTTTAAAATAATTTTGATTTATGTTGATGTTTTAAAAATATATAAAAATGCAATAGCTAAAAAATGTAAAGAAAAAATTTTAAAAAACCTTAATAAAATGGATAAATTTCAAAGAAAAGTATAACTAAAATATGAAAATAAAATAAAATTCAAAAAATAAAATCAAATAGATTTTTTGAAAAAGAAAATACTAAAAATTGAAATAAAATATTAAATTTAAAATAAAATATATCAAGTAATTAAAATCATTTGAAAGAAAAAATTAATTAAAATAAAAATTAAAAAATATAATATAATAAATCCCATATAATTCAAAGAAAATAAAAAATTTTAAAAAGAACATATACAAAAGATTAGAAAAATAATGTAAAATATTTTATAATTTAAAACAATTCAATAATCATAAAATATTTCATAGAAAAAATAGAAAATATTTTTTATTTACATTGATCTTTTAAACAATAAAAATATATATACAACAAAAGTACGTAAAAAAAATAAATGTATGTAAAAACTAAAATAAAATTTAAAAATCAGATAAACAAAAATAAAAAATAACAAAAAACTAAAAGTCAAATAAACTAACAAAATTGCTACAACTTGGTGATGTCTAATACTTGTCATTTTGTATTAAAGTAGGTAACAATGATAAAAATTTTAAAAAAATTAAAAAATACAAAAAATTATAAACAAGGTTGAAAATATAAAAGATTAAAAAATCAAATGAAATAAAAAATCTAAGAAAAATAAGGTTACTGTAAAAAATAAATGTTAGAAAATAAAAATACTCAACAAAATAAAAAAAAATGAGTATGAGAATTTTTTTGAAAAAATCCAAAATAATTAAAAATAAGAAAAAAATCCAACAAAATCAAGATAATACATATAAAAAAGAAAAATAATAAAAAACTAAACTCTTTGCAACGTAAGAAAATGGATTTTGTTGAAAAATAAAGTATTAATAAAATAAAATAAAATGTAAAAAACATCTCTACAAATCATTAAACATCAAAACAAAATGAAAATAGAAAATTATTATAAAATCCAAAAAATAAAGAAAATAAAGAGAATTATTAAAAAACTTAAAAAAATTAAAATTAAAATAAAATCATGTGAAACAATTTAAAACAATTGAAGAATCATAAAATATTTTATAAAAAATTAAAAAAATAATTTTGGTTTGCATTAATTTTTAAAGAAACATATAATAAAAATAAAATAAATCAAATAGTAAAAAAATAAAAATCCAACAAATAAATAAAAATATCCAAATATAATAATATAATAATATAATAAAATTCAAAAAAATGAAAAGTAAACGGAACCTAAATTAAAAAATTAACAAAATTGTTGGTGAGATTCAATATTTATTATTTTGCTGAATTAAAATAGATAAAGATGAATAAAATTAAAAAATTAAAAAATATAAAAAATTATTAAACAATTTTATAAAACAAAAATAAATAAAATTTTAGAAAAACCAACTAAACTAAAAAATTTAAGAAAAATAAAGTTACTAAAAAAAGGATAAGTGAAGAAAACTAAAAAAAGCTAAAATAATTGTAACAAAAAAATTTAAAACATTCAAAGTAAAAGAAAATTTTACAAAATGAAGAGAATACGTATAGAAAAAAGCAACACTAAAAAAACAAAACTCTTTGCAAAGTAAGAAAATAGATTTTCTTGAAAAAAATAATAAATAATAAAATAAAATTGAATATAAAAATATATATATCAAAAATAATTTTAAATATTTAAATAAAATAAAAATTGAAAAGTGAAAAAATCTAAAAATTCAAAGAAAATAAAGAAAATAATTGAAAAAATGAAGAAAAAACACTAAAGATTAGAAAATTTTTAAAAAATATAGAAAAAATAATGTAAAATAATTTAAAACATTTGAAGAATCATAAAATATTCTTTAAAAATATTAAAACCGTAATTTTAGATTTGCATTGATTTTTAAAAAAAACTTGTAATAAAACATAAATCAAAAAGTAAAAATTTTAAAAATACAACAAAAATATAAAAATTATACAAAATAAATAAATAACATTATGTAAAAATAAAACAAAATTCAAAAAATAAAATAAATAAAAAGTGACAAAAACGAAAAATCAAATGCACTAACAAATTTGTAACTACTTGGTAAGGTTTAATATATGTTAATTTATTGAATTAATATAATCAAAGCTGACAAAAATTCAAAAAAAAATTAAAATTTAAAATTTTTAAAAATAAAAAATGAAAGCAAAGCAAATAAAAAATTTTGTAAAATCAAATAAACCAAAAAAATCAAACAAAAATAATTTGACTAAAAGATAATAAGTGAAAGAAATTTAAAATACACAATAAAATAATATATATATATGATTTTTTTATATATATTTTTTATTTTTTAAAATAAAATTTATTTTCTCACTTTGCAAAGAATTTATTTTTTTACTATTACCTTTTTTTATATATACTGTTTTGATTTTGTTGGATTTTTTTAATTTCTTTTAGTTATTTTAGTTTTTTTATTTTTTATATTTATTTTTATATTTTTATTTCAATAATTTAAGTCCAAGATTCTTACTACTATATGATTTGTCAGGTTTGTGTGTTTGCCTTTAAGATTTTTTATCTGTCAGTGAAGTAATTCTTTTTGTCGCTCAAAGCAAATTGGTAGCATATTTGTGATATAACTCCCTCATAAGGAAGTTAACGGAATAATTAAAGCCAAAAATTCAGTACGTTAATAAATGCCTATAATTAACCTATTGACATAAATGTAATATGAAGATAAAGCATTTCAATTTGTGATCAAAGCTTAAGCTTTGTCCCTCAATCCTCTCTACAAAAGCTTACACAATAAAAGTTACATAAAAATGCACATTAAAAAATTTTAATTTTTTTATGATAATAGTTTGAATATTTTATTTATATATGTGAAAAAGTTTAACTAAAAATTTATTATAAGATATTTATAATTTAAATTTTTTAATTTTTAATTTTTATATTTATTTTATAAAATATGATAAATAAATTTATATTTTTACAAATACAATGACAATCAATTTGTGATTATAATATATAGTACATTAAATATACCACGAAAGTATAACAAAAAGTAGTAAATTGAGATGAGACATGGTGGGATTGTTCGAAAACTTCAAAGATCAGCATATTTATGAATTAAAAAGATGATAAATATAAAAATAATTACTTAATTAATCAGATAGTTCAAAATTTACTTAAAATTGTATTTCATTACAATGCACTAATGTTTTGTTAAAATAAAAGAAAAAGAATTGAAAGTAAGGCTTCAGAGTTTGAAAATATCATTGTCACTTTAATGCACCCACTTAATCTTAAGTAACATAATTATGGCACAAAGAAACCTACCTATCTGCGGAGGCTTGTGTTTAAAGCTGGCTTTGAATTTGTATAAGTTGTAATGGTTATGATCTTTTAAATTTATTTTTTTAAAAAAATTGATTTGAATATTTAATGTATTCTTAAAATTATATATAAATTATATTAAGTATTTAAATAAATATTAATTAAATTTTGAAAAAATATTTTATCCCATATTTTTATTTTAAATATCAAAATATTTTCAAATAGATTATGATTTATAAAAATTAATCACATAAAATATTGACTTAAATGACAATAAAAATATTTGATTGTTCAAATACTTATATTCAAATAAATTCTATAATTTATTTTAAATAATTTTTGACTCTTGATTTATTTATTATAATTTTTTGATTTTTTGATTGTAATTTTTAAAAAATATTTTAGTATTTAAGAAACTTTAAAATTTTTTATGACATTAGTTTAAATATTAGTTTATATTCAAAAAAAATTAAAAATTTTTTAATACAAAATCCTTAATTTGAATATTTTTAAATTTTACATTTTTTGATAAAACCTAATTTGATTACTTTTTATCAATCAAAATTTATTTAAAAAATTATAAAAATCAAAAATTTTAAAAATATATTATAAAATTCAAAAAATTAAAAAATATATTTTTAGAACTTTAAATAATATTTATTTTTAATTTTATTGCATAAAATTTTATTTTCTATAAAAATTAATTTAAATTTTAATATCAAGTAAAAAATAAATCAAAGGCAACCTTGCTTGTGCCCAAGTGGAATCAAGGTGAAGACGGTGTCCAGTACAACGCCCCATGATACAATCCACACGTGAGTGAATAAGAATGTCTCTCTGTCTATACAGTAATTATAATATAAGAAGCCTGGGCACTATTGTCTAACCTTTGTGCCACAAAACACCCGGCAGCCCCTCTCCTCGTCCTTCAACCATCAGCCACCTCTACCTTATGTCCCCGAAACCATGCAAGTGCCCCTCTGTGGGGTCCCTAACCTACGAGGCCTGGAGGGCGTAGTGGGTGGTAAGAAATTACCCATCTCACCACCCATTAAGTGGGGCAACCTAAAAGAGAATCAAAAAAACCTTTCATTTGCTTTATTGAAAGACGAGTCGGTGCTGATCATGATGCTTCTTAACTTCTCCTTAATGCCAATTATTGTCAAAGTAAGAAGATACTTATTAAGATATGATTGCTAATTATATTAATTAATTAATTAGCAATAATTTATAATTTAAAAAATTCAAAAATCATTAAATATTTTAGAAAAATAAAAAGTAAATTTGATTTACATTGATCTTTTAAAAAATATAATAAAAATATAATTAATCAAACAATAAAAAATATAAATACAACAAAAATACAAAACATATGTAAAATAAATAAATAAAAATATGTAAAAAATAAAATAAAATTCAAAAATTAGATAAATAAAAAACACAAAATAACAAAAAACTAAAAATCAAATAAACTAATAAAATTGCAACCACTATGTAAGTCTAATATTTTTTAGTTTTTTTTATTAAAGTAGTCAAAGATGATAAAAAATTTTAAAAAATAAAAATTTAAAAAATTTAAAAACAAGGTTAAATAATAAAAAATTAAATGAGGTAAAAAATTTTAAAAAATAAAGTTACTAAGAAAAATAAGTCCTACAAAATAAAAATACTCAAACAAAAAAATAAGTATGAGAGAAAAATTAAAAAAACCTAAAGTAACTAAAAAAATAAAAAAACGTAACGTTTTTTGATTAAGCAATCAATGAAGATAATAAAAGTACATGGCACTAAAGTTTGGGCTTTTTATAAGATTTAAATTTCTCACTTTTTGTCTTACCATTAAAAAAGGAGAACTCTTTTGATTAAACAATGTCTCATTCAAATCACAAAGTACCACGTGGATAGACTTTTTAGGCTAATCATCCGACAAGATGCTGGCTTCAAATAATGCTGATTCTTTTCTTTTTTAAAAAAAAAAAATTACAGTGTTGCTTCTTCGTTGCCAATTTAGTGGACTCCACATTAGCTGTATCCAGCTGCTATCCAACGGTGGCGATTGTTCTAAAAATTAAGTGACAACTTTTTAAAAAAAATTAAATTCTTTAGTGCTATTATTATTATTGAGATATTTAAAATTAATTCATATAAATATTACATTTCATTTAGAGTATATATATCAAATTCAAATAATTTTTTATTCACAAATTATTTTTTATCAATTTTTTAAGGAAAATTTTAGCACTAAAAAATTTTAAATTTTTTGATGATAATAATTTAAATATTTTATTTATATATGTGAAAAAATTCAACTAAAAATTAGTTATAAGATATTTATAATTTAAATATTTATTTTTTATTTTTTATATTCATTATAAAATATGATATATAATTATATATTTTTACAAATATAATGACAATCAATTTGTGATTATAATATATAATACATTAAACGTACCATAGAAGTATAATAAAAAGTGATAAATTGAGATGACACATGGTGAGATAGTCAAGAAGACTCCAAGGATCAGTATGTTTATAAATTGAAAATATGATAAATAAAAAATAATTATTTAATTAATTAGATAGTTCCAAATTAACTTAAAACTGTATTCCATTACAATGCACTAATATTTTGTTTAAAAAAAAAAAGTTGAAAGTGAGCTTCAGAGTTTGAATATATCATTGTCACTTTCAGACACTCACTTAATCTTAAGTAACACAATTATGACATAATTATATAAAATTTTAAAATAAATATTAATTAAATTTTTAAAAATATTTTATCTCATGTTTAATTTTAAATTTCAATATATTTTTAAATAAATTATGATTTATAAAAATTAAATATTGACTTAAATTACAATAAGAAATTAAATATATTTCATTGTTTAAATACTTATATTCAAATAAATTCTATAATTTATTTTGAATAAATTGTTTAATTTTAAATAATTTTGACTCTTGATTTATTTATTATATTTTTTTAATTTTTTGGTTGTAATTTTTTTAAAAAATATTTCAGTATTTGAGAAACTTTAAAATTTTTTATGATGTTAATTTAAATATTTTGTTTATATTAAAAAATAAAATAAATATTTTTAATACAAAATCTTTAATTTGAATATTTTTAAATTTTAAATTTTTTTATAAAATCTAACTTGATTATTTTTTATCAATCAAAATTTATTTTAAAAATATTATAAAATTAAAAAAAATTTAAAAATATATTATGAAATTCAAAAAATTAAAAAAAATGTTTTTAAAAATTTAAATAATATTTATTTTTAATATTATTGTTTAAATTTTTATTTTATATGAAATTTAATTTAAATTTTAATATCAAATAAAAAATAAATCAAAGGCGGCCTTGCGTGTGCCCAAGTGGAATCAAG
The DNA here is from genome assembly GCA_021397835.1 of Moringa oleifera. NCBI lineage: Eukaryota > Viridiplantae > Streptophyta > Magnoliopsida > Brassicales > Moringaceae > Moringa > Moringa oleifera. Next base: position 3,645,818 of record JAJFZO010000065.1, read on the forward strand.
CTGAACACTGTGTCCAGTACAACGCCCCACAATACAATGCACACGTGAGTGAGTAAGAATCTCTCTCTATCTATACATTAATTATAATATGACAAAGTGCATGCATGGAAGCCCAATGACAGACCCTGCGGCCCTATTACCTAACCTTTGTGCCACAAAACACCCGGCAGCGCCTCTCCTCATTCTTCACCCATCAGCCGCCTCTACTTTATGTCCCCGAAACCATGCAAGTGTCCCTTTGTGGGGTCCCTAAACCATGAGGCCTGAAGGGCGTAGTGGGTGGGTCACGCCCATTTTTAGTTAATGTGGAAGCTTAGAAAAGAGAGGTCTAAGTGGGGCAACCTAAAAGAGAAGAAAAAAAGCCTTTCATTCGTCTTATTGAAAGATGAGTCGGTGCGTTAGCTGATCATGATGCTTCTTAACATCTCCTTAATGGCAATTACTGTCAAAGTAAGAAGATACTTATAAAATATGATGGCTAATGATATTAATCAATTAATTAACACAAATATTATTAAAAGGATAATTGTGACTCTTCCTTTTGATTCAATTATGAATTTTCTGCATAATTAATTTATGGGTGGGCGCGACTTGTGACATTCCGCGTGCACTTTTGTATGCGATTTGAGAACCAACCGCATGCCCGCCTCCCTTTGCACTCTATGATCCTATGTGCAATGAAAGTGAATTTTCCTTTTTGTATTTTTTATATTAAGATTAAAATTACTTGTTGATCTACATTATATTAAAACAAAAAAATCCGAAAAATCAAGACAATACATATTAAAAAGGAGATAATAGAAAAATAAAACTCTTTGCAAAGCAGCAATTGGAAAAAAAGGTAAAAAATTAAATGAAATAAAATATTAAATTTAAAAATAAAAGATATCATGCAAAATCATTAAAAATTTTAATGAAAATAAAATAGAAAAAAATAAAATGTGATCTAATATATTCAAAGAAAATAAAAAAATTTAAAGAAGAAAAATTAGAAAACTTAAAAAATAAAAAAAGTAAAATAATTTATAATTTAAAACAATACAAGAATCATAAAATATTTTATACAAAAATAAAAATAATTTTGATTTACATTGATCTTTTAAAGAAAAATATAATAAAAATAGAATAAATCAAACAATAAAAAATATAAATACAACAATGATATAATATGTACGTAAAATAAATAAATAAAAATATTTAAAAAGTAAAATAAAATTCAAAATTAGATAAATAAAACACATAAAATTATTTTAAATTTTCTTTTAACTTCTTTCTTACAAATGTGTGTGTATATATATATATATATATATATATATATATTTTTTTTTTTTGTTGTGTATTTTTAGTTTCTTTCACTTATCTTCTTTTAGTCAAAATATTTTTGTTTGAATTTTTCATTTATTTGGTTTCACAATATTTTTATTTGCTTCTATTTTTATTTTTATTTTTATTTTTTTATATTCAGTATTTTTTTGAATTTTAATAGTCTTTGATTACTATAATTCAGTAAATTAATAAATATTATACCCACGTGGTCACAATTTTGTTAATCTATTTTATTTTAAATTTTTTTTATTTTGTTTTGTCATTTTATTTTTTTACACTTTTTTATAGTATTTTGGATACCTTTTATATTTTTATTATATTTTTAAAATTTTTACTATTTGATTTATTTTATTTTTATTACAATTTTATTGAAAGATCAATGCAAATCTAAATTGTGTTTTAAAATCTTTTTTATAAAATATTTTATGATTCTTGATTTTTTTTTAAATTTCTATATTATTTTTTCATCTTTGATTTTTTTGAGTTTTCCAGTATTTTGAGTTTTTTCTTTTTTTTTTCAACTATTCTCCTTTTTTTAATTTTTTGGATTTTTTTACATTTTATTTTTATTTCTGTTTTTTGATGCTTTTCTTTTTCATGATTTTTCTTGATATATTTGTCATATTTTATTTTATCTTTTATTTTTTTCTTTTTCAACACAATTTATTTTCTTATTTGTAAGAGTTTTACTTCTTTATTATTACCTTTTTTTTTCATATATATTGTCTTGATTTTATTGGATTTTCTTTTACTTTTTTCCATTTATTTTAGTTACTTTGAGTTTTTTATTTTTTTATATTTATTTTTAATTTATTTTTATATTTTTAGTTTCTTTTACTTGTTTTCTTTTAGTAATTTTTTCTTAGATTTTTTTTAGTTGATTTGGTTTTTAATATTTTTTATTTCCATAATTTTTTTATTTTTATTTTTTTCTATTTTAATTCAACAAACTAGAATGAATAAGTCTGATATGAATTTTGTTTATTCTTATTTTTTAATTGATATTTAGGTAGGAGGAAGATCTCCTTAGAGCATTTGATAAATAGGTTAGAAATAATCCTATACTTTTTATATTAATTATAATATAAAAATAATATTTCATATTTTTATTAATATGTTTTTTAAAAAATGAAAGTAGATTTTGTTAAGAAAAATAATTATATTACAATCTTGACTTATTGTATAACTTCATCAATCAAAATAAATAAGACACTCATAAAAAAAAAGCACTTGAAGATGAAAAAATAAACATAAAGATTTATAAATAACATTAATGCAAAATAAATATGAAACTTAAAACTAAATAAACTAGTAAATTGCAGCCAGTTGGTGAGCTTTAATATGTTTATTCTTTTGTATTAAACTAGTCAAAGATGATAAAAATTTTAAAAAAATTAAAAATATACAAAATTTATAAACAAGGTTAAAAAATAATAGCAAATAAAAACTAAAAAATCAAATAAAATAAATGCTCGTAAATAAAATACTCAACGAAAGAAAAACATAAATACGAGAATTTTTCTTTTAGAAAAAAAGCCAAAGCAACTAAAAAAATAAAAAAAAAGAGTAAAAAAAATCCAACAAAATTAATGCAATGCATAGAAAAAAATAGTAAGGAAACTAAACTGTTTGAAAGCAAAAAACATAGATTTTGTTGAAAAATAGTAAAATATAAAATATAAAAAAATCATTGAAAAAATCAAACAAAATAAAAATAAAAAATGTTACAAAATTCAAAAAAATAGAGAAAATACAAAGAATAACTTAAAAATAAAATAATAAAATAATTTAAAATAAATTAAAACAATTGAGGAATAAAAAAATATTGGGTAAATATCATTTAAAACCCTGACCTTAACATTATCTCTCCAAACAAACCCTTACTTTCAAAATTTATCCAAACAAACCCCAACTTTTTAATTTTGTCCAAATTGAACCTTAATTACAAACATCGTTTAAATTAATCATCTCCGTAAGGGCATCATCGTCTATTCACTTCCTAAATTAATCCGAGCTTCCTTTCCTTCTTTTTCACCAGAGAAAACACAGTCTTATTGCTTGAAAAGAGAGAAGAGAAAGAGAGATAAGAGAAAAAAAAAAAAGAAAGTTGTAATTGAAAAATATTTTAATATAAAGTTATCTAAAAAGAAAATAAAAAAATAAATACATTTGTCATGTGGGGTTATCAAATAATTTGTAGTTGGCAAGGGACACATTTTCTTCACGGTGTCTTCTTGCTATCCAAGCAGAAACCTGCGATAGCAAATCACCGATACCGACAATCGTGAAATTGACATTTTGCCCACAACCTTACCGACAAAACTTGTACATTCCCTTCTCACACACACACCTCGACTTGTCTCTTCCTCCTCCACTAATGGCGATCCGGTAATCAACCAGGTGGAGTTAATCGAGGGCTCGTCTTACTTGGGCCAACCTCTCCCGTTCTCGTTGACGACGCTGATATGGATCGAGGTACTGGTGATAGGGTACATCGAGTTCCAGAGAAACGCCGAGCTTGACCCGGAGAAGAGGCTGTACCCGGGCGGCTACTTCGACCCGCTCGGCTTGGCCTCTGACCCGAAGAAGAAGGAGCGGCTCCAACTGGCGGAGATCAAGCACTCTCGCCTCGCCATGGTGGCTTTCCTCATCTTCGCGATTCAGGCGGCGACCAGATTTCTTGATAACCAGTGAAAAATTGAGAGAGGAAACGATTTTTAGGTTTGTGAAATTGGGAGAAGACCAAAAGGGAGAGGATATCGAACGCTGTCGTTTATCACCATATATATTACTGGTGTAATTTTCTTTTTGCCCTTCAACAAATTCATTATTTACAAACGTCGTTTAATTGATTTAGACGGAAGGTTCAATTTGGACAAAATTAAAAATTCGGGGTTAGTTTGGATAAATTTTGAAAGTAAAGGTCTGTTTGGAGAGATAGTGTTAAGATCAAGGTTTTAAATGATATTTACCCAAAAATATTCTATAAAAATTTAAAAAATAATTTTGATTTGCATTGATTTTTTAAAAAAAAATACAAAGAATTTGTATCTTCACTATTGTCTTTTTTTATATGCATTTTTAAAATTTTTTTTTGAATTTTTTATTTTATTTTATAAAATATGATAAATAATTTTATATTTTTTATAAATACAATGACAATCAATTTGTGATTATAATATATAATATATTAAATGTACCACAAAAGTATAATAGAAAGTGATAAATTGCGATGACACATAATAGGGTTGTCTAGAAGACCCCAAGGATCAACATATTAATGAATTGAAAAAATGATAAATAAATTGATAATTATCTAATTAATCAGATAGTTTAAAATTGACTTAAAACTATATTTCATTACAATGCTCTAATGTCCTGTAAAAGAAAAAAGAAAGTGAAGAGTAAAGCTCCAAAGTTTGAAAATATCATGTTACTTTTACGTACTCACTTAATCTTAAATAATACAATTATGGCACAAAGTAATTTACTTATCAGTTAAGATTTGTGTTTTAAAATTGGCTTGAAATTTGTATAAGGTGAAATGATTATGATCTTTAAAATTTATTTTTTTAAAAAAATTGATTTGAACATTTAATACATTCTTAAAATTATATATAATTTTAAAATAAATATTATTTAAATTTTTTAAAAATATTTTATCTCATACTTTTATTTTAAATTTCAAAATATTTCCAAATAGATTATAATTTATAAAAATTAATAAAATTAAATGTTGATTTAAATTACAATAAAAAATTAAATATATGTCATTGTTCAAATACTTATATTTAAATAAATTCTATAATTTATTTTGAATACACTATTTAATTTTAAATAATTTTTGACTCTTGATTTATTTATTATAATATTTTTAATTTTTTGATTGTAATTTTTTAAAAAATATTTTGGTATTAAAAAAAATTTAAAATTTTTTATGATGTTAGTTTAAATATTAGTTTATATTCTAAAAAATAAATCAAAATTTTTAATAAAAAATCCTTAATTTGAATATTTTTAAATTTTTTGATAAATCTAATTTGATTACTTTTCATCAATCAAAATTTATTTAAAAATATTTTAAAATTCATAAATTCTAAAAATATATTATAAAATTCAAAAATTAAAAAAATAATTTTTAAAATTTTAAATAATATTTATTTTTAATTTAATTGCATAAATTTTTATTTTATATAAAATTTAATTTAAATTTTAATATCAAATAAAAAATAAATCAATGGCAGGCTTGCTTGTGCCCAAGTGGAATCAAGGTGAAGACGGTGTCCAGTACAACGCCCCATGATACAATCCACACGTGAGTGAATAAGAATGCCTCTCTGTCTATACACTAATTATAATAAAACAAGGTACATGCATGGAAGCTCAATAAGACAATGCATATTAAAATAGACAATAATGAAAAAAAAAACTCTCGGCAAAGCAGCAAAAATAGATTTTAATGAAAAAAATAGTAAAAAAATAAAATAAAATGTTAAATTTAAAAATAAAAGATATCATGGAAAATCATTAAAAAATTAATGAAAATGAAAATAAAAAATAAATGTAATAAAATCTAAAATATTCAAAGCAAATAAAAAATTTAAAAAGAAAAAACACAAAACATTAGAAAATTTAAAAAATAAAAAATGAAAAGAATAATGTAAAATAATTTATAATTTAAAACAATTCAACAATCATAAAATATTTTATAGAAAGATAAAAATAATTTTGATTTACATTGATATTTGAAAGAAAAATATAATAAAAATACAATAAATCAAACAATAAAAAATATAAATATAAAAAAATATAAAACATATGTAAAATAAATAAATAAAAATATGTAAAAATAAAATAAAATTCAAAAATTAGATAAATAAAAACATAAAATATGAAAAAACTAAAAATCAAATAAACTAATAAATTACAGCCACTCAATAAGTCTAATATGTTTTGTTTTGTTGCATTAAAGTGTCAAAGAGATAAAAATTTAAAAATATAAAAAATTTATAAATAAATTAAAAAATAAAATCTAATAAAAAATAAAAAAATCATCTTCAACATTTTTCAAAAATTTAAAAAACTTAAAATAATTAAAAAATAAAAATGATAAACAATTCAATAAAATCAAGACAATACATATAAAGAAAAGCAATTATAAAGTAATTAAACACTTTGTTAAGTGAGAAAATAAATACTTTTTATAATTTTATTTTATTGATATTTTTTATAATTTATAATTTATTTATTTTTATCATTTTAACTACTTTAATTCAACAAAATAACAATTTTTAAACATCACTAAGTGATAGTAATTTTGTTAGTTTATTTGGTTTTTATGTATTTTTTACTTTTCATTTTTTATTCATTTGAGTGTTGAATTTTATTTTTATTTATATATATATTTATTTTATTAGTATTTTTTATTTTTTTAGTATCTGATTTTATATTTTTATTATATTTTTTTATTTTCTTTGGTTTTTTAGATTTTTTAGATTTATTGTCTTTTATTTAATTTTAATTTTTATGATTTTCTTTGATATTGTTTTGCTTTTATTTTATTTTTTTGCTCTATAAAGCATGTTGTTTCTTACCATCGCCTTTTTTTTTTTGTTTTCATGTATTGTATTGATTTTGTTAGATTTTTTTAACTCTTTTTTTTCCTTTTTTTTTTCAATCATTTGAATTTTCTTTTAACTTTTTTCTTACAAATGTGTGTGTGTATATATATATATATTGTTGTGTATTTTTAGTTTATTTCAGTTATTTCCTTTTAGTCAAATTATTTTTGGTTGATATTTTAATTTATTTGGTTTTAGAAGATTTTTTATTTGCTTCTATTTTATTTTCTTTTATTTTTCATATTTTTTAATTTTTATTTTCTTTGAATTTTTATCATCTTTAATTACTATAATTCAGTAAATTAAGAAATATTATACCCACGTGATCACAATCTTGTTAGCACATTTGATTTTTAATTTTTTAATTTAATTTTATTATTTTGGATATTTTTTATATTTTTATTATATTTTTACATTTTTTGATTTATTTTATTTTTATTATAATTTTCTTTAAAAGATCAATGCAAATCTAAATTGTGTTTTAAAGTCTTTTCTATGAATATTTTATGATTCTTCAATTGTTTTAAATTATTTTATATTTTTTTTGAGTTTTCTAATCTTTCTGTGTTTTTTCTTTTTTTTTCAATTACTCTTTTTTTTTTTTGAAGTTTTTTGGATTTTGTTACATTTTATTTTTCTATTTCTATTTTTTATGCTTTTCTTTTTTATGATTTTTCTTGATATATATTTTTTATATTTTATTTTATCTTTATTTTATCTTTTTCAATAAAATATATATATTTTTTACTTTGTGAGGAGTTTTATTTCTTTATTATTGTCTTATATATATATATATATATATATTGTCTTGATTTTGTTAGATTTTTCTTTTATACTTTTATTTCTTTTAGTTACTTTGAGTTTTAAATTTTTTACTCTTTTACTTTAATTTTTTGATATTTTTGGTTTCTTTCACTTTTTTTTTTAGTAACTTCATTTTTCTTAGATTTTTTTTCAGTTTATTTGGTCGTTAAGATTTTTAATTTAATTCAATTTTTTATATTTTCATAATGTTTCATCTTTGGTTATATTTTTCTATTTTAATTCAACAAATTAAAAGATTTTGAATTTTTTTTGATGGTATGTATTTGTTTCAAATAAAAATTTGTTACATAGAATTTTTAAATTGAGTATCTTCAATTTTTAAAAATTGTTGACATAATTCAAATTAAATAAATTAAAATTTAAAAAATTAAGTCAATTAAAAATTTGAAATTCAAGTTAAAATACGATTTTTTCCTGATATTTGGCCAATTATCTGTGAGGCATGAAGTTGCATGGGTAAATTTACATGTCTTATGGTAGGCATTAGTTTAAAGACATGTTTGACCAAAAAGAAATTAAATGGTAGAAATTAAAGAAGTTTCATTATAGAAATAATTAACAAGGATTTCTTTTTAAACCTATAAATACAAGTTAAGATAAGTAAATATGTGTTGCTAAAATATTCACTAATCTAAATCAAGATATATATATATATATATATATTTTAGAGTTTCAATGTTTTTGTAATAAACATTTTTTTATTAAGTTTAAACACTTTCATTTGTTTCACATGCAAGTTAAATGAAACATTTTTCATTTTTCTTGTCATTTTTATCTTTGTAAGTTGTAAATTAGTTACTTTGTTATTTTCTAGTGTATTGTATTTTTTTAATTTTAATTTTTCATAATAAAAAAACAAGTGGAGTTGTGGAAAAATATTCCCATGGCATCAAAATAAGCAAAAATCTAATAAAAAAAGAAAGAAAATGATAGAACATGAAAGAAAATAAAAACAAAAAAAAATAAATAAATAAAGGTAACCAATGGAGGAATGCAAGAAAGATAATTTAAAGTAGATTTTAGCTGTATTTGGTCTGTTTTACTCATTGATACCTTAAAAGCAAGTAGTGAATCTAATGAGCTGACGTGTCTCTCTGATATTCTTATTTTAGGATACGAGAGAAACAAATATCGTTATCTTTTAGTAAAATTCATTTTCAAAATTGATTGAATTAGTAAAATATAATTAATTTTAATTGATTAGATATCTCTTCATTAGATTAATTCATATTCAATTGATTAGATTGGTAAATATAATGAATCTCTTAATTATATATGTTCATTGAATTATAAATACACTTAAATTAATTTATCTTCAACTAATTAAATTAGTAAAATACGATGAACTTTAAATTGATTAAATACATGTTCACCAATTATACAAATACTTGGACACTTGGACTATTTCATTTTCAATTGATCAAATTGATAAATTATAATATATTTTAAGTTGATTAAATGTATAATTATTGAATTGTAACTACACATTATAAATTAATACCTTTCTTAATTAATATATTTTACATGGTGTCAAAAATTATTAATTTATAAAAATTTTATGGTATTTTGTTATTTTGACATTTCCTTCCCCACCCCCCCCAAGATGTAACCCAAAGATCATTCTTTATAAGTCAAGAAAATAAGCTTTATTCATAATCTGAAGAAAATAATCTCAATATTAAGCTCATTTTCAAAAGTCTAAGATTCTAATGAAGTAAAAATCATAGTACCATAAAAGAAAGGATGTACCTCAAATCTTTCTAACATTTGAAAAATTGAATCTATGGTAAAATTAACAACTTAATTAGAAAAAAAATTTAAGATTAGATGAAAAAGAACACAAATGATTTACTTTAGGACATATTATCCTTGTATATCCATTGATTGGTCAAAGATTTCTCTCACAAAGATTTTATAAATTATCATAGAAAAAATTAAAATTAAAATTCTTTTTATCAAGTTCTTGAAATATATCTAATAACAATTATCTAACTTAAGCATCAGAATCTCTAAACTTATTTTATCAATTTTTTACTTCAAACTTTTAAAATCTCATCTCTTCAAGATAATTATTAAAGTTATATAGCTTATTATGTCACGTATTTGCTTTTCAATATTATGCTTGCTTTTATATTAGTATTTATTTTTTTTAATAATAAAGTTTTAATTCTAGCTTTTTATGTCAGTATTTATTTTTTATTTTATTAAATTTGTTGGTTCAAATATGTTTCAATTAATGAAATGATATTATTATTTTGAAATAAAAATAATAAAAATGCATTTGCTAATACAAAAATTGTATGAAATGAAAGGTTAACTTGATTTTAAAACATAATATATATATATATTGCAACCATATAAAAATTACATCAAATGTTAAATATGCTTTATATTTTATATTGATATCATGACACTCAAAGTTGTATGTGAAAACTTTGCATAAAAATTATGTAAGATATTATTTATTTTATAATTGATTATTATTAAAACATACCATATGCTTTTATCTATTAAAAATATGTACAATTTCATAAGTTAAAAACTTTATTTATTTTAAAAAGTATTTTATGATATTATGGTATAATTAGATTTATATTATATTTTAATCAGGTTTAAAGTGCTTACCATCAAGTTTATTTTAATTAGTTTTTAAATTTAAAATTTATAAATTATTTATTAAGTCTTGAGTTTTTTAATAATTTACCACAATAATACAATAAATAAAATTTAATGAATGTTATTATTTAAAAAATTATATTATATATTTTTAATAAATTTATAATTGATGTGATATTTATTAAAAATATGAAAGTACAATATCTCACACGCATATAATATGAAAGCGCGCGCACACACACATAATATTTTTTAGTTATTCCACTTACATAATAGAATTAAATTGAATATATATATATTTATAATTTATTTTTATTATATAACAATAAGACTCATGTAAATATAAAAATTTAATGTAATAGATATTATAAAAAAGTTAACAAAAGTTATAGAAAACTCTAATATTTAGTCCATATAAACAAACTCTCATATTTAAAAAATAATAAATTAAATTTTAATTTATTAATTTGATCTAAATTAAACCTTAACTCAAATACATATAAAAAATTAAAAATATATTCATCGTTAAAATACCTAAAAAATGACTAATAAATTTTTTATTTAATTTTAGATCCATCTATCGAACTTGAATGATTTTTGATTCAATATCTATTTTGATTTTATTTTTAAAAAATTTTTGACAGCATAAATTTTTAAAACATATATTTTTAATATTAAAAATTTTAATTTTTTTTTGTAATAATAGCTTTAATATTTTTTTTTTACATATGTGGAGTATTTAAATATTTTTAAATTTTATATTTAAAATAAAAATTGTTAAGGGGTGGAGAAATTATCATTTTCATCATATTCAATGATCAAAATATGCATGAAAAGACAAATTTAAACTGGTATGAATTGGGTAAAAGATAAACAAATGGAGTTTGAGAAATACTGAATTATCCTAACTACATTTACTTCTGAAGTTTAAAAAAAAAAAGGCTATGACTTTTAACATGAATCATGTCCAGAACTAGAACAGTAATCTTTCATCTTTTCTCAATGTAATAAAAAAGAAAAAAGCCATGAATGAGTATATTACGAGCACATGAATAACAAAGTCCAAAGTGGGTAAAAAAACTATTGTCTATTATAGGATTTAAGTTTGGCTTTTTTGATACCAACTAAATATATCTAACTTGAAAAGAATTCATAGTGCAGGGACTAAAAGGATGTTTAGTTGACTGATACAGAAAGTACTCAAAATAGTAGCTCACTTTCTTATCTACAAGTGAAGAATTCCGCCCAAATGTTTAACAGTCCAATTCTATGTATGTGCTGCAACGATCTTCTTTTACAACATCAACCAAGGTGAACACTAAATGAAGGCCCTTTTTTGAATACGAAAAACAAGATGTGATCTTATTTTAGAAGTTGCAACTAGAAGAATAGTAGTAGCTATAACAGGTGAAGCCAATGATAACAATCGGCAATAAGTTACCTATGGGAAGACATGCTAATGCAGCATCTCATCCAACTTCTGCCTGTACTAAGCCAAACTCTGCAACATGAATTGACAGTAGAAGTGTTAGTATCATGAACTGCAATTCCAAATAACAAAATCCTCTCCACAAAAAATTGTAAGAAAACGAGAATGACATAAAGTAAAAGAAAACTCTAATAATAGAAACAATGGTTCTAATAGGGCTTCCCTCTTGACGATTACCCTCTTTGAAAATGTAAAGCATACGTATTCTGGTTGATCATTCTAAATTGGTAACTTATTAGCAGAAACAAAAAGATGGATGATGTTTTTTAAACAGAAAAGTAAGAGAGTTTCAAAACAAAAAATTAATGCTCCTATGAAGGCAAGCAGGAAATCACATATCTAGTAACAAGTCTCTTATTGAGCTATACCATTAAGCAAAAAAGAATAACTCTTCACTGCATAGCATGAACTGAGAATTATTAGCCTTCACATTTTGTGTAACTATTTTGCATTCAAAAATTTGGTAGTTAATATGAACATTAAGTTCCAAAGCCTTTGTTTTCCAACATATGACAATTAAGAATTTCACATAATCAATAAAAAGGATTCAACAAATAAATAAGAAATAATAAACCAAAGAACAAGGGCAACAAAAACAAAGATAACCAAATAAGGAATTCAAAAAAAAAAAAAAAAAGAGTTACAAACATCATATTCAGATAAACGTGAAGCAGTTCAATGATGATGTTAAGCATGCATCCGAATTAATAGAGTGAGACCATTATTTGCAAAATCAACATTTTTATCAGCCTAGGATGCTTCATATTCTTTTCACTACTTAATCAACTCTTACATGCATTCACCAACTTTGTAAACAACATAGGACATTTCAGATTTACCTAAATCACTAGCAGCATCAAGATTTAATAGGCGTGCAAAAGAAAATTAAGTTGCACGTATGTCTAAGTTCTTTCATTAAGCACCATTGATATAATTTTACCACAGTAACAATAGTTGATAATTGGAATGAAAATGAAGAAAGCCAACAGCACCTTAACCAAGCTCCTACAAATAAAATAGTAAATAGACAACTAGTATAATAGATGTTATTATTAATGTGTCCATCTAAATGACAATAACCAAAGCGAAGCATGAGGCATACTAAAAAAAGTTCTTCCAAAATAGTGAGAATTTTCATTTTGAAGCGAAGTCCTTTGATACGAAAATAACATTCCATTTTCCTGAAGAAATGCATCCATATTCATAAATGGCAAGAAGTTTCTTTATAACATCGAACCCTAGAGAGCATCCATTCCCTGTATTTTTTCCTAAAATGAATTAATCAATCCAAAATGACTAAAAGAGCTTTGTAAACTAAAGTAGTTTCTCAATTAGTCAGCATCCTTGAACAAATCAGAAATTGCTAATCACCACAACATTCAAGTAAAGTTCTAGCTTACCTTAGGAATTGATGACAAGGAAACTCTTAAACTTGACTCTGAACGTGGAAAATTCTGATCCAAGTATTCTCATTGCATTCATCCTAGTAATTCTTCTTTATAAAAGGATGTATTTACACTTGCACCTTCCTTTTCATCACTTTTTCTTCTTTCCTACATCTCCTATTAAACAAACTGTTTATAGCCTCACACTGCCTAATGTAACCACTACTGCAACAGAAGCTATTCATTCTCTAATTCCCAGGACAAATATAGCAGTATCAACCAACTAATACAACATGAAAACATTAAGTGTTCAACAAACATACCACAAAAATGATTACAACAATGAACACAAAAAACCTCCATCTTTCACATAAGCATTGACAAAATAAGTGTAGCCAATATCTTGAAGAAAAAGAATATAACTAACACTAGGAACCAAATATCTTAACAAATTTGGGACTAAACAAAAAGCAAAAACAACAACAACAAAGGCACGTCTTGATTTTGAATCACAAATGCTTCTTCCATTAGGAATTTCAGTTAAACTCCATTTCAGTATCTAAGAAATCATAGCATATATGCTCCAATATGTCTTTATTTGCAATAGATCCCATAATGATCATAGGAATTTTAGTTCAAGTATACACAAGAGTAGCCCAAATATATTCTCCAAAAGAACCCTGCATCCAATGATCATATAAATGAAACATGTCAATATCTTAAAATTCTGCCAAGAAATTAACAAGTGCTTGAATTTCTTATTACTTTCAAAAATAGACAATAAACACAGAACATAGTAAAGAAAAAAGAAACAAATAACAAACACAAGGACAAAGCAAACAACAAGATAAAAGAAAAAAATTACAATAACAATACCACCAACAACACAAACACCAACACCAACATGAAACTAAAAAATAAATAATAGGTAAAAGAACATGTAATGCAAACCCCAAAGAAGTGATTCTTGGATCTCCTTGGCTATTACTCTTATATTTTGCCCATTGGAACATGCAATGGATACTTTAAAGATGCTTCTTGAGTCTCATCAACATGTAACAGAAAACAAAGACAACATTAAAAAGCAATAAAGAAGCACAAAACACAAAATTAAAATGGAGGACAAGTCCAAAAATAAATAATTAAAAAGCATAAGGAAATTATTGCCTACTTATAAATTATTACTACTACTACTCAATTAGTGCTGTTGCAACTGTTACTGCAAGATTACTGCTAGATTACTCCTACTACTGCTGCTAAATGATGGCTACTACTGCTGCTAAATTACTACTACTGCCATTGTAGGATTAGTGCTACTACTATTGCTGCTGTTACAGCTAAATCACTACTATTGCTACCACTACTGCTACTGCTAAATTAGTGCTACTGTTATTGCTAAATTATTGCTAGTGCTAATGCTACTGCAAGATTACTGCAACTAGTACTAGATTACTACTACTACTAGTGCTAGATTATTACTACAACTACTACTATTTTTGCTGCTGCTACTACTACTACTAGATTACTGCTAAACAAAGAAAGAACATATGATTATGGGGAACAGAAAATATTACTGATAACGGTGGTATTTTTCCATGACATAAGTATTTACAAGGGATAATAGAATCCTCCCTTATAATCTTCCATGCTCTTAAATCTGCAGTTAAAAAGATATTAAGTAAAAACTCAATACAAAACAAAAGGATAAATATTTATTAAAATACAAAGAACTCTTCCCTGGAAGCATGATCTCTTTACATTTTGATGTGATTAATTAATCAGCTTCTCTGCAACTACTTGAGAGAAGTGATCATAATTTCTACTTATTGGGATCTCTAGTTAATATTATTAGCCTTGACACCATCATTCTCTTTCTAGTTTACTTGCATATTATTAATTTTATTTTCCAGATGAGACATTATACCATTAATTTTATCACAATTAGTAAAATCATGATTAAAACATTAAAAAACCTATAATGAAAAAAGTAACTTCTGAATCTTGGTAATAAATTTCTCAAAGACAAACCATTCTAAATAGGCTTCTGAATAAAGGACCAGCAAGGTCCAGTCTTTTGCTTCCATAATGATCCTTATCATCTTTTGCACTCCGGCTAAGTGCACAAAGAAGAGGCTGATGAATGATATATCTGAAAATAACAGCATAAAAGACTCAGAAACCATTAGAATTTAACTCAGCATTTAAAAAGGCCAAACGTATCCAAAATAATAAGCTTTCTTTATCTCATAATCAACATCCAAAATACCAAATCTTATTATTCAACAAGTATCAAAATAATTTCATCCTAATATCTTGAATAATACAGCAGAATAGAGGGAAAAGATCAAAAATTTAGCATGGACAAACAACATAATATTGCCAAAATTACATATCAATAGATCAATACAAATAGTAGAATTAGATTTCTTCCTTTCATTACCTTCCAGCCACATGATCCTACTTGCAGCCACATGGCCCTGAAAAGATAACAAAAATACTATTGAGGGAGAAGAAAAAATGTGCCAACAATAAAATTCGAGAAGGATATCGGCTTACCCTGTGCAAAAAAGCAAATAAGAAAACCTTTAATTTAGTCCTCACATAATCATCATTTACTTGAAAGTAATACTATGGATTAGAGATGTGCCTACTTATCGGTCATTTCAAAATCACAAAAAAAAAAAAAAAAAAACAGTAAAACATATCCATCACTAAGGTCATATGCCAATAACCTTAAATTCATATTCAAGTAATCAAAAAGGAAAATCCAAGACTTGCTACTGCTACTCCATCAAAACGGCTGTTGCTACTGCTACATCATGTAAACTCCAGCCACTGCTAATCAATTTAAACTGCTACTCTACCCAAACTGCCACTGCTACACTTTTAATGCTACTTTATTTAAACTACTAGTCCTCCAAACTGTTGCTGCTATACTGCCACTACTACTTCATTTAATATATAAAAAAAAGTATTATGTAATGAAGAAATAATTCAAACAGAAAATTAAAAGGCTGCATGACAATGGAACCTTAATGAGCATGACAAAGAGTCTAAAACTGAGGGCACAACCAGTGAAGCAAACCTGCAATCCAAGATTGAGCTCTAGAAAACAGTATTTTCTGGTATCTATATTGTAAGGATACTCAACAGTAGCTTCGTCAACATAATCAACACATTTAGCCACCTTCTAGCTACTTACAATATTTTCTTGACAGTTTTTAGATGAGCAAGAGTAATTAGACCCTCTTCACTAACTTATATCAGATACATTAAAAAGTACGGATCTGCTAATAAAATTCTCCTAAAAGATAAATGTTATTATTCTCCTTTTATGGTGAGGAACAGGGGATAAAACGTGCATTCCATATAAATGAATATTAAAAACATTGTACGCAATAACCAAATCTAAATTTAGTATAAGGAAAAAGAATTAACCTTCTGATGCCTCATCGGGGTATGCAATCAGTTCTTTTTCAAAGCTACACATTTTCATAATGATCACAAAGTAGCTGAACCTATAGATGCTAACTCTAATAAGAAAATACGAAACATATCTAAGCCGCTACTCCATCAAAACTGCTACTGCAATGTCTGCTACTCTGTTAAACTCCTATTGCTATTGTTGAAACTAGCACTTTTCAATTTCTCCTGTATTTCAAGCCACTTTAGAAGTTAGCATAATTAAAAGTCAAATTAATGCAATTACAGAAACTGAACAGGGACATACCAGCAACGTAGCATTTTCTGGCCTTTTTTTCTCTGATTTTTCAGTGAATTGATTAATTTCAGATCTTAGACCTACATTCTCAGCTGTCAACGATTCAACTTTAGGTGCAAGTTCTTTGGTCTCCTGTATGATAGGAACACAGAATGTTTGCTTCAGATGAGTAAACTTTTGATGCTGGGAGGTTCAAACAAACAAGAGGCCTCCAAGTATTACGCCTATTATAGAGCAGTTTTCACAAATTCAATTGTTTCTTTAATTTGTACCTGCTTCCTCAATCTTGACCTTCTAGCAGATTCATGATTAGACTGTTTCCTCCTCTCCCGTTTCATCTCTTGCCCCTTCTGAGAAAAGGGAAAAAAAAAAAAAAAAGCAAAGCACCAAAAGATACATTGAACTTAGCGATTACCGAAGCAACACATTTACTTCCCTGTTATGCACATGAACTTCTAGAAATACAATTTCAATGTTTGGACAAGTTGAAGAACATTATGGAAAGGAAACAAGTAAACGTAATTCAGACACAATAGATAGATAAGATTTGCAAGCAATACCGGTAAGCAGGCTTCATGTTCTACCAGCTGAATACTAAGTCTAGTCCTTCTTGAACCGTTCTACCATGAATGCTAAGTCTAGTCCTTCGGAACCGTTCTTTCTTTGATTTGTACCTGCTTCCTCAATCTTGATCTTTTAGCAGATTCACGATTAGACTGTTTCCTCCTCTCCTATTTCAGCTCTCGCTCGTTCTGAGGAAAAAAAAAAAAAAAGCAAAGCACCAAAAGATACATTTAACTTAGCAATTACCAAAGCAACACATTTACTTCCCTGTTATGCGCATGAACTTTGGGAAACAATACAATTTCACTGTTTGGACAAGTTGAAGAACATTATGGGAAGGAAACAAGTAAAAATAATTCAGACAAAACAGATAAGATTTGCAAGCAGTACCAGTAACCAGGCTTCAGCTGGCACAACCGGCACAAGCCTGTGAAACACTAGAAGGACTAGACTTAGCATTCATGGTAGAAGGGTTTCGAAGCTCCACTCATGCCAGGAGGTATTACAGTTCCAACAGGCTTCCCTGCAATGCTAACAGGAGCAGCAGTTGCAACCAACATCTTTTCAGAACCTCCATTCACTTCCCCAGCAGAAAGCGGAGTAGACTGGTTCTGGTTCTTCCCTTCTACACCTGTTTGCACATAGATTTAGTAACCATAAGCCTGCAAACATGAGAAGTCAACAGCATCATAATAGAGCTCGGTAATTCCGAGATCAATCTGAATAAGATCATTGTGCTTGCACACCATATTCTCGGAAATAATCACAGGTGAGATAAACTTACAGGTAATACAGGAAACTAATTCATCATCAAAATCCTAATTCGAAGGAACTAATCTTTGCTCTATTCCTAGAAAAAGGTGAAAAACTTGTTGCTGCAATACAATTTTATTTCATCTTATTTGATTTTATCAGAATCATCAATATTTGTTTCTACAGTAGAGTAAGAATATACACTAGTTGATTCTTTGTCGATTACAAGAACTGAAGCATTCTAACATCTCTCTGAGTAGAGAACAATTTATGTCAGTAAAAATCAGAACACCAGTTCAACAGGGCAGTTTTATCAATAAACTAACACGTACACGAGTACCATGCTGCCTGAAAGCCCTATTGTGAAGGAAACTTATGTCACTAAGAAAAAATGGCCAGGGAAACTCTATTGTTGATCCATATATGAAGCTTGGAGGAGTATGGGCTCATACCAATAGCTGGTATTCCCTCGCGGCTTCTTTTCCTTTCAGTTTGATCCATCTGAGCGAAGAAGGGCATAGATGAGAAAAAAAAAGATTTAGCAGTTTTGCGCCTCAACATGCATATACAATATATACAAACTATACTAAAAAAAATTGCTCATAGGAAGAAGTCCTCACCCCAGTTGCAATCCCATCATTTCCATCACTGGAACATTCAGTTTCCACACTGGTCATGCATAAAAAAGATAGGAAATTAAACAAGTACAAGATAAAGAAGAAACAACCACTTGAAAGGGCAAATCTCCAAGAAAAGCAGAGGCTAGTTCCACAAACCTCTGTGACAGCCCATGTTCAGCCCCACCTTCAGCACTCTCAACATTACCGTTGCCTATTGACATTGCAAGTCCATCAAATCCTTTCAACTTCTTCATTAAACCATGTTCTGCATGTCCTGAAGACTTTGTCGGAGTATCTATGCTCAAGGGGTTGCAGCCTGCATCTGCAAAATTATTGTATATAACACCAACACGTGGCAAGCACTAGAGGAAGCTAGCTTTTCTATTCTCTCACTTAATGCTATCTTAGTCACATTGGTTAACGCTTAAAAGTGATAGAACCAATAGCTATTCACTTACAACAGGTGACGAGGGAATCCCATGCCCTTGTGAATGTGTACCCTGATAAAGGAGAGGGAAAAGATAAGTATAATAGAAATCTTTAGCTTATCTATAATTTTAGCTTTGTCCTTCCGACACAATTGCAGCCATCACAATTAGTGAACACATCTTTCACCAAACAAAATAAGCTTGGTGCAATCGGCATCTAGGACTTGTCAGTCATATCCAAAAGATGGTTGGTAAACTCTGTTCACTTTGTAAAAGGCGCTGGGTGCATTCAATTTGCATTGAACGTTAACTTTGGACGCTAGAAATCAACCTATTTTCCTAAGCGTCCTAAATCAAGGTGAAAATCTTACAAATTTTCTTGCAAATGTGAACCTAACCAAGAAATAGCGAAAGTAAGCTTACCAGAGAAACTGCAGGATGCGCATAAACTCCTCCATGAGAATAGATTGCTGCATAAGGTGCGCCATAAGGTGGCATCATAGGCTGGAAGGAGGACTGTGTTCAGATACAAGATTTGCCTACTATCTACTGGATGTATTTATTAGCACATGAAATAACAAAGCTTTAATCAACACCTGCAGTGGGACCCACATATAGGGGTGGGGAGCATGACCACATGCTACAGCTGAATTGTAATAAGGAGGAATAGCGACTCGGGGGCCATAATATGCCTTGAAATGAAACATAAAAAATTTCAATAACTCTAATTATTTTCATGAGAAGCAAAGATCTTTTTAGTGTTTAAGCTAAACAAGTAGATTTAACAATTGTAGCAAAACAGAGAACTAAGTGCATGAATAAAGTAGATAAACCTGCATGGCAGCCCAATCAGGATACACATGAATATTGGTCCGATCCTGTCAATAGAAAATGATTGACCAATATTCAGACACAAACAGACAAGGTTAATCCTCAAAGAAAAGACCGAAAGGTGTACACATTGAACTAGTCTAAACTGAAGAAAAAAATTGTTCCTTCCTAGCAACAAAAAGACAAGATCTCAGTCAATTGAAACATTCATAAGTTCCCAGCTTACCGGTGGTGCAGGTGATGATGGTTTATCGGACTTAGAGGATTTTCCTTCTTCATTGTTCCCCATGATCACACTATCCATCTAAACTGCTACTCCGTCCAAACTACTACTACATTGCCACTGCCACTCTATTTTATAGATGAAATAAAGCAGTATGTAATGAAGA
Source organism: Moringa oleifera (assembly GCA_021397835.1). NCBI lineage: Eukaryota > Viridiplantae > Streptophyta > Magnoliopsida > Brassicales > Moringaceae > Moringa > Moringa oleifera. The sequence continues at coordinate 3,666,386 of JAJFZO010000065.1, forward strand.
AATAATTGAAACAGAAAATTAAAAGGCTACATGACAATGTAATGCTAATGAGTATAACAAGGAGTCAACAAAAGAGGGCACAACCAGAGAAGCATACCTGCAATCAAAGATTGAGCTTTAGAAAACAGTATTAAGTGGCATCCATGCTGCAAAGATACTTAACCGTAGCTGTTCTAATATAATCAGTACATTTAGCAAACCTTCTAGCTGCTTGCTTAAGTTTCTTCACAGTTTCCAGAGGAGCCACAGCAGTTGAACCCTCCTCACTTACCTATGCCAGACACATTAAAAAGTAAGGATCTGCTAATAAAATACTCCTAAAAGATAAATGTTATTCCTCCTCTTAAAAGGTTGGGAAGGTAAGATGTACCTTCGATTCCATTGAAAGGAATAATGAAACAAGAAAAACATTGTGCGCGATAACCAAATCTAAATTTAGTATCAAGAAAAAAATAAAAATATCAACCTTTCTGTGCCTCCTTGCAGTCACAGTTATTCAAAGCTGCAACATTCCCATAATGATCACAAAGTAGGTGAACCAAAAGATGCTGATCTAATTAGAAAATATGATACAGATCTAAACTGCTGTTCATCAAAACTCTGCTACAGCTACTGCTACTACTGCTGCATCAAAACAGCCACTGCTATTGCTACTGCTACTACTATTGCTAACCCATCTAAACTGCTGCTCTATCCAAACTTCTAATGCTATGCCATTTAAACTGCTTCTCTATCCAAACTGCCACTACTACTCCATCAAAACAGCCATTGCTACTGCTACTCCTATTGCTAATCCATCTAAACTGTTGCTCTATCCAAACTTCTAATGCTACTCCATTTAAACTGCTACTCTATCCAAACTGCCATTACCACTACATTTAAACTGCTACTCTATCCAAACTACTGCATCTATATTGCTACTGCTTGTCCATTTAGAACATGAAATAAAGCATTATATAATGAAGAAATAATTCAAACAGAAAATTAAAAGGTTGCATGACAATGGAACCTTAATGAGCATGACAAAAAGTCTACAACTAAAGGGCACAATCAGTGAAGCAAACCAGCAATCTTCGATTGAGGTCTAGAAAATAGTATTCGCTGCCGATATACTGTAAAGATACTCAACAGTAGCTTCTTTAACATAATCAACACGTTTAGCCACCTTCCAGCTCCTTGCAATAGTTTCTTGATAGTTTCTAGACGAGCAAGAGTAACTAGACCCTCTTCACTAACCTATACCAGATACATTAAAAAGTAAGGATCTGCTAATGAAATCATCCTAAAAGATAAATGTTATTATTCTCCTTTTATGGTGGGAAAGGTGGGATAAAACATGAATTCCATAGAAACGAATATTAAAATTAAAAAAAAAAAAAAAAACATTATACGCAACAACCAAATCTAAATTTAGTATCAAGAAAAAGAATTAACCTGCTGATGCCTCCTTGGGATATGCAATCAGGGCTTTTTAAAGCTACACTTCCATAATGATCACAAAGTAGCTGAACCTATAGATGCTGACTCTAATAAGAAAATACGAAACACATCCAAGCTGCAACTCCATCAAAACTGCCACTGCTACTGCAACTCCAGCAAAACAGCTACTGCAATTGGTACCACTACTCCATGTAAATTCCAACTGCCATTGTTGAAACTAGCACTTCTCAGTTTATCCTGTATTTCAACCCACTTTAGAAGTTAGCATAAATAAAAGTCAAATTAATGCAAATACAGAAACTGAACAGGGACATACCAGCAAAGTAGCATTTTCTCGCCTTATTTTCTCTGATTTTTTTGTGAATTGATTAATTTCAGATTTTAGAGCTACATCTCAGCTGTCAACGTTTCAATTTAGGTGCAAGTTCTTCTGTCCCGCCCTGTATGATAGGAACAGAGGATATTTGCTTCAGATCAGTAGACTTTTGATGCTGGGAGGTTCAAAAAAACAAGAGGCCTCCAAGTATTACTCCTATTATAGAGCAGTTTTCACAAGTTCTTTTCTTTCTTTGATTTGTACCTGCTCCCTCAATCTTGACCTTTTAGCAGATTCACGATTAGACTGTTTCCTCCTCTCCCGTTTCAGCTCTCGCTCGTTCTGAGAAAAAAAAAAAAAAAGACCAAAGCACCAAAAGATACATTTAACTTAGCAATTACCAAAGCAACACATTTACTTCCCTGTTATGCGCATGAACTTCGGGAAACAATACAATTTCACTGTTTGGACAAGTTGAAGAACATTATGGGAAGGAAACAAGTAAAAATAATTCAGACAAAACAGATAAGATTTCCAAGCAGTACCAGTAACCAGGCTTCAGCTGACACAACCGGCACAAGCCTGTGAAACACTAGAACGACTAGACTTAGCATTCATGGTAGAAGGGTTCCGAAGCTCCACTCATGCCAGGAGACATTACAGTTCCAACAGGCTTCCCTGCAATGCTAACAGGAGCAGCAGTTGCAACCAACATCTTTTCAGAACCTCCATTCACTTCCCCAGCAGAAAGCGGAGTAGACTGGTTCTGGTTCTTCCCTTCTGCACCTGTTTGCGCATAGAGTTAGTAACCATAAGCCTGCAAACATGAGAAGTCAACAGCATCCAAATAGAGCTCGGCAATTCCGAGATCAATCTGAATAGGATCATTGTGCTTGCTCGCCATATTCTCGGAAACAATGATAAATAAACAGGCTAGATAAACTTACAGGTAATACAGTAAACTAATTCATCATCAAGATCCTAATTTGGAGGAACTAATCTTTGCTCTTTTCCTAGAAAAAGGTGAAAAACTTGTTGCTGCAATACAATTGATTTTATCAGAACCGTCAATATTTGTTTCTACAGTAGAGTAAGAATATACACTAGTTGATTCTTTGTCCATTACAAGAACTGAAGCATTCTAACATCTCCCTGACTAGAGAACAATTTATGTCAGTAAAGATCAGAACACCAGTTCAACAGGGCAGTTTTATCAATAAACTAACACGTACACGAGTACCATACTGCCTATAACCCCTATTGTGAAGGAAACTTATTCCACTAAGAAAAAATGGTCAGGGAAACTCTGTTGTTGATCCATATATGAAGCTTGGAGGAGTATGGGCTCATACCAATAGCTGGTGTTCCCTCGCGGCTTCTTTTCCTTTTGATTTGATACGTCCGAGCAAAGATGCGCATAGATGAGAAAAAAAGATTTAGCAGCTTTGCGCCTCAACATGCATATACAATATATACAAACTATACTAAAAAACAATTGCTCATAGGAAGAAGTCCTCACCCCAGTTGTATTCCCATCACTTCCATCACTGGAACCTTCAGATTCCACACTGGTCATGCAGAAAGAAGATAGGAAATTAAACAAGTACAAGATAAAGAAGAAACAACCCACTTGAAAGGGCAAATCTCCAAGAAAAGCAGAGGCTAGTTCCACAAACCTCTGTGACAGCCCATGCTCAGCCCCACCTTCAGCACTCTCAACATTACCGTTGCCTATTGACATTGCAAGTCCATCAAATCCTTTCAACCTCTTCATTAAACCACGTTCTGTAGTTCTGAAGACTTTGTTGGAGTATCTGTGCTCAAGGGGTTGCAGCCTGCATCTGCAAAATTATTGTTTATAACACCGACACGTGCCAAGCACTAAAGGCAGCTAGCTTTCCCATTCTCTCACTTAATGCTATCTTAGTCACACTGGTTAAGGCTTAAAAGTGATAGAACCAACAGCTATTCACTTACAACAGGTGACGAGGGAATCCCATGCCCTTGTGAATGTGTACCCGGATAAAGGAGAGGGAAAAGATAAGTATAATAGAAATCTTTGGCATATCTATAATTTAACTTTGTCCTTCGGACACAATGTGCAGCCATCACAATTAGTGAACACATCTTTCACCAAACAAAATAAGCTTGGCGCAATCGGCATCTAGGACTTGTCAGTCATATCCAAAAGATGTTTGGTAAACTCTGTTCACTTTGTAAAAGGCACTGGGTGTGTTCAATTTGCATTGAGCGTTAACTTTGGACACTAGAAATTAACCTATTATCCTAAGCGTCATAAATCAAAGTGAAAATCTTACAAACTTTCTTACAAATGTGAACCCAACCAAGAAATAGTGAAAGCAAGCTTACCAGAGAAACTGAAGGATGCGCATAAACTCCTCCATGAGAATAGATTGCTGCATAAGGTGCGCCATAAGGTGGCATCATAGGCTGGAAGGAGGACTGTGTTAAGATACAAAACTTGCATACAATCTACTGAATGTATTTATTAGCACATGAAACAAAGCTTTAATCAATACCTGCAGTGGGCCCCAGGTATATGTAACAATTGTAGTGTAACAGAGAACAGAGAACTAAGTACAAGAATAAAGTAGATAAACCTGCATGGCAGCCCAATCAGGATACACATGAATATTGGTTTGATCCTGTCAATAGAAAAGGATTGACCAATATTCAGACTCAAAGAGAAAGGGTTAATCCTCAAAGAAAAGACCAACAGGTGTACACATTGAACTAGTCTAAACTGAAGAAAAAAATTGTACCTTCCTAGCAACAAAAGGACAAGATCTCAGTTAGCTGAAACATTCACAAGTTCCCAGTTTATCGGTGGTGCAGGTGATGATGATTTATCGGACTTAGAGGATTTTACTTCTTCATTGTTCCCCATGATCACATTATCCATCTAAATTGCCACTCTATTCAAACTACTGCTACTATGCTGCCACTGCTACTCTATTTTATAGATGAAATAAAGCAGTATGCAATAAAGAAATAATTGAAATAGAAAACACTATTGCTACCACTCTATCAGGATTAGTGCTACTATTACTGCTACAGCTAAATCACTACTATTGCTACCACTATTGCTACTGCTAGATTAGTGCTACAGTTATTACTAAATTATTGCTAGTGCTAATACTACTAGATTATTACTACTACTAGTGCTAGATTATTGCTACACCTACTACTGCTGCTGCTAAACAATGAAAGAACATATCATTTTGGAGCATAAAAAATATTGCTGATAAAGGTGGTATTTTTCCATGATATAAGTATCTACAAGGGATGGTAGAATCCTCCCTTATAATCTTCCAAGCTCTTAAATCTGCACCTAAAAAGATATTAAGTAAAAACTCAATAAAGAAATCTTCCCTAGATGTATGATCTCTCTACATGTTGATGTGATTAATTAATCAGCATCTCTACAACTACTTAAGAGAAGCAATCATAATTTCTATTTATTAGGATCTCTAATTAACATCAGTAGCCTTGACACTATCTTTCTCTTTCTAGTTTACCCGCATATTATTAATTTCATTTTCAAGATGAGACATTATACTATTAATTTTATCACAATCATCAAAATCATGATTAACATTAAAAAATCTATAATGAAATAAGTAACTTACGAATCTTGGTAATAATTTCTTAAAGACAAACCATTCTAAATAGGTTTTTGAGTAAAGGACCAGCAAGGTCCAGCCTTTTGTTTCCATGATAATCCCTATCATTTTCTGCACTCCGGCCAAGTGCATAAAGAAGAAGCTAGTGAATGATATATGTGAAAATAACACTATAAAAGACTCAAAAGCCATTAGAATTCAACTCAGCATTCAAAAAGGCCAAATGTATCCAAAATAATAAGCTTTCTTTGTCTCACAAAAATCTCCGGTATAAATATGAGGTAGCATTTCCTTTTGAAGGGTCCCTTTGGCATATTTGTCACAAAGGCACAGAAAGGGCTCTGCATTATCACTTCAACATCCAAAATACCAAATCTTATTATTGAATAAGTATCAAAATAATTTCATCCCAATATCTTGAACAATACAGCAGAATGGAGAAAAAAGATAAAAAATTTAGCATGGACAAACAACATAATACTGCCAAAATTACACATCAATAGATCAATACAAATAGTAGAATTAGATTTCTTCCTTTCATTACCTTCCAGCCACATGATCCTACTTGCAGCCACATGACCCTGAAAAGATAACAAAAATGCTATTGAGGAGGAAGAAAAAATGTACCAACAATAAAATTCGAGAAGGATATCGACTAACCCTGTGCAAAAAAGCAAATAAGAAAACCTCCAATTTAGTCCTCACATAATCATCATTTACTTGAAAGTAACACTATGGATTTAGAGATGTGCCTACTTATTTGTCATTTCAAAATCACAAAAAAAAAAATAATAATAAAATAAAACCAAAAAAACATGTCAATCACTAAGGTCATATGCCAATAACCTTAAATTGATATTCAAGTAATCAAAAAGGAAAATCCAACAACTACTATTGCTACTCCATCAAAACAGCTGCTGCTACTGCTACACCATATAAACTCCTACTGCCATTGCTAATCAATCTAAACTATTACTCTACCCAAACTGCTGCTGCTACACTACTACTGCTACTTTATTTAAACTGCTAGTCTTCCAAACTGCAACTACCATACTGCTACTGCTACTATATTTAATATATAAAATAAAGCATTAAGTAATGAAGAGATAATTCAAACAGAAAATTAAAAGGCTGCATGACAATAGAACCTTAATGAGCATGGCAAAGAGTCTACAACTGAGGGCACAACTAATGAAGCAAACCTGCAATTGAAGATTGAGCTCTAGAAAATAGTATTCGCTGGTATCCATACTGTAAAGACACTCAGCAGTAGCCTCTTTAACATAATCAACACATTTAGCCAACTTCCAAATACTAGCAATAGTTTTTTGACAGTTTCTAGACGAGAAAGAGTAATTAGACCCTCTTCACTAGCCTATACTAGATAAATCAAAAAGTAAGGATCTGCTAATAAAATCCTCCTAAAAGATAAATGTTATTATTCTCCTTCTATGGTGACGAACGTGGGATAAAATGTGCATTCCATAGGAACAAATATTAAAATAAGAAAAACATTATACGCAATAACCAAATCTAAATTTAGTATCAGGAAAAAGAATTAACCTTCTGGGGCCTCCTTGGGATATGCAATCAGTGCTTTTTCAAAGCTACACATTTTCATAATGATCACAAAGTAGCTGAACCTATAGATGCTAACTCTAATAAGAAAATACGAAACATATCTAAGCTGCTACTCCATCAAAACTGCTACTGCTACTGCTACTGCAACTGCAACTCCAGCAAAACAACTACTGCAATTGGTACTGCTAATCTATGTAAACTCCCACTGCTATTGTTGAAACTAGTACTTTTCAATTTCTCCTGTATTTCAAGCCACTTTAGAAGTTAGCATAACTAAAAATCAAATTAATGCAATTACAGAAACTGAACAGGGACATACCAGAAAATTAGCATTTTTTCGCCTTATTTTCTTTGATTTTTCAGTGAATTGATTAATTTCAGATTTTAGACTTACATCCTCAGCTGTCAGCTATTCAACTTTATGTGCAAGTTCTTCGTTCTCAACCTGTATGACAAGAATAGAGAATATTTGCTTTGCTTCAGATCAGTAGACTTTCGATGCGGGAGGTTCAAAAATACAAGTGGCCTCCAAGTATTACTCCTATTATAGAGCAGTTTTCACAAGTTCTTTTCTTTCTTTGATTTGTACCTTCTTCCTCAATCTTGACTTTTTAGCAGATTCACAATTAGACAGTTTTCTCCTCTCCTGTTTCAGCTCTCGCTCATTCTGAGAGAAAGAGGAAAAAAAAAAAAGCAAAGCATCAAAAGTTACATATTACTTAGCAATTACCAAAGCAACGCATATACTTCCCTGTTATGCGCATGAACTTCGGGAAACAATACAATTTCATTGTTTGGACAAGTTCAAAAACATTATGGGAAGGAAACAAGAAAAAATAATTCAGACAGAACAGATAAGATTTGCAAGCAGTACCGGTAACCAGGCTTCAGCTGGCATAATTGGCACAAACCTGTGAAACATTAGAAGAACTAGACTTAACTTTCATGGCAGAACGGTTCCCGAAGCTCCACTCATGCCAGGAGACATTACAGTTCCAACAGGCTTTCCTGCAATGCTAACAGGAGCAGCAGTTGCAACCAACATCTTTTCAGAACCTCCATTCACTTCCCCAGCAGAGTGTGGAGTAGACTGGTTCTGGTTCTTCCCTTTTACATCTGTTTGTGAATAGATTTAGTAACCATAAGCCTGCAAACATGATAAGTCAACAGCATCCAAATAGAGCTCGGCAATTCTGAGATCAATCTGAATAAGATCATTGTGCTTGCTCGCCATATTCTCAAAAATAATCACGAATAAACAGGCTAGATAAACTTACAGGTAATACAGTAAACTAATTATTCATCAAGATCCTAATTTGGAGGAACTAATCTTTGCTCTTTTCCTAGAAAAATGTGAAAAACTTGTTGCTGCAATACAATTTTATTTCATGTTTATTTGATTTTATCAGAACCGTCAATATTTGTTTCTACTGTAAAGTAAGAATATACACTAGTTGATTCTTTGTCCACTACAAGAGTTGAAGAATTCTAACATCTCTCTGAGTAGAGAACAATTTATGTCAGTAAAGATCAGAACACCAGTTCAACAGGGTAGTTTTATCAATAAACTAACACGTACACGAGTACCATGCTGCCTATAACCCCTATTGTGAAGGAAACTTATGCCATTAAGAAAAAATGGTCAGGGAAACTCTATTGTTGATCCCTATATGAAGCTTGGAGGAGTATGGGCTCATACCTATAGCTGGTGTTCCCTCGCGGCTTCTTTTCCTTTTGGTTTGATCCGTCTGAGTAAAGATGGGCATAGATGAGAAAAAAAGATTTAGTATTTAGTAGTTTTGCGCCCCAGCATGCATACACAATATATGTACACACTATACTAAAAAACAATTGCTCATAGGATTGTCCTCACCCCAGTTGTATTCCCATCACTTCCATCACTGGAACCTTCAGTTTCCACACTGATCATGCAGAAAAAAGATAAGAAATTAAACAAGTACAAGATAAAGAAGAAACAACCCACTTGAAAGGGCAAATCTCTAAGAAAAGCAGAGGCTAGTTCCACAAACCTCTGTGACAGCCCATGTCCAGCCCCACCTTCAGCACTCTCAACATTACCGTTGCCTATTGACATTGCAAGTCCATCAAATCCTTTCAACCTCTTCATTAAACCACGTTCTGTATTTCCTGAAGACTTTGTTGGAGTATCTGTGCTCAAGGGGTTGCAGCCTGCATCTGCAAAATTATTGTATATAACACCAACATGTGCCAAGCACTAAAGGCAGCTAGCTTCCCTATTCTCTCACTTAATGCTATCTTAGTCACATTCGTTAAGGCTTAAAAGTGATAGAACCAACAGCTATTCACTTACAACAGGTGACGAGGGAATCCCATGCCCTTGTGAATGTGTACCCTGATAAAGGAGAGGGAAAAGATAAGTATAATATAAATCTTTGGTATATCTATAATTTTAACTCTGTCCTTCAGATTCAATGTGCAGCCATTACAATTAGTGAGCACTTCTTTCACCAAACAAAATAAGCTTGGTGCAATCAGCATCTGGGACTTCTCAGTCATATCCAAAAGATATTTGGTAAACTCTGTTCACTTTGTAAAAGGCACTGGGTGCATTCAATTTGCATTGAACGTTAACTTTGGACACCAGAAATTAACCTATTATCCCAAGAGTCATAAATCAAAGCGAAAATCTTACAAAATTTCTTACAAATGTGAACCTAACCAAGAAATAGTAAAAGTAAGCTTACCTGAGAAACTGCAGGATGCGCATAAACTCCTCAATGAGAATTAGATTGCTGCATAAGGTGCGCCATAAGGTGGCATCATAGGCTGGAAGGAGGACTGTGTTGAGATACAAAATTTGCCTACTATCTACTGAATGTATTTATTAGCACATGAAATAACAAAGCTTTAATCAATACCTGCGGTGGGCCCCACATATAGGGGTGGGGAGCATGACCAGATGTTACAGCTGAATTGTAATAAGGTGGAATAAGGACTCTGGGGCCAAAATATGCCTTGAAAAGAAACATAAAAAGTTTCAATAACTCTAATTATTTTCATGAGAAACAAAGATCTTTTTAGTGTTTAAGCTAAACAAGTATATTTCACAATTGTAGCAAAATAGAGAACTAAGTGCATGAATAAAGTAGATAAACCTGCATGGCAGCCCAATCAGGATACACATGAACCAATATTCAGACACAAACAGAAAAGGTTAATCCTCAAACAAAAGACCAACAGATGTACACATTGAACTTGTCTAAACTGAAGAAAAAAATTGTTTGTTCATAGCAACAAAAAGACAAGATCTCAGTTAGCTGAAACATTCACAAGTTCCCAGCTTACCGGTGGTGCAGGTGATTATGATTTATCGGACTTAGAGGATTTTCCTTCTTCATTGTTCCCCATGATCACACTATCCATCTAAATTGCTACTCTATCCAAACTATTGCACTGCTATTCTATTTTATAGATGAAATAAAGCATTATGTAATAAAGAAATAATTGAAACAAAAAATTAAAAGGTTGCATGACAATGTAATGTTAATGAGTATAACAAGAAGTCAACAAAAGAGGGCACAACCAGTGAAGCATACCTGCAAGCAAAGATTGAGCTCTAGAAAATAGTATTAAGTGGTATCCATGCTGCAAAGATACTTAACTGTAGCTGTTCTAATAATCAATACATTTAGCAAACCTTTTAGCTGCTTGCTCAAATTTCTTGACAATTTCCAAAGGAGCCTTGGTTAAACCCTCACTAATCTATGTCAGACACATTAAAAAGTAAGGATCTGCTAATAAAATACTCCTAAAAGATAAATGTTATTCTTCCCCTTAAAAAATTGAGAAGGTAAGATGTACCTTTGATTCCATTGAAGGGAATATTGAAATAAGAAAAACATTGTGTACAATACCAAATCAAAATTTAGTATCAGGAAAGGAAAAAGAAAATCAACCTTTTGGTGCCTCCTCCCATTCAGGTGAACCAAAAGATACCAATCTAGTTAGAAAATATGATACAGATCTAAACAGCTACTGCATCAAAACAGCCACTGCTACTACTATTGCTAATCCATCTAAACAGCTGCTCTATCCAAACTCTAATGCTACTCAATTTAAACTGCTTCTCTATCCAAACTGCCACTACTACTACATTTAAACTGCTACTACTACTCCATCAAAACAGCTACTGCTACTGCTCCTCCTATTGCTAATCCATCTAAACTGTTGCTCTATCCAAACTTCTAATGCTACTCCATTTAAACTGCTATTCTATCCAAACAATCACTACTACTCCATTTAAACTGCTATTCTATCCAAACAATCACTACTACTCCATTTAAACTGCTACTCTATCCAAACTGCTGCTTCTATACTGCTGCTGTTACTCTATCCAAACTACTGCTGCTATATTGCTACTGCTTGTCCATTTAGCACATGAAATAAAGCATTATATAATTAAGAAATAATTCAAACAGAAAATTAAAAGGCTGCATGAAAATGGAACCTTAATGAGCATGAAAAAGAGTCTACAACTAAGGGCACAACCAGTGAAGTAAACCTGCAATTGAAGATTGAGCTCTAGAAAATAGTATTCGCTGGTATCCATACTGTAAAGATACTCAACAGTAGCTTCTTTAACATAATCAACACATTTAGCCACCTTCCAGCTACTTGCAATAGTTTCTTGACAGTTTCTAGATGAGCAAGAGTAATTAGACCCTCTTCACTAACCTATACTAGATAAATCAAAAAGTAAGGATCTGCTAATAAAATCCTCCTAAAAGATAAATGTTATTATTCTCCTTCTATGGTGACGAATGCAGGATAAAAAGTGCATTCCATAGGAACAAATATTAAAATAAGAAAAACATTATACGCAATAACCAAATCTAAATTTAGTAACAGGAAAAAGAATTAACCTTCTGGGGCCTCCTTGGGATATGCAATCAGTGCTTTTTCAAAACTACACATTTTCATAATGATCACAAAGTAGCTGAACCTATAGATGCTGACTCTAATAAGAAAATACAAAACATGTCTAAGCCGTTACTCCATCAAAACTGCTACTGCTACTGCTACTGCAACTCCAGCAAAATAACTACTGCAATTAGTACTGCTACTCTATGCAAACTCCCACTGCTATTGTTGAATCTAGCACTTTTCAATTTCTCCTGTATTTCAAGCCACTTTAAAAGCTAGTATAAATAAAAATCAAATTAATGCAATTACAGAAACTGAACAGGGACATACCAGCAAAGTAGCATTTTCTCACCTTATTTTCTCTGATTTTTTTGTGAATTGATTAATTTCAGATTTTAGAGCTACATCTCAGCTGTCAACGTTTCAATTTAGGTGCAAGTTCTTCTGTCCCGCCCTGTATGATAGGAACAGAGGATATTGGCTTCAGATCAGCAGACTTTTGATGCTGGGAGGTTCAAAAAAACAAGTGGCGTCCAAGTATTACTCCTATTATAGAGCAGTTTTCACAAGTTCTTTTCTTTCTTTGATTTGTACCTGCTCCCTCAATCTTGACCTTTTAGCAGATTCACGATTAGACTGTTTCTTCCTCTCCCGTTTCAGCTCTCGCTCGTTCTGAGGAAAAAAAAAAAAAAAAGCAAAGCACCAAAAGATACATTTAACTTAGCAATTACCAAAGCCACACGTTTACTTCCCTGCTATGCGCATGAACATTGGGAAACAATACAATTTCACTGTTCGGACAAGTTGAAGAACATTATGGGAAGGAAACAAGTAAAAATAATTCAGACAAAACAAATAAGATTTGCAAGCAGTACCAGTAACCAGGCTTCAGCTGGCACAACCGGCACAAGCCTGTGAAACACTAGAAGGACTAGACTTAGCATTCATGGTAGAAGGGTTCCGAAGCTCCACTCATGCCAGGAGACATTACAGTTCCAACAGGCTTCCCTGCAATGCTAACAGGAGCAGCAGTTGCAACCAACATCTTTTCAGAACCTCCATTCACTTCCCCAGCAGAAAGCGGAGTAGACTGGTTCTGGTTCTTCCCTTCTACACCTGTTTGTGCATAGAGTTAGTAACCAAAAGCCTGCAAACATGAGAAGTCAACAGCATCCAAATAGAGCTCGGCAATTCCGAGATCAATATGAATAAGTTCATTGTGCTTGCTCGCCATATTCTCGGAAATAATGACAAATAAACAGGCTAGATAAACTTACAGGTAATACAGTAAACTAATTCATCATCAAGATCCTAATTTGGAGGAACTAATCTTTGCTCTTTTCCTAGAAAAAGGTGAAAAACTTGTTGCTGCAATACAATTTTATTTCATGTTTATTTGATTTTATCATAACCGTCAATATTTGTTTCTACAGTAGAGTAAGAATATACACTAGTCGATTCTTTGTCCATTACAAGAACTGAAGCATTCTAACATCTCCATGACTAGAGAACAATTTATGTCAGTAAAGATCAGAACACCAGTTCAACAGGGCAGTTTTATCAATAAACTAACACGTACACGAGTACCATGCTGCCTATAACCGCTATTGTGAAGGAAACTTATGCCACTAAGAAAAAATGGTCAGGGAAACTCTGTTATTGATCCATACATGAAGCTTGGAGGAGTATGGGCTCATACCAATAGCTGGTGTTCCCTCGCGGCTTCTTTTCCTTTTGATTTGATACGTCCGAGCAAAGATGCGCATAGATGAGAAAAAAAGATTTAGCAGTTTCGCGCCTCAACATGCATATACAATATATACAAACTATACTAAAAAACAATTGCTCATAGGAAGAAGTCCTCACCCCAGTTGTATTCCCATCACTTCCATCACTGGAACCTTCAGATTCCACACTGGTCATGCAGAAAAAAGATAGGAAATTAAACAAGTACAAGATAAAGAAGAAACAACCCACTTGAAAGTGCAAATCTCCAAGAAAAGCAGAGGCTAGTTCCACAAACCTCTGTGACAGCCCATGCTCAGCCCCACCTTCAACACTCTCAACATTACCGTTGCCTATTGACATTGCAAGTCCATCAAATCCTTTCAACCTCTTCATTAAACCACGTTCTGTAGTTCCTGAAGACTTTGTTGGAGTATCTGTGCTCAAGGGGTTGCAGCCTGCATCTGCAAAATTATTGTATATAACACCGACACGTGCCAAGCACTAAAAGAAGCTAGCTTTCCCATTCTCTCACTTAATGCTATCTTAGTCACACTGGTTAAGGCTTAAAAGTGACAGAACCAACAGCTGTTCACTTACAACAGGTGACGAGGGAATCCCATGCCCTTGTGAATGTGTACCCGGATAAAGGAGAGGGAAAAGGTAAGTATAATAGAAATCTTTGGCATATCTATAATTTAACTTTGTCCTTCGGACACAATGTGCAGCCATCACAATTAGTGAACACATCTTTCACCAAACAAAATAAGCTTGGTGCAATCGGCATCTAGGACTTGTCAGTCATATCCAAAAGATGTTTGGTAAACTCTGTTCACTTTGTAAAAGGCACTGGGTGCGTTCAATTTGCATTGAACGTTAACTTTGGACACTAGAAATTAACCTATTATCCTAAGCGTCATAAATCAAAGTGAAAATCTTACAAAATTTCTTACAAATGTGAACCTAACCAAGAAATAGTGAAAGTAAGCTTACCAGAGAAACTGCAGGATGTGCATAAACTCCTCCATGAGAATAGATTGCTGCATAAGGTGCGCCATAAGGTGGCATCATAGGCTGGACGGAGGACTGTGTTAAGATACAAAACTTGCATACTATCTACTGAATGTATTTATTAGCACATGAAACAAAGCTTTAACCAATACCAGCGGTGCGCCCCACATATAGGGTTGGGGAGCATGTCCGGATGCTACAACTGAATTGTAATAAGGTGGAATAGGGACTCTGGGGCCATAATATGCCTTGAAATGAAACATAAAAAGTTTCAGTAAATCTAATTAGTTTCATGAGAAGCAAAGATCTTTTTAGTGTTTAAGCTAAACAAGTATATGTAACAATTGTAGCAAAACAGAGAACTAAGTGCATGAATAAAGTAGATAAACCTGCATGGCAGCCCAATCAGGATACACATGAATACTGGTCCGATCCTGTGAATAGAAAAGGATTGACCAATATTCAGACACAAACAGAAAAGGTTAATCCTCAAAGAAAAGACCAACAGGTGTACACATTGAACTTGTCTAAACTGATGAAAAAATTGTTCCTTCCTAGCAACAAAAAGACAAGATCTCAGTTAGCTGAAACATTCATAAGTTCCCAGCTTACCGGTGGTGCAGGTGATGATGATTTATCAGACTTAGAGGATTTTCCTTCTTCATGTTCCCCATGATCACACTATCCATCTAAACTGCTACTCCATCCAAACTACTACTACTATACTGCCACTGCTACTCTATTTTATAGATGAAATAAAGCATTTATGTAATGAAGAAATAACTGATACAGGAAATTAAAAGGCTGCATGACAATGTAATGTTAATGATTATAACAAAAGAGGGCACAACCAGTGAAGCATACCTGCAACCAAAGATTGAGCTCTAGAAAATAGTATTCACAACAACCTCCTGTAATGATCATTAATCCAAGAACAGTTATGTATTATCAATGATTACCAGAAGAAGCGTTCACAGACGCAATGTTTTTTCCCAAGAAAGTAAGGAATCAAATGCAAACAAGTATAGAGTACCCTGTAGCTACAACAGAATTCTGATATTATAGAAATCAATATACCAGTGATTTGGTTAACTTGAAATTCAGGTTGAGTACTAAAAGCATATTCGGCCTAGTCATAAAATTCTCAATACTTCGAGTGATCTTTCAGGATTTTTATTCCATTATTTGGACCAAACAAATAAAGAAACCAAATTAGGACTCGCAGATGGCCAAGATGACAAGAGCAGCAAACAATTTAAGCAAGGTCCTGGGTTTTCCGCTGATTCCAAACTTCAAAGCTATGGTAGTTTCATGATAATCTAAACACAAAGAGAACGAAAAATCTATACACAGAGAGAATGACAAATAAAAAGGGCCCAATTCATGAGAAACCAGAAAAAAAAAAAGAAAACTAGAGCATTGAAATCAGACCTGGCAGATGAACATTTGGATCCCACTCTCAAGCAAAAGAGTTCTTCTTCCCCACTTGTCGACGCAGATAATGGAAATAATGGTTGTGGTGGCATTAAGGACACCAGTAATCAAAGAGGACACGAGGGAAGCGTTGTTCCCCAACCCCATGGTCTAGAACAGAGCCAGAGCGTAGAAGATGAAGACGTTCATGCCAGTGAGCTGCTGGAAGAAGAGTATGAAGAAGGCGAAAGTGAGCTGCGGCCTGTACTTCCTTCTAAACAGTTTGAACCATGGGTGCTTGACCTCCTCGGAAGCTTCACTGGCGACGACCATGTCGTTGAACTCCTCGTCGATGTTGGGCATGCCACCAATTTTGATGAGCAGAGCAGCTCCTTGGCCTCGTCGTTTTGGCCACATTCGATCAATGAGTTGGGTGTTTCAGAGAGACCGAGTGGGGAGATGATGATGATGAGAGGGGGGACGAAGGCACCTCCCAAACTCAGTCTATGCAATTTACAGTGTGAGCACGCAACGGTCATATTTTGAATTTCGAAAATGAGCATAACGGCAATGGTCCAGCGTTGAGCATTTTGCGATTGGTAAGAAAACGCTCCTGCATGCGCGCACTTGACCTTTCCCCACCGATTCGGGTTGAATATCCTAAAGCATATTCGGATCAAATGTTTGCGATGGCATTAACGATACTAGTAATCAAAGAGGCAATGAGAGAAGCGTTGTTCCGGACGCCATCGTCTTGAACAGAACCGGATTGTAGAAGATGGAGACGTTCATGCTGGTGAGCTGCTGGAAGAAGGGGATGAAGAAGGCGAAAATGAGCTGCCGGCCGTACTTCCTTCTAAACAGATTGAAGCATGGGTGATTGCTCTCCTTGAAAGCTTCACTGGCGACGACCAAGCCGTTGAACGCCTCGTCGAAGTTGGGAATGCCACGAATTTTGATGAGCAGAGCAGCTCCTTGGCCTCGTCGTTGTGGCCACGTTCGATCAATGAGTTGAGTGTTTCAGAGAGACCGACAGCGCAGATGATGATGATGAGAGCGGGGACGAAGGCACCTCCCATCCCAAAGTCAGTCCATGCAATTACAGTATGAGCACGCAACGGTCATATTCCCGTTATAAACAAATTGATTTCGAAAGTGAACGTAACGGCACTGGTCCAGCGTTGAGCATTTGCCATTGTAAGAAACGCTCATGCATGCCCGCGCACGTGATCTTTTCCCATCGGTTCGAGTCTCATCCTTCAAGCCATGCCTTCTTCCCTTCATAGAAACGGCCTTGGTCCAGCGAGGCAAGGCTACTGCAGGCAGTCAATGGGTGTATTGGTAAATAAAAATGGCTGGGTCAGATCGAAGTGCTATTTCTTTTTGACGGAAGTTTTTGACGGGGCATTAACAATTTAAAAGCTTTTGTTTTTTTTTTGTTGAAAATAGTCAACGGGTAAGTTAGCAAAGAAAATAGTCAATGGGAGAGGACAAACATTTTTAGATATCCGGCCAATCCCATGGATTAAACTTCTCAAAAGTTTGAAGTAAATTATATAATAATTATATAAAAAAACATATCATTAACATATTACAGGAAAATATATTTTTTAAAAAAATTAAAAAAATTAAAAATATCCAACAAAATTAATGTACGTAAAAAAGCTTTTTAAAAAAATTAAAGTAATTTTAAAAAATTGAAAAAAGAGTAAAAAATCCAACAAAAATGAGAACAATACATATAAAAGACAATAATAAAAAGTAAAACTTATAAAACAAAAAAATAAATTTTATTTAAAAGAAAACAGGAAAAATTAAAATAATATAAAATTAAAATTAAAATGATATTAATTAATATACATATTAAAAGTGTAAATTTATAAGTCAAAATAGCATGTATCTTTGGAAGAAAGAAAAAAAGAGAAAATAAAAATATAAAAATTTATTTGTTATTTTGTAAAACTAATGTTGTCAAAGATGATAATAAAAAAATATTTTATGTATTTAAAATTTATATTTTTTATTATTGAGAGTGGAGGAAAAGATAAAATTATTTCAAATGAATTTGTAACTTAAAATAACTTATTTTTTAGAATCAAGAGAAAAAGATGAGAAAAAAATATATGAAATTATTTTCTCAAGTAATCATAAAGACATTATTCAATTTTTTTTTATAAAATCAAAAAATTCTAAAAATCTAAAAAGTACAAAAAATAAAAGAACTAAAAATACATAATAAAATGAAAAAATCTAATTTTTTTTTAAAAAATCAAAGTAACTAAAAAATAGACATAAAGAATAAAAATTAACAAAATAAAACAATATATATATATATAATAGTAAAGAAATAAAACTCTTTGTAAAGTAAGAAATAGATTTTATGAGAAAATGAATAAAATAAAATAAAATGAAACATCAAAAATACAATATATTAAAGAAACTCCTATGCCTCATCATTTGAGAAATTCAAAGATTAATGATCTCACGGTTCATGGTGACAGAGAATGAGACAATGATATTCTAAATGATATTTTTGATAATAAGGATATTACGATTATCATTAGCATACCATTGATCCAGTTACTATTAGAGGTCAACAGATTTGACATTATAGCGAAAATTTAGTAAAGATGGAATATCATATGGCTATGAATAATCTCTTAAAGTTGAATTCTCTATGTGTTCCTGGTAGGTGATGTGAGTTTATGTATGTCTCTTAAAGTAAAATCTTTCTTATGGAGCGCTTGTCGAGGTCGTCTTCCAAAGAGAAATAGTCTCTAAGCTAGAGGCTTTCAAGTTCCTTCAACATGTCTTATGTGTTCATTGAAAGTTAAGATTCTTGGCATATGATTTTTTCATATCAATTTTCTCAAAGTTGCTAGGTAGAGGTAAGATTGTCAAGTAGTGGATGATTGTACCATGGATGCAGAAGATTTCATGGACTGAGTTTTTAATGTGTTAGAGAAAGTGAGTGAGTTTAAGTAAGGTAAATTTACTATGTTATTGTGGAACATATGGAGGAATAAGAATGATAAATTTTAGAATAATCAGTTTTACCTAGCTTTCCAAACCTTCTTATTTGCGATGGAAAGTTTAGATGACTGGTTAGAGGCAAAGAAATCTGATATGGAGCCCATAATGAATAATGATTGTGAAGGTATGTGTAATAATTGGCATAAACCCCCTAGAGGGGTTTTAAAATATAATGTTGATATTGCTCTATCATCCTCATGTAATATGATTGGTTTAGGCATGGTGTTGCAAAATGAGGAAGGATCTTTTATTGCTTGTTGAATGCTTCCTATTGTAGGTTTTTTGTTTACTAAAGAGGTTGAAGCAGTAGAATTATTTGTAGCAATTTCTTGGGCACGTAGCATGAAATTTGATATTATGAATTGTATTGCTACTACTCTTACTATGACATGTACTGAGATGCATCATTAAAAAAGTTTTTTTAAGAAAAAAAGATTTTTATTTTTAAAATGATGAAAAAGAGAAACTTTGCTAAAGTTGTTGGAAAGATT
This sequence comes from Moringa oleifera, assembly GCA_021397835.1. NCBI lineage: Eukaryota > Viridiplantae > Streptophyta > Magnoliopsida > Brassicales > Moringaceae > Moringa > Moringa oleifera. Next base: position 3,685,945 of record JAJFZO010000065.1, read on the forward strand.
TATCATTATAGAATTCATTATTGATCACTATCATGTATATTATTTAGTGAGAGAATTATATTTAATAATTACAATAATTATTTTATTTTATTTATCATATTTATTTATTAACATTTTATTATAAATGACATTTTTACATATTTGTTTGACATAAAAACTTTGATATACAAACCATGGATGCAAATAATTCAAGACAAGGCAAAGATGAGATATTTTCTTTAACAAGTTTTCTATCCTTTACTTGTGTATTGGATTAATAAAAGTACATATATAACAATACTGCAAAAGAACAGTTTATATTAAACATGCTGATTTTGATAAAATTAAAAAATATATAATATAAATAAACCAAAAGTTATGTCACACAAAACTTCGACATTTACTTTTTTCTCAAAATTTTAACTTTAAAAATTGTTCAAACAAATTTTGGTCTATGGATTGTGTTCAAATTAGATTTTAATTCAAAACAATAGTAAAAAATTAAAAATATTTTCATTTTATTTCAAATTCATCGTTTAAATTTGAATATTTTTTTTTTACTCATGAGCTATTTTTTACGAATAAATTTTTTACCATATACATTTTCTCAAAAATTATTTTTAATATTTAAAAAGTTTTTATTTTTTTTTGATGTTATTGAATATTTCTTCACAAAAAAATTTAAGTCAAAATTTATTAGAAAAGATCTTTAATTTAGATATTTTTAATTTTTAATATTTAAATAAGATTCAATTCGATGGAAATTGATAAATCAAAATTTTTTTTGAGAAATTTATGAAAAATAAATAATTATTAATTTAGATATCTTTTAGGGTTGTTACAAATCTCATAATTTTAATGATTTTTTTTTCATAAACAATACACAAATAGAACGATGTCATATGTTTTCTTTTTTCCTTTTTAAAAATAAAAATAGATATTTCTACATAATTTAAGATATTATTGATGTGATGGAAACTGTTTAAATACCAAAATATAAATGAAAGTTGCATGAAGCATATCAATATTGTTTTATACTTTACTTTAATACCAACAGTAATTAAATATTAATGACTCAAAGTAATAAGCACAACAAATTCATTATAAGATGACAATTGCATTACTTTCACTTTCCGTTATACAAATAATATGAATCATTACTTGAAGCCATAGTTTTCAAATGATGCCCAAAGTGTATTCTTGCTTTATCCTCGAGCCAATCGCATATTGTTGTTTCTAAAATAACAATATTCCTTAATTTTTGTTTGTTTAAGTCTTTTTGCAATCCAAGCAATAATCAAGGGTTTTCTCACCTTAATAATAATAATAATAATAATAATAATAATAATAATAATAATAATAATAGAAACAATGAAATTTTTTCACTTTTATTTTTTAATAAAATTTATCCTTTAAAAGTTTAAAAATATTTTGTATTTTAATAATTAAAGCACTGAGGCATTTATAAGGTAACTATATGACTAACATATTTGCATAATCTTCAAAACATTCTAGAATTTGACATTTTAGATTTCATTAGGTTTTAAAATTGAAAATCTTGAAAAGCAGAGACAAGTACCTCTTGAATTAATAAATTTATATCAACTTTTATTCAAATTCAAAGACTTTTATTGAATATTCTGGAACACCCATGTTTCAAACTTTTTTTTTAAAAAAAATAACTTTAACAACTTTTATTCATCACAAAAAAGTTAAATTAGTTATCTTTCTTATATTATTTACCACAAATAATTTATAGAAAATTATTATCCGATGTGATAAATAAGATGCTTGAACTAACATAGTTAGTATAATTGTGTAAAAAATTAGTGCAAAATATTTTATTTACTTGACTTACCAAAATACTGACCAATCCAATAATATTATAACATTTTAATTTGAATTTTCTTTAAATATTGAAGAATTAAATGAGTGAAAGTAACATTGATAGATTAATAGAGTAATAAATTTGATAATTAAGATTGAGATAAAATCCTTGAAAGCATCAAATCCTACCACTTTAACCTCCATAGTGGATAAAAGAGAATACTTCTTACTCAATGCATCGGCAACAATATTTTTAACGCTAAAGTTGTGCTTGATGGTAAAGTTATAAGATTGTAAAAACTCAACCTGAGCTGGATCTCTCTTGTTTAACTTGTGCTATTGATTGATGAACTTTAATGCTTCATGATTAAAATAAAGAACAAAAGGTTTTGCAAGAAGGTATTGACTCCAATGGTACAAGGTTTTATAAATAGCATACTTCTTGTCATGAGTAGAATACTTCATTTGGTAATTATTACGCTTCTCATTAAAAAAGGAAATAAGCTTTTATTCTTGACTCAAAATAGCACCAATACCAACATTTGAAGCATCACATTCAATATCAAAACCTTTTCAAAATTAGGAAGAATTAAATAAGAGCCTTTGTTACTTTTCTTTTTAACAACTCAAAAGCATCATCAGCTTCACTAATCTACCTGAACTTGTCATCTTTTAAGCATTCGGTATGTCATTAAAGTAAACCACAATAAAAGAACTATTCATGGCTTAAGTATGTGATTCATAAATCGCATGAAAGTACTAGTTGCATTCATCAATCCAATGGCATAACTAACCATTCATATAAACCATTTTTTGTTTCAAATGCCATCTTCATTCATCTTCAGGCCTCATTTTAACTTGATGGTGACCATTTCTCAAATCAATTTTTAAAGAAAATAGATGCATTACATAATTGATTTCGTAAATCATCTAAATTTAAAATTGAGAACTGGTAATTTACTGCAATATTATTGATAGCATAACTATTCACACATACCTTCCAAGAACCATTCTTTTTGGCACTAATAAGGCTAGAGCAGCTCATGGACTCATGCTATCTCGAATCAACCCTTTTTGCATTAACTCATCAACTAGCCTATGAAGCTCTTCATGCTCTTCAGGGCTTGTTCAATAGGTTGCTTTATTAGGAGGAATAGACCCTGAAACAAACTCAATGTGATGTTGAATGTCCTTCAAAGGTGAAAGACCATGTGGAATCTCTTCCGAGATAATATCTTGAAACTCATCTAGAATTGATTTCATGATTTCTGGTGGTTTTTTATGCTGTGCATTCTCCCCTACTACTATAACAACAGAAATAACTCACTCTCTCTAATTCATCCTTGAATTCACCATAGGACACAAGAGAACTAACTCTTTTCCCATAAAAAATGGGAATAAGCACCTTTGAGTTATCTTAATTTCACTCCACTTTTGTAGCCAATACAATTATAAGGATTTTGTTATCCAACTTGAGCTTTTGCACCATCTTTACTGACACTATGTTCTTAAAGCTGACACTATCAATATGATCCCTAAATACACCATGCCATGAAAAGTACATTTGGTGTGAACCATATTCTTTCTCACCAACTTTCATCCTCCGTCACATAGGACACTCTCAAGTTATGGTGCACAACAATGGACATACCATGATCAGCATAGGTCATCTCTTCCTCATCACCATCATGTTTCGGATTATTGTTATCTTCACATCTTTTTCTCCATCACTAACATCCTTAACTAAAGTAACAATACTTTTATTTGGAAATTTAGAAGCAATATGCCCAAAACCATGATACTTGAAACATTTTCTACCACTTAGTGAAAAACCATTTGATACTATCTTACTTTAGAAAGTAGGCTTGGAATTAACTTTATTTGAATATGCTTCTTTGGAACCATACCATGATCCTTTTTCAAACTTCTATTGCTTCTCAACTTTTAAAGCCAACTTGTACACATCATTCAATGGCCAATATGACTGGAGTTGAACCACTTTAGAAATCTCATATTTCAGACCCCTAAGGTATTGAGCTTCAGTTTGCTCTTATGCTTCGACAAGCTCTCTTTTTAGCATTAAATTATCAAATTCTATTATGTACTCCTCCACTGTAAGTTCCTTTTACTTGAAATTATTGATTTTGAGAAAGATATCTTGCCTATAATTGTTAGGCGAGTACTTCTTTTTCGACTCTCTTTTCATCTTTTCCCATGTCATAATCTTATTGTTCCCCTCATGTTCTCTTTGTTTTTTTCATTTTTTTGACCAAAAAGATGCATTCCTTTTGAGTTTGAGTGTAACTAATTTCACTTTTTTATGTTATAATTTTCAATAAACTCAAATAATCTCTCCTTTATTTTAAGTCAATCAATAAAATCATCAACTCCGATTTTACCTTTAAACTCTAGGATGTCTAACTTTTGTCATGCTTGTTTTGCCACTCATCTTATTCTCTATTCCTTACATAATATCTACTCAAGTCTCTCAGGTGAGGAGGGTTTATGGTTTAGAATTTAGAGTTGAGAGTTTAAAGTTCAAAAGTTTAGATTAATGATTTAGGGTTTCGAGTTTGGGGATTATGGTTTAAGATATAAGGTTCAGTGTTAGAGTTTAGGGTTTACGGTTTAAGGGTTTCTAGTTTAATGGTGATGGTGTAAGGTTTAGAGTGTATAGTTCAAGATTTAAGTTTTTGAGTTTAATGGTTAAGTTTGAAGGGTTACCATTTTGGAGTTAAAGTTTAAGGTTTAGGAGTTAGGGTTTATGGTTTTTGGTTGATGATTTAGGATTTAGGATGTATTATATGTTTGGGATTAGGGGCTACAGTTATGGTTTCAAAGTTTTGAGGCTTTGAGTTAGGGTTAGGGTTTAAGGTTTGTGGTTTAGGATTAGGGGCTTAAGTTTAAGCGTTTAGGTTTAAGTTTTCAGGTTTAAGGTACATTTACGGGTTATAGTTTATGGTTTCAAAGTTTCAAGTTTATTTTTTTAGAATTTTAAAGTTAAGGTTAGGGCATTAAGATTTTTTGTTTGGGTTTAGGGTCATATTTTAGGGTTTAGGTTTTTAAGGTTAAAGTTTAAGAGTTAAGGCTTCAAGTTTAAGGTGTAAGTGTTAAAAAATATATATTTTTTTAAGGCTTAAGGGTTTAGTGTTTAGGGTTTAAGGGTTTGGGTTTACAGTTTAGGGTTTAGGAATTGTAATTTAGGATTTGATGTTTGGTGGTTAGGGTTTAATGTTTAGTTCAGGTGTAGGGATTAAGGTTTAGGGGTTAGAGTTTAAAAAATAGGGTTTAAGGGTTAAAGGTTGGGGTTTTTGGATTTAGGGATAAGGTTTACTGGTTAAGGTTTACAGTTATGATTTTATGTTTAGTTGTTTGGGTGTAGGGGTTAAAGGTTAGGGTTTAGGCATCTAGATTTAAGGTTTAGGGGTTAAGGGTTAGGGTTTAAGGTTCACAAGTTAGGTCTAATTTAGGTTAGAATTTAAGGTCTCAGATTTTTGGGTTAGAGATTAGGGTTTTGAATTTAGGGTTTAGGGGTTGAACTTTAGAGTTTAGGGTTTAATATTTATGGCTAAGGGTTAAGGGTTTAAGATTTTAGGGGTTATAGTTTAGTACTTTTGGTGTAAGGGTTAACAGTAAGATTTGAGGTTTAGCTAAGAATTTATGATTTTGAGTTTGAGGGGTGAAGGTTTAGAATCTAGAGTTTAGGGGATATGGGTTTAGAGTTAAAGGGTTAGGGTTTAGAGTTTAAGGGTTACGATTTTATGTTTAATTGTTTGAGTTTAGGGTTTAAGGTTTAAAGGTTAAGGTTTAGGCATCTGGGTTTAAGGTTTAGGGGTTAAGGTTAGGGTTTAAGATTCACAAGTTAGGTCTAGTTTAGGTTAGTCTTTAAGGCCTAAGGTTTACGGGTTAAGGGTTAGGGTTTTAAATTTAGGGTTTAGGGGTTAAGCTCTAGAGTTTAGGGTTTAATATTTATGGCTAAGGGTTAAGGGTTTAGGATTTTAGGGTTTATCATTTAGTACTTTTGGTGTAAGGGTTAACTATAAGATTTGAGGTTTAGTTAAGCATTTATGGTTTTGAGTTTGAGGGTTAAGGTTCAGAATCTAGAGTTTAAAGTTAGCATTTACCATTTAAGGATATGGGTTTAGAGTTAAAAGGGTTAGGATTTAGAGTTTAGTGGCTAGGTTTTGAGGTTAAGTTCAGGGGGTAATAGGTTCCAATGAGGTAAATTTGAAGGGCAAGCATCATTTAGAATTTTTCATAAAATTTAAGATATATATAAAAAAAGTTAATTCATGATATATTGTTGATTTTGATTTTTGATCTAATGTTATTAGATGTAAATTTTTTAATTCAACATAATATAAATTTAGATATATTTTATTTTATAAAATAATTTTATTTATTAGTTATAGTATAACATAATTTTTTTAAAAATAAAATCATACAAGTATGATCAAAACAAATGATATTTATAAGATTATAACTTATAGATCCGTTTGATGATTTTGAGTAGTAATATACATTATTCAAGTTTTCATATCATATAATTCAGAAATAATTGTATCAAATTATATACAAAATTTAAATTCTCCATATTTTTTATATACGTAATTGTTAATATTGAAGAAATGAAGTGGAATCCCCCACATGTATGAGAAAGTGAAGCATTGTGGTATGATAATGGTAATGAAGCAGATAAGTGATTTTGACTAAGGAGTGCAAGGATTATTGGTCGCTTTGGTGCCAATTATGAGTTTCTCGTATGCATAAAATCAAGGCGGTGGACTCTATGTATTATAGGGGCCCATGGAAATACGATGCGTTTTAAGGTGTAAATAGCAATTAACGTACGTGCCATGAAACAGGCTTATTATTTACAATAACAATAAAATAACATTACTTTATTATAGTAGTGGTTAGAAAATATCATAAAAATTAAAATTGAAATAAAAGATGTAACAAAATTTTTATAAATTAATATTTTATAATTTAATATTTTTATTATGAATTTTGATTTGAAAATCATTTTCTTCAAGGTAATCTAAAAAGTCTTTTACACTGACTTTGTTACGATAATTCAAATACTTAATTGTTGTCTTAAGCTTATAGATGTCTTTTTTCATCCAAAAGTTTTATTAATTAATATCTTTTTTAAATTAATAGATTTTATATGATCTCAAATTCTTAAACTAATAATTTATAAAGGTTTTATTTTAATTACTTTTTTAATAAAGTTAAATTAATAACTTGTCATCATTGAAATATTTTCTCAAAATTTTAAGTGTTGGTTTTAAGAATTTTTAATTTTTTTTTTTAGTTTCAATCTGATTACAACCGGATGTGTTTACCAGTGTACCACATTTGACTAATTTAACTTGATATACTATGATATTTTTTAATAAAATATAAGAATGGCTCTCATATAATTATGGATTAGATGGCTTTACAGCAAAAAGGGAGCACTTTCCCCAAAGAGAAAGGGAATGGGATAAAGGAAAGAAACTCACCTGCTTAACTTTTTTTTCATGCCATTTGAACTCAGAATTTTTAGCTGCTTATGTTATCACTTATTGGATAGTGCAAATCATTAAATCTATTGTGTCACTGCATCAAGAGGTGATTTGTCAATAAAGAGTAAAGTTGAGAAAACATGATTATGAGTGTTATTGTCATTAATTAATACTTCTATCACAATCATGACCATATACTCCTCTATTGTTAGTTTGTTTAATTGTCCTGTTTATATAGTGTTCAGTAATGAGAAATTGTTTTTATATGGTTGTTTGTATATTATATTTTATTTTACTTTATGTCAGTAAATGTCTTCATTATTGTACTTTTCATCCATCATTTTTTCTTTTAATTTGGACATTATAGAATAATTTATTTAAAAAAATTGGGTGAGAAAAGAAGACATCATTATATTCTTTAGATTCTTATATTGATTTTCAGTACCAGAAATTAAAAGTTGCAAATTATTAAATTTGTTTGGATAAAATATTAATAAAAACTTTATATTAAATTTATTCTTATTTATTTTTTCACTAGTTGAATTAATATTGTATTCAAAATTTTAATTTAAACTCATTACCATTTATATGATTTACAACTAGTTTTACGATATGCCCAATTTAATTATATATATTATTTAAGATATATATTAATTAATAGTGTTTTGATCATTGAAATGTCTTTAACATATGTTTAAATGATTATAAAAAATTAATAATAATTTACTTACTAAAATATCTAAAATTGCAACTAAAATAAATTTTATACTCTATTTAAACAATTTTTAATTGATGAATTTTTAAATCAGTTTAAATTTTTAATATTTTATATATTTAAAAAAATATTTTAGTACTTAAAAGATTTTGTATTTTTTTTTTGATGGTATGTATTCATTCCAAATTAAAATCTGTTATATAAAATTTTCAAATTTATTATCTTCGATTTTTAAAAATTGTTGACATAATTCAAATTAAATAAAATTAAAATTTATAAAATTAAATCAACTTGAAATTTAAAATTCAAGTTAAAATATGATTTTTTCTTGATATTTGGCCAATTATCTATGAGGCATGAAGTTTATGGGTAAATTTACGTGTCTTATGGTAGGCATTAGTTTAAAGAAATGTTTGGCCAAAAAGAAATTAAATGGTAGAAATTAAAAAAGTTTTCATATGGGAATAATTAACAAGGATTTATTTTTAAACCTATAAATACAAGTTAAGATAAGTAAATATATGTTGCTAAAATATTCACTAATCTAAATCAAGATATATTTTTTTAGAATTTTAATATTTTTGTAGTAAACAATTTTTTTATTAAATTTCAACACTTTCATTTGTTCCACATGCAAGTTAAATGAAACATTTTTCATTTTTCTTGTCATTTTTATCTTTGTAAGTTGTAGATTAGTTACTTTGTTATTTTCTAGTGTATCGTATTTTTTAAGTTTAATTTTTGATAATAAAAAACAAATGGAGTTGTGAAAAAATATTCCCATGGCATCAAAACAAGCAAAAATCTAACCAAAAAAAAAAAAAAGAAAGAAAATGAGAAACATGAAAGAAAATAAACTAACGGTAACCGATCGAAGAATGCAAAAAGATAATCTAAAGTAGATTTTAACTATATTTGGTCTGTTTTACTCACTAATTAATCTTAAAGTAAGTAATGAATCTAATGAGCTAACGTATCTCTCTGATATTCTTATTTTAGGATACGAGAGAAACAAATATCATTATCTTTTAGTAAAATTCATTTTCGAATTTGATTGAATCAGTCAAATACAATTAATTTTAGTTGATTAAATATCTCTTCATTAGATTAATTCATATTCAATTTATTACATTAGTAAATATAATAAATCTCTTAATTATATATGTTCGTTAAATTGTAAATACACTTAAATTGATTAAATACATGTTCACACAAATACTTGGACACTTGGACTATCTCATTGTTAATTGATCAAATTGATAAATTACAATATATTTTAAGTTGATTAAATGTATATTTATTGAATTGTAACTACACTTTATAAATTAATATCTTTTTTAATTAATACATTTTACATGGTGTAAGAAATTATTAATTTATAAAAATTTTATTGTATTTTGTTATTTTGACATTTCTTTTTTTTTTCCCCTTAAGATGTAACTCAAAGATCATACTTTATAAGCTAAGAAAATAAGCCTCATTCATAAATCTCAAAAAAATAATCACAATATTAAGCTCATTTTCAAAAGTCTAAGATTCTAATGAAGCAAAAAACATGGTATCGTAAAAGAAAGGATGCACTTCAAATCTTTCTAACATGTGAGAAAGTGAATTTATGATAAAATTAACAACTTAATTAGAAAAAAATTTAAGATTAGATGAAAAAGAACGCAAATAATTTACTTTAGAGTATATTATCCTTATATATCCAATGATTGGTCAAAGATTTCTCTCACAAAGATTCTATAAATTATTATAAAAAAAAAATTTAAGTTTAAATTTCTTTTTCTCAAGTTCTTGAAATATATCTAATAACAATTATCTAACTTAAGCATCAGAATCTCTAAACTCATCTTGTCAATTTTTTACTTCAAACTTTTTAACTCTCATCTCTTTAAGATGATTATTAAAGTTATATAACTTATTATGTCGCATATTTGCTTTTCAATATTATGCTTGCTTCTATATTAGTATTTATTTCTTTCAATAATAAAGTTTTAATTTTAGCTTTTTATGTTAGTATTTATTTTTTCATTTAATTAATTTTGTGGGTTCAAATATGTTTCAATTAATGAAATGATATTATTATCATAAAATAAAAATAATAAAAATGCATTTACTAATACAAAAATTGTATCAAATGAAAGGTTAACTTAATTTTAAAACATAATATATATATATATATATATATATATATTACAACCGTGTAAAAATTATATCAAAATGTTAAATATGCTTTATATTTTATATTGATTTCATGACACTCAAAGTTGTATGTAAAAAATTTGCATAAAAATTATGTAAGATATTATTTATTTTATAATTAATTATTATTAAAACACACCATATATTTTTATCTATTAAAAATATGTACAATCTTATAAGTTAAAAATTTTATTTATTTTGAAAAATATTTCATGACATTATGGTACAATTAAATTTATATTGTATTTTAGTCATGTTTAATGTGCTTATCATTGAGTTTATTCTAATTAGTTTTAAAATTTAAAATTTGCAAATTATTTATTGAGTCATGAGTTTTTTAATAATTTATCACAATAATATAATAAATAAAATTTAATGAATATCATTATTTAAAAAATTATATCATATATTATTAATAAATTTATAATTGAGATTTATTCTTTCACTAAAATAATAAAATTATGAAAGCACAATCTCTCACACACATATAATATGAAAGTATATATATATATATATATATATAATATTTTTTAGTCATTCCACTTACATAATAGAATTAAATTAAATATATATATTTATAATTTATATTTATTATATAACAATAAGACTCATGTAAATTTAAAAATTTAACGTAATAGATTTTATAAAAAAATTGGTAAAAGTTATAAAAAACTCTAATATTTAGTCCATATTATTACACAAACTTTTATATTTAAAAAATAATTAATCAAACTTTGATATATGAATTTGATCTAAATTAGACCTCAACTCAAAATAAATATAAAAAATAAAGATATCTTCATTGTTGAAATTCCTAAAAAATGACTAATAAATTTTTTTTATTTAATTTTGGATCCATCTATCGAACTTGAATAATTTTCGATTCAATGTCTATTTTAATTTTATTTTTTTAAAAATTTTTGATAACATAAAATTTTAAAAATAAATTAAAAATATTTAATTTTTTTTGTAGTAGTAGCTTTAATATAATTTTCACAATATAAAATATTTTAAATCAAAATTAATAATGTAAGATATTCAATTTGAATATTTTTAATTATAAAAATTTTTAATATGATTTAATTTAATCAAAATTGATAAATTAAGATTCAACTATCACTTTTAAATATAAAAATTTGATTAATAATATAAAATAAATATCAAAATTATATATAATTTTTACTTGAAAAATAATAATTTACAGATTGATTTTTTCATTATTTTCAATAATTAAAATAAAATTTAATTTCAAAATAGTAAAATTTTAAAATATTTAATTTAATTGAAAATATAAAAAATTTAAAACTTAAAAATTATTTAAAAATAAAAAATTTCACAAAAAATTTGAAAATTAAAAAACACAAGTGAAAATCACAAAGCTACAAATATTTTTGAAAATAATATTGATCATTATGATTTAATAATTAAACTGTATTAAATAATTTTTAATATTTTGTGAAATTTTTTATTTTAAAATAATTTTTAAGTTTTAAATTTTCAAATTTAGTATTACAAAAAATTTGAAAATTGTTTAATATAAATTAGTTATTAGATTATAGCGATCAATACTATTTTTAAATATATCTATAGGTTTGTGATTTTACTCATGTTTTTTATTTTCAATTTTTTTGTCAAATTTTTTGTTTTAAAATAATTTTTAAGTTTTAATTTTTTTATTATTTTAATTAAATTAAATATTTTCAAATTTTATATTTAAAATAAAAAAATGTTAAGGGGTGGAAAAATTGTCATTTCCATTATATTCAATGATCAAAATATGTATGAAAAGACAAATTTAAACTAACATAAATTAGGTAAAAGACGAAAAAAAAGGAGTATGAGAAATACTGTATCATCCCAACTACATTTACTTCTGAATTTATTTAAAGAAAAACAAAGCTATATCTTTAACATGAATAATGTCCAAAACTGGAACAGTAATCTTTCATCTTTTCTCAATGAAAAAAAAAAAAAAAACCATGAATGAGTATATTAAAAGTACCTGAAGTAACAAAGTCCAAGGTGGATAAAAACAAACTGTTATCTACTATAGTATTTAAGTTTGACTTTTCTGATACCAACTAAATATATCTAACTTGAAGGGAATTCATAATGCAGGGACTAAAAGGATGTTTAGTTGACTGATACAAAAAGCACTCAAAATAGTAGCCCACTTTCTAATCTACGAGTAAAGAATTCCACCCAAATGTTTAAAAGTCCAATTCTGTGTATGTGCTACAACGATCTTCTTTTACAGCATCAACCAAGGTGAACATTAAATGAAAGCCTTTTTTTGAATATGAAAAACAGGATGTGATCTTATTTCAAAAGTTGTAGCTAGAAGAATAGTAGCAATTACAAAAGGTGAAGCCAATGATAACAACCGGTAATAAGTTACCTATGGGAAGACATGTTAATTTAGCATCTCATCCAACTTCTGCCTGTACTGAGCCAAGCTCTGCAACATGAATTGACAGCAAAAGTGTTAATATCATGAACTGCAATTCCAAATAACAAAATCCTTTCCACAGAAAATAGTAAGAAAAAAAAAAGTAACTTAAAGTAAAAGAAAACTCTAATAGCAGAAACAACGGTTCCAATGGGGCTTCCTTTTTGACGATTATTCTATTTGAAGATGTAAAGCATAGGCATTCTGGTTGATCATTCTAAATTGATGACCTATTAGTAGAACAAAAAGATGGATGATGTTTTTTAAACACAAAAGTAAAAGTCTCTTATTGAGCTATACCATTAAGCAAAAAAGAGTAAATCTTCACTGCACAGCATGAACTAAGAATTATTAGCCTTCATATTTTGCGTAACTCTTTTGCATTCAAAACTTCAACAGTTAATATGAATATTAAGTTCCAAAGCCTTAATTTGCCAACATATGACAATTAAGAATTCCACATAATCAATAAAAAAGATTCAACAAATAAATAAGAAAACAATAAACCAAAGAATAAAGGCAACAAAAACAAAGGTAACCAAATAAGGAACTCAAAAAAAAAAAAAGAGTTACAATCATTATATTCAGATAAATATGAAGCAGTTCAATGATGATGTTAAGCAGGCATCCGAATTTCAAGTTGAGACCATTATTTGCAAAATCAACATTTTTATTAGCTTGGGATGCTTCATATTCTTTCCACTACTTAATCAACTCTTGCATGCATTCACCAACTTTGTAAACAATAGAGGACATTTCATATTTACCTAAATGACCAGCAGCATTAAGATTTAATAGGCATGCAAAAGAAAATTAAGTTGCACGTATGTCTAAGTTCTTCCATTAAGCACCATTGATATAATTTTACCACAGTTACAATACTCATAATAGAAATGAAAACGAAGTAAGAAAAGAAGCCAACAGCACCTTAACCAAACCCCTGCAGATAAAATAGTAAATAGACAACTAGTGTAATAGATGATAATATTAGTATATCCATCTAAGTGACAATAACATAAGCCTAGCATGAGGTATACTAATAAAAGTTCTCCCAAAATAGCAAGAATTTTCATTTTGAAGTGAAGGCCCTTGATACGAGAATAACATTCAATTTTCCTGAAGACATGCATCCATATTCATAAATGGCAAGAAGTTTCATTATAACACCGAAACTTAAAGGGCATCCATTTCCTGTGATTTTCCTTAAAATAAATTAATCAATCCAAAATGTAGTGTAAAGAGCTCTGCAAACTAAAGTAGTTTCTCAATTAGTCAGCATCCTTCAACAAGTCAAAAATTGCTATCACCACGACATTCAAGTAAAGTTCTAGCTTACCTTAGGAACTGATGATAAGGAGAACTCCTAAACTTGACTCTGAAGGTGGAAAATTCTAATCCAAGTATTCCCATTGCATTCATTCCAAGTAATTCTTCTCTATAAAAGGATGTATTTACACTTACACCTTCCTTTTAATCACTTTTTCTTCTCTCCTACATCTCCTATTAAACAGACTATTTATAGCCTCACACTGCCTAATGTAACCACTACTGCAACAGAAGCTACTTCATTCCCTTATCTTGTCATTCCAGTAACCATCTTATGGCTTTTATGGGATAATATTCACTTATAGTCCAAATATATCAGTAAATTTATGGGATGACCATTATAATGGATGTTAAATAAATGCTTTTAGCTAATAAAAATCAAATAAATTTGAACACTAATTCCAAGATCAAATATTTCAGTAAATTTGTGGGATGACTATTATAATGGATGTTAAATAGATGCTTTTAGCTCACGAAAATCAAATAAATTTGAACACTAATTCTAAGAACAAATATTGCAATATCAACCCAACTAATACAACATGAAAACATTAAATGTTCAACAAACATTCCAACAAAATGATTACAGCAATGAATATAAAAAACCTCCATCTTTCACTAGAGCAAAGTATAAGCACCGACAAAATAAGTGTAGCCAATATATTGTAGAAAAAGAATATAACTGACATCAGTAACCAAATATCTTAACAATTTTGGAACTAAACAAAAAGCAAAAACAACAATAGGGGCACGTCTTGATTTTGAATCACAAATTCTTCTTCCATTAGGAATTTCAGTTCAAATCCATCATTTTGAGTATCCAAGAAATCATAGCATATATGCTCCAATATGTCTTTATTTGCAACAAATCCCACAATGATCATAGGAATTTTAGTTCAAGTATACACAAGATAGCCCAAATATATTCCCCAGAAGAACCCTGCATCCAATGATCATATAAATAAAACATGTAAGGATCTTAAAATTCTACCAAGAAATTAACAAGTGCTTGAATTTCTTATTACTTTCAAAAATAGAGAATAAACACAAAACATAGGAAAGAAAAAAAACAAATAACAAACACAAGAACAAAGCAAATAACAAGATAAAGAAAATATTACAATAGTAATACTAACAACAACACAAACACCACCACCAACATGAAACTAAAAAATAAATAACATGTAGAAGAACATGTAATGCAAACCTCAAAGAAGTGCTTCTTGGATCCCCTTGGCTATTGCTCTTATATTTTGCCCATTGGAACATGCAATGGATCCTCTAAAGATGCTTTTTGAGTCTCATCAACATGTAACAAAAAACGAACACAACATTAAAAAGCAATAAAGAAGCACAAAACACAAAATTAAAATGGAAGACAAGTCCAAAAATAAATAACTAAAAAGCATAAGGAAATTATTGCCTACTTATAAATTATTACTATTACTACTGCTAAATTAGTGCTGTTCCTACTGTTACTACAAGATTATTGCTAGATTACTCCTACTGCTACTGCTACTGCTAAATGATGGCTACTACTACTGCTAAATGACGGCTACTACTATTGCTGGATTAGTGCTACTACTACTGCTACTGCTACAGCTAAATCACTACTTTGCTACCACTATTGCTACTGCTAGACTAGCGGTACAGTTATTACTAAATTATTGCTAGTGCTAATACTACTAGATTATTACTACTACTAGTGCTAGATTATTGCTACACCTACTACTACTGCTACTAAACAATGAAAGAACATATAATTTTGGAGCATAAAAAATATTGTTGATAAAGGTGGTATTTTTCCATGATATAAGAATCTACAAGGGATCGTAGAATCCTCCCTTATAATCTTCCAAGCTCGTAAATCTGCACCTAAAAAGATATTAAGTAAAAACTCAATAAAGAAATCTTCCCTAGATGTATGATCTCTCTACATGTTGATGTGATTAATTAATCAGCATCTCTACAACTACTTAAGAGAAGCAATCATAATTTCTATTTATTATGATCTCTAACTAGCATCAGTAGCCTTGACACTATCTTTCTCTTTCTAGTTTACCCGCATATTATTAATTTTATTTTCAAGATGAGACATTATACTATTAATTTTATCACAATCAGCAAAATCATGATTAACATTAAAAAATCTATAATGAAAAAAGTAACTTACGAATCTTGGTAATAATTTCTTAAAGACAAACCATTCTAAATAGGTTTTTGAGTAAAGGACCAGTAAGGTCCAGCCTTTTGTTTCCATGATAATCCCTATCATTTTCTGCACTCCGGCCAAGTGCATAAAGAAGAAGCTAGTGAATGATATATGTGAAAATAACACTATAAAAGACTCAAAAGCCATTAGAATTCAACTCAGCATTCAAAAAGGACAAATGTATCCAAAATAATAAGCTTTCTTTGTCTCACAAAAATCTCCGGTATAAATATGAGGTAGCATTTCCTTTTGAAGGGTCCCTTTGGCATATTTGTCACAAAGGCACAGAAAGGGCTCTGCATTATCACTTCAACATCCAAAATACCAAATCTTATTATTGAATAAGTATCAAAATAATTTCATCCCAATATCTTGAACAATACAGCAGAATGGAGAAAAAAGATAAAAAATTTAGCATGGACAAACAACATAATACTGCCAAAATTACACATCAATAGATCAATACAAATAGTAGAATTAGATTTCTTCCTTTCATTACCTTCCAGCCACATGATCCTACTTGCAGCCACATGATCCTACTTACAGCCACATGACCCTGAAAATATAACAAAAATGCTATTGAAGAGGAAGAAAAAATGTACCAACAATAAAATTTGAGAAGGATATCGACTAACCCTGTGCAAAAAAGCAAATAAGAAAACCTCCAATTTAGTCCTCACATAATCATCATTTACTTGAAAGTAACACTATGGATTAGAGATGTGCCTACTTATCTGTCATTTCAAAATCACAAAAAAAAAAAAAAAAAACCAAAAAAATATGTCAATCACTAAGGTCATATGCCAATAACCTTAAATTGATATTCAAGTAATCAAAAAGGAAAATCCAAACACTACTATTGCTACTCCATCAAAACAGCTGCTGCTACTGCTACACCATATAAACTCCTACTGCCATTGCTAATCAATCTAAACTATTACTCTACCCACACTGCTGCTGCTACACTACTACTGCTACTTTATTTACACTGCTAGTCTTCCAAACTGCAACCACCATACTGCTACTGCTACTATATTTAATATATAAAATAAAGCATTAAGTAATGAAGAGATAATTCAAACAGAAAATTAAAAGGCTGCATGACAATAGAACCTTAATGAGCATGGCAAAGAGTCTACAACTGAGGGCACAACTAGTGAAGCAAACCTGCAATTGAAGATTGAGCTCTAGAAAATAGTATTCGCTGGTATCCATACTGTAAAGACACTCAACAGTAGCCTCTTTAACATAATCAACACATTTAGCCAACTTCCAAATACTAGCAATAGTTTTTTGACAGTTTCTAGACGAGCAAGAGTAATTAGACCCTCTTCACTAACCTATACCAAATACATTAAAAAGTAAGGATCTGCTAATAAAATCCTCCTAAAAGATAAATGTTATTATTCTCCTTTTATGATGGCGAACGCGGGATAAAAGGTGCATTCCATAAGAACAAATATTAAAATAAGAAAAACATTATACGCAATAACCAACTCTAAATTTAGTATCAGGAAAAAGAATTAACCTTTTGATGCCTCCTCGGGATATGCAATCAGTTCTTTTTCAAAGCTACACATTTTCATAATGATCACAAAGTAGCTGAACCTATAGATGCTAACTCTAATAAGAAAATACGAAACATATCTAAGCCGCTACTCCATCAAAACTGCTACTGCTACTGCTACTGCTACTGCAACTGCAACTCCAGCAAAACAACTACTGCAATTGGTACTGCTAATCTATGTAAACTCCCACTGCTATTGTTGAAACTAGCACTTTTCAATTTCTCCTGTATTTCGAGCCACTTTAGAAGTTAGCATAAATAAAAATCAAATTAATGCAATTACAGAAACTGAACAGGGACATACCAGCAAAGTAGCATTTTTTCGCCTTATTTTCTTTGATTTTTCAGTGAATTGATTAATTTCAGATTTTAGACCTACATCCTCAGCTGTCAGCTATTCAACTTTATGTGCAAGTTCTTCGTTCTCGACCTGTATGACAAGAATAGAGAATATTTGCTTTGCTTCAGATCAGTAGACTTTCGATGCGGGAGGTTAAAAAATACAAGAGGCCTCCAAGTATTACTCCTATCATAGAGCAGTTTTCACAAGTTCTTTCCTTTCTTTGATTTGTACCTTCTTCCTCAATCTTGACTTTTTAGCAGATTCACAATTAGACAGTTTTCTCCTCTCCTGTTTCAGCTCTCGCTCATTCTGAGAGAAAAGAAAAAAAAAAAAAAAAAAAGCAAAGCATCAAAAGTTACATATTACTTAGCAATTACCAAAGCAACGCATATGCTTCCCTGTTATGCGCATGAACTTCGGGAAACAATACAATTTCATTGTTTGGACAAGTTGAAGAACATTATGGGAAGGAAACAAGAAAAAATAATTCAGACACAACAGATAAGATTTGCAAGCAGTACCGGTAACCAGGCTTCAGCTGGCACAATTGGCACAAACCTGTGAAACATTAGAAGAACTAGACTTAACTTTCCTGGCAGAACGGTTCCGAAGCTCCACTCATGCCAGGAGACATTACAGTTCCAACAGGCTTTCCTGCAATGCTAACAGGAGCAGCAGTTGCAACCAACATCTTTTCAGAACCTCCATTCACTTCCCCAGCAGAAAGCGGAGTAGACTGGTTCTGGTTCTTCCCTTTTACATCTGTTTGTGCATAGATTTAGTAACCATAAGCCTGCAAACATGATAAGTCAACAGCATCCAAATAGAGCTCGGCAATTCCGAGATCAATCTGAATAAGATCATTGTGCTTGCTCGCCATATTCTCAAAAATAATCACGAATAAACAGGCTAGATAAACTTACAGGTAATACAGTAAACTAATTCTTCATCAAGATCCTAATTTGGAGGAACTAATCTTTGCTCTTTTCCTAGCAAAATGTGAAAAACTTGTTGCTGCAATACAATTTTATTACATGTTTATTTGATTTTATCAGAACCGTCAATATTTGTTTCTACTGTAAAGTAAGAATACACACTAGTTGATTCTTTGTCCATTACAAGAATTGAAGCATTCTAACATCTCTCTGAGTAGAGAACAATTTATGTCAGTAAAGATCAGAACGCCAGTTCAACAGGGCAGTTTTATCAATAAACTAACATGTACACGAGTACCATGCTGCCTATAACCCCTATTGTGAAGGAAAATTATGCCACTAAGAAAAAATGGTCAGGGAAACTCTATTGTTGATCCCTATATGAAGCTTGGAGGAGTATGGGCTCATACCAATAGCTGGTGTTCCCTCGCGGCTTCTTTTCCTTTTGGTTTGATCCGTCTGAGTAAAGATGGGCATAGATGAGAAAAAAAGATTTAGTATTTAGTAGTTTTGCGCCTCAGCATGCATATACAATATATGTACACACTATACTAAAAAACAATTGCTCATAGGAAGAAGTCCTCACCCCAGTTGTATTCCCATCACTTCCATCACTGGAACCTTCAGTTTCCACACTGATCATGCAGCAAAAAGATAAGAAATTAAACAAGTACAAGATAAAGAAGAAACAACCCCCTTGAAAGGGCAAATCTCTAAGAAAAGCAGAGGCTAGTTCCACAAACCTCTGTGACAGCCCATGTTCAGCCCCACCTTCAGCACTCTCAACATTACTGTTGCCTATTGACATTGCAAGTCCATCAAATCCTTTCAACCTCTTCATTAAACCACGTTCTGTATTTCCTGAAGACTTTGTTGGAGTATCTGTGCTCAAGGGGTTGCAGCCTGCATCTGCAAAATTATTGTATATAACACCAACATGTGCCAAGCACTAAAGGAAGCTAGCTTTCCTATTCTCTCACATAATGCTATCTTAGTCACATTCGTTAAGGCTTAAAAGTGATAGAACCAACAGCTATTCACTTACAACAGGTGACGAGGGAATCCCATGCCCTTGTTAATGTGTACCCTGATAAAGGAGAGGGAAAAGATAAGTATAATATAAATCTTTGGTATATCTATAATTTTAACTCTGTCCTTCAGATTCAATGTGCAGCCATTACAATTAGTGAGCACTTCTTTCACCAAACAAAATAAGCTTGGTGCAATCAGCATCTGGGACTTCTCAGTCATATCCAAAAGATATTTGGTAAACTCTGTTCACTTTGTAAAAGGCACTGGGTGCATTCAATTTGCATTGAACGTTAACTTTGGACACCAGAAATTAACCTATTATCCCAAGAGTCATAAATCAAAGCGAAAATCTTACAAAATTTCTTACAAATGTGAACCTAACCAAGAAATAGTAAAAGTAAGCTTACCTGAGAAACTGCAGGATGCGCATAAACTCCTCAATGAGAATTAGATTGCTGCATAAGGTGCGCCATAAGGTGGCATCATAGGCTGGAAGGAGGACTGTGTTGAGATACAAAATTTGCCTACTATCTACTGAATGTATTTATTAGCACATGAAATAACAAAGCTTTGATCAATACCTGCGGTGGGCCCCACATATAGGGGTGGGGATTATGACCGGATGCTACAACTGAATTGTAATAAGGTGGAATAGGGACTCTGGGGCCATAATATGCCTTGAAATGAAACATAAAAAGTTTCAATAACTCTAATTATTTTCATGAGAAACAAAGATCTTTTTAGTGATTAAGCTAAACACGTATATTTCACATTTGTAGCAAAATAGAGAACTAAGTGCATGAATAAAGTAGATAAACCTGCATGGCAGCCCAATCAGGATACACATGAACCAATATTCAGACACAAACAGAAAAGGTTAATCCTCAAACAAAAGACCAACAGATGTACACATTGAACTCGTCTAAACTGAAGAAAAAAATTGTTTGTTCATAGCAACAAAAAGACAAGATCTCAGATAGCTGAAACATTCACAAGTTCCCAGCTTACCGGTGGTGCAGCTGATTATGATTTATCGGACATAGAGGATTTTCCTTCTTCATTGTTCCCCATGATCACACTATCCATCTAAATTGCTACTCTATCCAAACTATTGCACTGCTATTCTATTTTATAGATGAAATAAAGCATTATGTAATAAAGAAATAATTGAAACAAAAAATTAAAAGGTTGCATGACAATGTAATGTTAATGAGTATAACAAGAAGTCAACAAAAGAGGGCACAACCAGTGAAGCATACCTGCAAGCAAAGATTGAGCTCTAGAAAATAGTATTAAGTGGTATCCATGCTGCAAAGATACTTAACTGTAGCTGTTCTAATAATCAATACATTTAGCAAACCTTTTAGCTGCTTGCTCAAGTTTCTTGACAATTTCCAAAGGAGCCTTGGTTAAACCCTCACTAATCTATGTCAGACACATTAAAAAGTAAGGATCTGCTAATAAAATACTCCTAAAAGATAAATGTTATTCTTCCCCTTAAAAAATTGAGAAGGTAAGATGTACCTTTGATTCCATTGAAGGGAATATTGAAATAAGAAAAACATTGTGTGCAATACCAAATCTAAATTTAGTATCAGGAAAGGAAAAAGAAAATCAACCTTTTGGTGCCTCCTCCCATTCAGGTGAACCAAAAGATACCAATCTAGTTAGAAAATATGATACAGATCTAAACAGCTACTCCATCAAAACGCTGCTACAGCTACTGCTACTACTACTGCATCAAAACAGCCACTGCTACTGCTACTGCTACTACTATTGCTAATCCATCTAAACAGCTGCTCTATCCAAACTTCTAATGCTACTCAATTTAAACTGCTTCTCTATCCAAACTGCCACTACTACTACATTTAAACTGCTACTACTACTCCATCAAAACAGCTACTGCTACTGCTCCTCCTTTTGCTAATCCATCTAAACTGTTGCTCTATCCAAACTTCTAATGCTACTCCATTCATACTGCTATTCTATCCAAACAATCACTACTACTCCATTTAAACTGCTACTCTATCCAAACTGATGCTTCTATACTGCTGCTGTTACTCTATCCAAACTACTGCTGCTATATTGCTACTGCTTGTCCATTTAGCACATGAAATAAAGCATTATATAATTAAGAAATAATTCAAACAGAAAATTAAAAGGCTGCATGACAATGGAACCTTAATGAGCATGAAAAAGAGTCTACAACTAAGGGCACAACCAGTGAAGTAAACCTGCAATTGAAGATTGAGCTCTAGAAAATAGTATTCGCTGGTATCCATACTGTAAAGATACTCGACAGTAGCTTCTTTAACATAATCAACACATTTAGCCACCTTCCAGCTACTTGCAATAGTTTCTTGACAGTTTCTAGATGAGCAAGAGTAATTAGACCCTCTTCACTAACCTATACTAGATAAATCAAAAAGTAAGGATCTGCTAATAAAATCCTCCTAAAAGATAAATGTTATTATTCTCCTTCTATGGTGACGAACGCGGGATAAAACGTGCATTCCATAGGAACAAATATTAAAATAAGAAAAACATTATACGCAATAACCAAATCTAAATTTAGTATCAGGAAAAAGAATTAACCTTCTGGGGCCTCCTTGGGATATGCAATCAGTGCTTTTTCAAAGCTACACATTTTCATAATGATCACAAAGTAGCTGAACCTATAGATGCTGACTCTAATAAGAAAATACAAAACATGTCTAAGCCGTCACTCCATCAAAACTGCTACTGGTACTGCAACTGCAACTCCAGCAAAATAACTACTGCAATTAGTACTGCTACTCTATGCAAACTCCCACTGCTATTTTTGAATCTAGCACTTTTCAATTTCTCCTGTATTTCAAGCCACTTTAAAAGCTAGCATAAATAAAAATCAAATTAATGCAATTACAGAAACTGAACAGGGACATACCAGCAAAGTAGCATTTTCTCACCTTATTTTCTCTGATTTTTCTGTGAATTGATTAATTTCAGATTTTAGAGCTACATCTCAGCTGTCAACGTTTCAATTTAGGTGCAAGTTCTTCTGTCCCGCCCTGTATGATAGGAACAGAGGATATTGGCTTCAGATCAGTAGACTTTTGATGCTGGGAGGTTCAAAAAAACAAGAGGCCTCCAAGTATTACTCCTATTATAGAGCGGTTTTCACAAGTTCTTTTCTTTCTTTGATTTGTACCTGCTTCCTCAATCTTGACCTTTTAGCAGATTCACGATTAGACTGTTTCCTCCTCTCCCATTTCAGCACTAGCTCGTTCTGAGGAAAAAAAAAAAGAAAAAAGCAAAGCATCAAAAGATACATTTAACTTAGCAATTACCAAAGCAACACATTTACTTCCCTGTTATGCGCATGAACTTCGGGAAACAATACAATTTCATTGTTTGGACAAGTTGAAG
This sequence comes from Moringa oleifera, assembly GCA_021397835.1. Taxonomy (NCBI): domain Eukaryota; kingdom Viridiplantae; phylum Streptophyta; class Magnoliopsida; order Brassicales; family Moringaceae; genus Moringa; species Moringa oleifera. The sequence goes on from JAJFZO010000065.1 coordinate 3,709,453, forward strand.
AACAATATGGGAAGGAAACAAGTAAAAATAATTCAGACAAAACAAATAAGATTTGCAAGCAGTGCCGGTAACCAGGCTTCAGCTGGCACAATTGGCACAAACCTGTGAAACATTAGAAGGACTAGACTTAACTTTCCTGGCAGAATGGTTCCGAAGCTCCACTCATGCCAGGAGACATTACAGTTCCAACAGGCTTTCCTGCAATGCTAACAGGAGCAGCAGTTGCAACCAACATCTTTTCAGAACCTCCATTCACTTCCCCAGCAGAAAGTGGAGTAGACTGGTTCTGGTTCTTCCCTTTTACATCTGTTTGTGCATAGATTTAGTAACCATAAGCCTGCAAACATGATAAGTCAACAGCATCCAAATAGAGCTCGGCAATTCCGAGATCAATCTGAATAAGATCATTGTGCTTGCTCGCCATATTCTCAAAAATAATCACGAATAAACAGGCTAGATAAACTTACAGGTAATACAGTAAACTAATTCATCATCAAGATCCTAATTTGGAGGAACTAATCTTTGCTCTTTTCCTAGAAAAATGTGAAAAACTTGCTGCCGCAATACAATTTTATTTCATGTTTATTTGATTTTATCAGAACCGTCAATATTTGTTTCTACTGTAAAGTAAGAATATACACTAGTTGATTCTTTGTCCATTACAAGAACTGAAGCATTCTAACATCTCTCTGAGTAGAGAACAATTTATGTCAATAAAGATCAGAAAACCAATTCAACAGGGCAGTTTTATCAATAAACTAACATGTACACGGGTACCATGCTGCCTATAACCCTTATTGTGAAGGAAACCTATGCCACTAAGAAAAAATGGTCAGGGAAACTCTATTGTTGATCCCTATATGAAGCTTGGAGGAGCATGGGCTCATACCAATAGCTGGTGTTCCCTTGCGGCTTCTTTTCCTTTTGGTTTGATCCATCTAAGTAAAGATGGGCATAGATGAGAAAAAAAGATTTAGTATTTAGTAGTTTTGCGCCTCAACATGCATATACAATATATGTACACACTATACTAAAAAACAATTGCTCATAGGAAGAAGTCCTCACCCCAGTTGTATTCCCATCACTTCCATCACTGGAACCTTCAGCTTCCACACTGGTCATGTAGAAAAAAGATAAGAAATTAAACAAGTACAAGATAAAGAAGAAACAACCCACTTGAAGGAGTAAATCTCTAAGAAAAGCAGAGGCTAGTTCCACAAACCTCTGTGACAGCCCATGTTCAGCCCCACCTTCAGCACTCTCAACATTACTGTTGCCTATTGACATTGCAAGTCCATCAAATCCTTTCAACCTCTTCATTAAACCACGTTCTGTATTTCCTGAAGACTTTGTTGGAGTATCTGTGCTCAAGGGGTTGCAGCCTGCATCTGCAAAATTATTGTATATAACACCAACATGTGCCAAGCACTAAAGGAAGCTAGCTTTCTTATTCTCTCACTTAATGCTATCTTAGTCACATTCGTTAAGGCTTAAAAGTGATAGAACCAACAGCTATTCACTTACAACAGGTGACGAGGGAATCCCATGCCCCTGTGAATGTGTACCCTGATAAAGGAGAGGGAAAAGATAAGTATAATATAAATCTTTGGTATATCTATAATTTTAACTCTGTCCTTTAGATTCAATGTGCAGCCATTACAATTAGTGAGCACTTCTTTTTACCAAACAAAATAAGCTTGGTGCAATCGGCATCTGCGACTTCTCAGTCATATCCAAAAGATATTTGGTAAACTCTGTTCACTTTGTAAAAGGCACTGGGTGCATTCAATGTGCATTGAACGTTAACTTTGGACACCAGAAATTAACCTATTATCCCAAGAGTCATAAATCAAAGCGAAAATCTTACAAAATTTCTTACAAATGTGAACCTAACCAAGAAATAGTAAAAGTAAGCTTACCTGAGAAACTGCAGGATGCGCATAAACTCCTCAATGAGAATTAGATTGCTGCGTAAGGTGCGCCATAAGGTGGCATCATAGGCTGGAAGGAGGACTGTGTTGAGATACAAAATTTGCCTGCTATCTACTGAATGTATTTAGCACATGAAATAACAAAGCTTTAATCAATACCTGCGGTGGGCCCACATATAGGGGTGGGGAGCATGACCAGATGTTACAGCTGAATTGTAATAAGGTGGAATAAGGACTCGGGGGCCACAATATGCCTTGAAAAGAAACATAAAAAGTTTCAATAACTCTAATTATTTTCATGAGAAACAAAGATCTTTTTAGTGTTTAAGCTAAACAAGTATATTTAACAATTGTAGCAAAATAGAGAACTAAGTGCATGAATAAAGTAGATAAACCTGCATGGCAGCCCAATCAGGATACACATGAACCAATATTCAGACACAAACAGAAAAGGTTAATCCTCAAACAAAAGACCAACAGATGTACACATTGAACTCGTCTAAACTGAAGAAAAAAATTGTTTGTTCATAGCAACAAAAAGACAAGATCTCAGTTAGCTGAAACATTCACAAGTTCCCAGCTTACCGATGGTGCAGGTGATTATGATTTATCGGACTTAGAGGATTTTCCTTCTTCAT